>CM047431.1:553921-623576 GCA_026168455.1 Theocolax elegans | reverse complement strand
AACAGTGCTGATTTTGAGAACACATTGGGCAGGGCACTAAACATCCTGCGATCTAAAAGATTGTGTGACCATTTCCGTCACAATATATATATATATATATATCCCCATTAAAAAATCTCACTGGAGATCTCAGATCAAATCCCAGGTAAGATCTCATACCAAAAACTCATTTCAGCAATTTTTCGTTCATTACACGTTTCAAACCTTTTTCTGTCGATTGATTACTCGCACTCTATCGCTCTCTCCCTCATTGTCTCTCTGGCTCTCTACCTCTCTCTCCCTCTCTCTCTCTCTCTTTCTCTCTCTCCCTCTCTCTCTCTCTCTCTCTCTCTCTCTCTGTGTGCTAGTAGCTCTTCGCACCGAGTAGGGGCAGCTCCAGGGATGTCAGCAGAAGAATTCGATATCTTCATGACCCAACAAAATTAAACAACGTTGTTTGATCGATCGGTAAATAAAATATAATCTTTATATGTATATAAGAAAAGAATTGAATTCGTTATATTAGGCAACTATATATATATATATATATATATATATATATTTTTTTTTTAAAATTAATGAAAGTTTTTAGAAATGTTATCTGATAGTGTTATTATATAATCATAAAAGAACACAAATTTAAAGGGGGGTAATATGGGGTACATAGTGATAGCTTGTTTTTCCATAAATTTGTGTTTCATTTATTTTTCACAAATTTAAAGGGGGATGATGTGACGGGCATAACCATATATATAGATGTATGGTTAGGCTCCAGTCACATAGCGTAATAGCTCAAGCGATAGAGTGTAAGCGCGCCACGCAAGAGGTCGGGGTTCAAGCCCGACTCTCGGAAGATTTATTAATTATTTAAATTAATTTATTTAAATAATTAATAAATCAAAATTAATAAAATTTATAATTTTATTTAAAATTTTTTTATTTTGCAAAATATACATATTCTGAAATTGAAATACGACTAAAATTGACTAAGTTGCAAATTTATATTGTTTATAGTTAATATTAATAAAATTTGAAATTATACATTATATTTATATAAAAAATAAATGTAAGAAAAGTGATAAAAAATAAGTAAGTATTTGAACAATAAATTAAAGTAAAATGAATTAAAATTAAAATTAAGATTGTTTTTCACGTTTGTTAATTATTATATTAATATAAAAGTCAGATTTTGAAAACTAATGAAACTCAATATAAAGACAGAAAGGTTGACGACCCTGTGCCAAAAGCATATGAAACAACAAAGAGGATAATGAGAAGAGAGGGAAGCCGAAAACTCCAGCTGTAGGTGTGAAGAAGGTGGGAGAGCAGTCCCCACCTCTAACCAAATGTACAAAACCGTCCGTCTCGCTGTCGAAAGCAGCATTCGCCTCGAGCTGTAAGGCGAGGAAGGAAGCACCCTCCTCGCCACTTCTAGAAATAAATGAATATTGCTATTTAAATTTTGTGAGTTTGATTGAACAGCTAGAGGTGTAATGTTCATTTGAAGGTACTTGGATAAGATGGAATGCTGGAATCATTCCAATCTTTACCCAAGTCCTTTTATCATTTAAAGCCAATTCGTTGGAATGCATTCGGACGAAAAGGAGCGCTAGATTCGCTTTTTCTTCTACCCGAATTATTCAAATTTTCCTTTTTTCCATAGAAAAATACTCAGGTGATGTGGAATACTGGATTTATTCCAACATCTACCTGATTTTTTCAAATAATACATTCACCAAAGAGTTTATTGGGCGAGGCCGAACGCTGGATTCGTTCGAACCTCTACCCAACCTCTTATTCCATTAAATATCCAGAAATCGTACTGGGATGAGAAGAAACACTAGATTTGTTTCTAATCTACCCCAGACGTTTTCACTTTATACATTTATTACGGTCCTGCTAAAAATAAATGTATTTTTATGTAAAGGATAAAAATAAGCCCGTTACAAACTCCTGGGCCGAAAAATTCCCTAATAGCCACTGGTGGAGTCTCTCGGCTTTCCTATGAACCGAGCCTGCCGATTTTAGGTTCAAGGCGTCAGCTGTAGTTCAATTTGCTCCCGGGTGAGCGTCTCAATCCATGCGTCGATTTGACCATCGACGTCTTTCTGCTGAGCGGTCATCTTCAGTTGTAGCGCCGTTTATACGTTTAACAGTATGTAGCCTCGCTGGCTTGACGCACTATTTGGTGCAAGGTTATGTGCTGTCGAATATTTAACTTTGGCGTTACATGCCAAATGTCCAATCCGCGTAACTGGGTTTTGTTTCTACCTAAGCTAACCGCTAAAGCACAAAACCGGATGCCAAAAGTAAGTCCTGACTTACTTTGATCAGGAAGCACTACAGAGTTTAAACTATTTTTAACAAATTTGCTAAGAAATTTTACAATAAACTACTTGCTGGCTCTTACCTTGCGCAAACTTAACGGTACTATGTAATAAATAATAAATAAATAAATAAATAAATAAATTAAATAATTAAAGTTACCGAGCGCTTGACCTCTTACAAAAATATAACCTATAATACAATTTGTAAAGGTCTGAGCCAGGTTATTAGCTTGTTGTTTTGTGCCAGCAAAAACCAGTTAAACCTTGCATACACTTACAAATAATTTATTTTTACCGATAAATTGCCACCAGGTTATGTCGCGCTGTGTCGCGTTCTTTCGTTCCTCTAGGTGGCGCTAGTTACTTGATTTGGTCCGAACTATCCAATTTCCAAGTAATGCTGGTAGGTTTATTGATTCCGTTCGAAAACCCACCAAATTTCCAATTTGTGCGACCTTTTTCTAGTGGCGCCACCTATGTTCGACCAGGAACCAATTTCCTGTGTCTACTACTAAGTAATCGAGACGAGAAAATGAAAAAAAAATTTTATTTGTTATAAAAAAATTTTTATTTGTGTATAACAATTCTATTTGTTAATACACAAATCCCGCTTCGTGGTGGAACGAAAGAGTACCGATATATACTTCACAATTTCGAAACGCGACTGCTGACCTCGTTATTGTTCACGAGCTATCCAATTGTTAACTAACAATATTATTAACAATTGAACAACTATATCGTGCTTGTTGATTTTTCCGATGTCCTGTATCCCAAATCCACACGTATTGGGCGCCAGTTGTAACGGGATGGATACTGGGGAAATGTAAGGCCCCCGGTTAGGCCCAATTTGTCCCAACTTACCAACCTTAAGTGTGCAGTCCCACGATGCGGCCGGGAATCACTTTGATTCCCGTGCAATGCCGTTAACAACGTCAAACACCTCGTTTGACTTATATATCGAGTGTTAGGCCCTATGCCCAAAATTGCCAACTAGAATAAACACCGGAGAGGGCGGTATTCGTGGGATAGGACAGTAACCGTTAAAACACTATCAATAATCGATATTTTACGTTAATCGGCGAGAATGATTGTCTCGCCGAGTCGCTTTATTAAATAAACAATTAAATATTCATAAATTAACAACAAATCAACGTAAACAATTTACGGGGAGTCGTACCGATGACTACCTCCGAGGTCAGCGCGAAAACAAGTAGTTAAAACCTATTAACTAGCGAGTTACGAGCGACCAATCCGGGAATGAGCGGCTGCTTAACCTGATAGCTATACGTCACACCGAGTGACGTTTGTCTCTCTGACGTAGAGAGCTCTGACGTATAAGCTTCCTACGTCACGCGCGCTTTCTCTCGTGAAGTGGCTCCCGCGAACCACCGACCTGTCTACCCGGGCGGGATTTGTCACGAGAGGGGGAAAGGAGGAACGCTTCTTCACCTGGACCGTACCAGGTAAATCGGGACACGAAATATTAAACAGACACGCGGGTCTAAACGTGGTGCACCACTTACCGCGTATCTAAATATCTCGCCTCGGCGGGAAAAGACTCGGCAACGGAGAGATAGCTCGTCCTTGTGCTTATCTCTCTCTCTCACTCCAACGGTCGGGAAGGCGGCCGACTCCTGGCTTACTTCTTTTCCCTTTTCTCTGGGCCGTGCTGCTCCGCACGCCGACGTGGAGGTTGGTGGGGAGAAAAACTTCACACCGGCACACGAAACGCACCAGTCCTTACGATATTTTATCACGTAAAAAGATTCACAACGGTCATCAACACGTTGTTGTGGCCGTGCGCGCGTGAACTCTAACTCGTTACTTTTCCCGCGCACGATACTCGCGCGCGTTCTCTGAGCGCGCATTAATCTCGATACTCTTTTCGGTTACTCACCTGATCGGTAACTCGCTTACCGTTATAATATATATATATATTGTAACAGTTTGCCTGCCGCGCGGATGTTTATTTTATTATCGCGGCTAACAAAGCTCATAGCGGAGGGCGAAATACTGATACAACCGCGCAACCGAGGAATTGTATTCCGTTTATCGTCGGCTACAGCCAGAGACGCGGTCGTCGATAAGGTGTATTTATTAAAGAGGCAGTCGGCATTAAAAATTTTTGGAGAGGGAGGTGATAGCTCGCTATTCATTCGGCCGCTATGGCCTAAGACTGTTTTCAATCTCTGGCAAGTAGCGATCCGCAAGTGTAAAGAGTTAGGCTACGCGAGGCCCACCGTAATCAATTTAAATGTATTTATGCGAAAGATGAGGGATGGTCCTCTTATACGCGTAACTTCTGAGGATGACATTGACAATATCCTTCCTCTCTCAACTCGTACCACATGAGACAGGACTAGTCAGGTCAAAAACATTAATTCATCTAATTCATTTTCCATTTTTCATACTAATATAAACCGCTTAAAGACTCATTTTTCATCAATCAAAGCATTGGTTCTTCCAGAATCCCACGACGTCATTGCTGTTATTGAAATCTTTCTTACCGAAAGCGACTCTTTCGAAGTTCTCAATTTACCTGGTTATACTCTTTATCGGTTGGATCGTGTAGGTAAGTATTCAGTACCTGAATTTGTTTATACTAACAAGGAGAGGTCACACCCTCTGGAAAACGGATCCTTACCAAACTCAAAGATATAATTTCTAGTATAAAATCATGCAGAAAGCCGGAGATTTAGTGTCGAATGCCCATTTTTACGATAGATATAAGCAAATAATGAAAAATCTCGCCGAAAAAACTGTTGAGTTTGAACGCTTATAACTCAGAAACAATCAAAGATGTACGTATAAACTAAATTTTAAAAGAAAGCTGAGATCGAGTAGATTCGTTTTAAAAAAAGGAAGCTTAAGTATTTTAATATTGTCAAAAGTTATGGGAGAAATAAGAATTAGCCAAAATTTTATCGAAAATTTAAAGTTACAATTTAATGATTTTTTTAGCCCAAAATTTCGTCTAATTCTTATTTTTCCCATATCTTCTGACCATATTAAAATATTTGAGCTTCCTTTTTTTTATTCGAATCTACTCGATCTCAGCTTTCTTTTAAAATTTAGTTTATACGTACATCTTTAATTGTTTCTGAGTTATAAGCCTTCAAACTCAACGGTTTTTTCGGCGAGATTTTTCATTATTTGCTTATATCTATCGTAAAAATGGGCATTGGATACTAAAACTCCGGCTTTCTGCATGATTTTATAGTAGAAATTATATCCTAGAGTTTGGTAAGGATCCGTTTTCCGGATGGTGTGACCTCTCCTCGTCTAGTGCACCCTTCGCGGCGGCTCATGATGCTATTAGCAACTCCCTAAAGATCAATAACCCGCAGGCGGGTGTCAAAAAATTCTGGAAAAGAGACAGGGAGAAGATCAACCTACATCACCTTGCTACCACTTTCACCTCATTTATGGACAAATCAACGCATTTTTCCATTGCCAGCATCTCCACCCGTCGCTGATTCACTTTTACCTGCTTGGCCTGACCAGCTCATTTGCATGGATTCATTATCATCTAATTATTTTGACACACTCTCATCCTCACTATCTCTTTTGTGCTGCTCTCTTATCTCAACATTTAATGTCATTGTTCCAGCTAAACTTATCGCAGTGAGAAATAAGCATAAGGCTTGTGTTACGCAGGAGATTAGATCTGGCATTAAAGCCAGAAATGCTGCTTTCAGGCTGTTTCGCAGTTCGAGCTCTCCCATAGACTATAATGCCTACAAAGTACTGAGGAATCAGGTTAAAAACACCATTAATTCTAGCAAATTTCATTATTTGCAATCAAAGCTTAATAACGAGAAGATTCCTGCTGAATCTTGGAAATTCCTCAGAAACATGGGTCTTGGCTCAAAACTAAATTCATCGCCATTAAAACATTTCTCAGCTCATCAACTCAACATTCATTACGCATTCATATCTTACCACACCTCACCACTCACTATTCATTCTTTTGCATCTATCCTATCTAATTTATGTCATCTCCCCTCATCTCCCTCTTTCGCTTTCCTACCGGTGTCAGCCAAAAAAGTGCAGCGGGTAATAGTTAGAGCTTCTTCCAAGGCATCGGGTGTTGATGATATTTCAATCAGAATGCTAAAACTGTTAGAACCTCAAATTAATCCACCGTTAACAGAACTCTTTAATGGTATGCTCTCAACTGGATGGTTCCCCGAATGCTGGAAGAGGGTTATACTGTTCCCGTTGGAGAAATCGAGCAGAATGGTGACGTGTTCTGACACAAGACCGATTGCCAAACTCTGCGAGATGTCAAAGGTGTTGGAAAGGTGCACGATCAGCTGATTGAGTATCATGAATTTAATAATTTATCATCGGCCAGACAAGCGGGTTTTAGAAGGGGTCACAGTACTCAATCAGCTCTTCTGGGGGTATTGGATGACGTAAGAAGAGCTATCGACTCCAGAATGATTACGATCTTAGTCTTATTCGATTTCTCCAAGGCCTTTGACACAGTTCCTCATGATCTTCTCATCCGAAAGTTGGACGACATCGGTCGCTCAGATACTGTACTCAACTGGTTCTACAGTTATCTTGTGGGTCCTACACAAGCCGTTGTGGAGGAGGTTGGCATGCTGTCTGACTGGCTCGAGGTGAATGCAGGTGTGCCTCAGGGCAGTGTTCTAGGTCCGGTCTTATTTTCCGTCTTCATTAACGACTTACCTAAGGTTCTCAAATATAGTAACTAAATGTTATTTGCCGATGACGCCCAGGTCTATCATTCGTTTTTTCCAGCCGATATTAACAGTGGTGTTCAACGCGTATCTTACGATGCGAACGCGCTAAGTGGGCATTGGAAAGCGGCCTTTCACTGAATGTAAAAAAGACGAAGGTTATGATCCTGGGTAGTCAGGCTTATATATCTCGATTAACAGGATTATATATCTCGTATTAACCTGAACACTGCTCCGAGAGTTAAATTGTGTGATAACCTTCTAGATTATGAAAATGTGGTAAAATCGTTGGGCTTATTGATTACACCCACCCTCGACTGGTCAAAACAAGTCATGACAATCTCTAGGCGTGTTCATGGAGTTTTGCACTCACTACGCTATTATAATAAGGCACTTTCAATGAAGCTCCGTAAGAATCTAGTGGAAGCACTCATTTTTCTCCACTTTGACTATGCGTGTGCGGTCTACAATGATGTGGACCAGACTAGAAACCTGAAACTGCAGAGGTTATTAAATGCCTGCGTGAGATTTGTATGGGGCAATATAGCGAGACGTGACCATGCAACCCCGTATAGACTGGGTTTGAAGTGGTTGTCGGTTGAGTCCAGATGCTCATATCTCATTGGTTCCCTGGCGTTTAACATCATTGCTCATAAGTCACCATCATACCTGGCAGATCATTTCACCCAACTCAATACCTCTGGCCATATTCCTCGTTCCTCCTCTCGCCATCCACCTAGGTTACTCATGTATCTTCCTCCACGCACTGAAGCTTTAAACAGATCATTTGTCATTACCTCCACTCGCATCTTAAATCATTTTCCTTCACTCACCTTCAATCCTTCATTTTTAGATAAATTCAAGATCACTCTGTTTAATTATTTGTTTGGGCTCGACCAGGCAACCTGGTCTTCGCGGGTCACGAACGAGGGTATGTATATATATGCGGTCCATCCCTCACCTGGAGGAAGATGTCTAGTCAGGCTTGTTATTGCTACTGTTATTTTTATTGCTATTGTAAATGTTAATGTGTAGCGTCGATATTTATTCAGCTTGTGCAGCTTTGTATTTGTAATTTTTATTATTTATTTACTTATTATATATTTTATGTAAACTTTTATCTTGCTTTTATCTTGCGAACGGTATATACTTCGTTATTTATTTTTAAGTTTTAATTTACTAATTTATTGAATTGTACATATATTATATTTTTATTCTGTTCTGTTTTTATCTTTTTTCATCACTGAATTTTTTTTGTTATTTAGTTTTAATGAATTACACTTTGTATTTGTTCGCTTATGGTGCTTATGGGGTTTCTACCCCATAATGGCCTAATAAATAATTCAATCAATTTCTCTCTCTCTCTCTCTCTTGCTCACGTTGCGGTATAGGACGGGTTATTCGGTCGCATGTGCGCCAGTGTTGCCAGATAGAGGTATTTTTTCTTTGTTGCACTCACATAGTATGACCTCATTTACATTAGATAATAGACGACAGAAAAACCCTTAATTGTAACCCTGATGTGCGCTGAGATTGCGTGTCTGCAGGTTGGTTTCCTTCCGCGAAACTCACACCGCGAATGCAGGATCGGCCTGCACTTAACATTCACCCACGAACACCACGGCAAAACAATCATGACGAAGTTAAAACACGGGACGCGGGGGGACAAGACCTGTCGTGTATCAAGGCGGCTACATCTCACCCGAGCGCGCGCGAATCTTTCGCCCGCGTAACCACGATCAACCAAGCCGAACCGAATCTTGCCGGCCCGAACCGATGCAAACATTACGATACGATACGTTACGATACTGTTTGCTCGTGTTGCACGAATTTGTCTAACGGTAAGGTAAACAATACCTTACCGTTACAATATATATTATAACGGGTACGGATTTTGTGTGTCGGCGTAGGTAGGTCCCTGGATTATCGGCGACATTCGTCGATAGGACCAAGTCGACTAGCCGGGATAATTGCGAATGGTAGCGCAGTGGTGAGGCTTCTGTCTCGCGCTCCCGGGATCGTGGGTTCGCGCCCCGATACCTTCGTTGATTTTTTTATTCCTTATATTCAATCCGTACACCGTTACGAATGGTACGACTGTAGGAGAAAAACCTGTGTTTCCCCTTCCACAGTGTGTATACGTATATGCAGTACACCTCCAAAGTTGGCACTAGACGTAGGGGAGCTTGAGTTTCTGGGATCTCAAGCGTGGTGGTGCAAACGCACGGCTATCCCTAACAAGGCTCCCGGTGCTCAGAAAACGGTCTTCTTGACACCGGTCGAGCAGGGACAACCTTCGCCTCTCTAGCCCAGATGATCGAAGTGATCAAACGGCTCCCCGAGGGCGTAGGTCGCGTTTGGGTGGGGGATATAACGGGTACAGATTTCGAGTGTCGGCGCAGGTTAGGTCCCTGGATTATCGGCGACATTCGTCGATAGGACCAAGTCGACTAGCCGGGATAATTGCGAATGGTAGCGCAGTGGTGAGGCTTCTGCCTCGCGCTCCCGGGATCGTGGGTTCGCGCCCCGATACCTTCGTTGATTTTTTTGTTCCTTGTATTCAATCCGTACCCCGGTACAATATATAAAATAAATATTAATCAAGTATTATAACATACACTTCTCCAAATATCTATATGATATACAATGAGTTAAAAATTAAATACATTAATTATTGGATTTTTTAAAATAATTCTATTAGAAACAATAATGGCAAAAGAAAATTCAAATTTTAGTAGTCGTAATATGAAATATGAATTACATTTAAAAAGTTTTTCAAAAATTATTAATTTAGGGGAATTTGATATTCGATAATATACATGAAATTTAAATGTTACTGATATTAATGTAATTTCAAAATTGCATGGATATATAAGTCAGCAAAAAATAATGTATATTCATATAAAACAATATTTAAAAAAAAAAAACAAAGATGTATTTGTTAGAAACAGAAGGTTATTTAAGGAATGAATTTGTTTACAATAATCAAAAAAGAATATGTGGGCTCCATAACTAACGAGAAAAATAAATTGGATATAATCCACATTATATTAAAATTTTATACTGTCAAAATGACGATTTAAGTATAAATTACGTTATATTTTTTTAAATAGTTTGTAAAATTTATTTTTTTTAATTCAATATGATCGCGGCACCCAAAGGAATAATTAGACATAGTGTTTGACTTTTTTTATAGGTATTTAATTAATTTTTTATTGGTTTTAAAGTTTAAGTCTGAGCGTACGTCCGTACGTCCGTACGTCCATACGTCCGTACGTCCGTACATCCGTACAGGCGGCTTTTTATTTTTTAACTCTTCTTATAACTCTCTTGGATTTTCGAAAAAATGAATTTTTTTTTAATGAAAGTGATCGCGGAACCACACGGATTAATTAGAAATAGTGTTTAACTTTTTTATGGGTGTTTAATTACTTTTTTATTTACTTTTTTTAATTTTTTATAGTCGATTAGTTTTAACTGAAGATAACATTAAGGACTGGACATCATCAACAAATATATGGGAATATTTAAAATATAAGGGAATATTTTTTTTTTAATTTCGAAATATGGGTTCCAGTAGATGATGCCCCGTCGACCTGGAGGTAACAGTAGGGACCTAGACATCTTCTACAGGAAGAAAAAATTTTTTTTTTTTTACGTAATAGGTCTTTCAGTAGATATTTCCCCGATGACCTGGAGGTAACATTATCGACCTGGACATCTTCTACAGGAAGAAAAAGGTTTTTTTTTTATTTCGTAATATGCCTTCCAGTAGATGATGCCCCGTCGACCTGGAGGTAACAGTAGGGACCTAGACATCTTCTACAGGAAGAAAATTTTTTTTTTTTACGTAATAGGTCTTTCTGTAGATATTTCCCCGATGACCTGGAGGTAACATTACCGACCTGGACATCTTCTACAGGAAGAAAATTTTTTTTTTATTTCGTAATAAGTCTTTCTCTAAATGTTGCCCCGATGACCTGGAGGTAACATTACCGACCTGGACATCTTCTACAGGAAGAAAATTTTTTTTTTTTTTGGTTTCGTAATATGCCTTCCAGTAGATGATGCCCCGTCGACCTATGGGTAACAGTAGGGACCTAGACATCTTCTACATGAAGAAAAATATTTTTTTTTTTTTTACGTAATAGGTCTTTCAGTTGATATTTCCCCGATGACCTGGAGGTAACATTACCGACCTGGCCATCTTCTACAGGAAGAAAATTTTTTTTTTTATTCCGTAATAAGTCTTTCTCTAAATGTTGCCCCAATGACCTGGAGGTAACATTACCGACCTGGACATCTTTTACAGGAAGAAAAATTTTTTTTTTTTTGGTTTCGTAATATGCCTTCCAGTAGATGATGCCCCGTCGACCTATGGGTAACAGTAGGGACCTAGACATCTTCTACATGAAGAAAAATTTTTTTTTTTTTTTTACGTAATAGGTCTTTCAGTTGATATTTCCCCGATGACCTGGAGGTAACATTACCGACCTGGCCATCTTCTACAGGAAGAAAATTTTTTCTTTTATTTCGTAATAAGTCTTTCTCTACATGTTGCCCCGATGACCTGGTGGTAACATTACTGACCTCGACATCTTCTACAGGAAGAAAATTTTTTTTTTTTGGTTTCGTAATAGCCCTTCCAGTAGATGATGCCCCGTCGACCTATGGGTAACAGTAGGGACCTAAACATCTTCTACAGGAAGAAAATTGTTTTTTTATTTTTATAATGAACCTTCCAGTAGATGATGCCCTGTTGACCTGGAGGTAACATTACCGACCTAGACATCTTCCACAGGAAGAAAATTTTTTTTTTTTGGTTTCGTAATAGGCCTTCCAGTAGATGATGCACCGTCGACGTGGGGGTAACAGTAAGGACCTGGACATCATCTACAGGAAGAAATTAATTTTTTTTTAATTTTATATAAGCTATCAAGTAGATGATGCTGCGATGACCTGGATGACCTAGCTAAAATCCTCCCTCGCTCACGATCGCTCGATGAAAAATTATTTTATAATAGATAATATTAAATGAACCTAAAAAATATTTTATTATTTAACTACATTCAATTATTATTTATTAAAATGTACCCATATAGAATTATTATCATATGTATAATAATTAATGTTTATTATTATTATACGATGAATTAAAATGATAATATTAAAAAAATAGAAATTATCTATAAAAATATAAAAATAATTACTTTTGTATGAAATAGAGTTAAATTATTATTGCAATAGCAATTTTCATAAAGGAATTATTATTGATTTTTATTGTCATGTGATATGTATACATCCTTTGCAAATAATTTATTTATTTATTTAGCAGTACTTATTAATTTGTGTGTTATTGGTAATTTGGTAATAGCACTTTTTATACACTTAGTAAAATATTATAAACTATATTACAAAAAATCTATATAAAATAATCTATATTAAAAATTACTATATTGTATAGGAAAAGTGTGACATCTCAGCAATATAATAATTTTTGCTATGTTATATAGTAAAATTTAGATATACTATCTTTTAATATCCAATATCGTAATTTTTGATATTCAATATAGTAATTTTTATTATATAAGTCAGCAAATTTTATTATTCAATCTGGTATTTTTTAAATGCGAATGTAAGGAAGTAAAAATGAATTATATTTTGTTTTTAATTAATTCGAAATAGAATGTATATATTGGGGGAATTCCATTTGTCAATTAAGTACTACAGAAGCATTTAATATTTGGAGATTTAATTATATACTATTCTTACGCAGTTGATCGCAATTTTTATTCACTCGCATATATTTATTCATTACACTTATTAGTCACTAACTTAAATATTGTTTCAATCGCTATCATTGAAATACGCTGAACGGAAAATACATTTTCGCATAATACACATTTTTGAGCATTTGCGAGAAGAACAGGAAAAATAGCAAATTTTATACACGCCACCTATTGGACGAACGAAATAATTAGAATAGCCTTAAATTAAAAAGTCGTCTCAAAACAATTGAATACTGAAAAAGAAATGAACGTATACGCGTATATAAAATATTTCTACAATACATCTTATACAAATTTTAATATATGTAGTATATATATTTAAAAAAAATCAACCAAATAATTAAATATTGATCATACATATCCACATTATATTAAAATTTTATACTGTCAAAATGACGATTTAAGTATAAATTATGTTATATTTTTTTAAATAGTTTGTAAAAATTAATTTTTTTTTATTCAATAGGATCGCGGCACCCAAAGGAATAATTAGACATAGTGTTTGACTTTTTTATAGGTATTTAATTAATTTTTTAATGGTTTTAAAGTTTAATTCTGAGCGTACGTACGTACGTCCGTACGTCCGTACAGGCAGACTTTTTATTTTTTAACTCTTCTTATATCTCTCTTGGATTTTCGAAAAAATGAATTTTATTTAATGAAAGTGATCGCGGAATCACACGGATTAATTAGTAATAGTGTTTAACTTTTTTATAGGTGATTAATTACTTTTTTAAATGGTTTAACCTCGATTATTTAAAATGATTATTTATTTGTTTATCTCGATCAGTTACAACTGAAGTTAACATTAAGGACTGGACATCATCAACAGGAAGGGAATATTTTTTTTTAATTTCGTAATATGGGCTCCAGTAGATGATGCCCCGTCGACCTGGAGGTAACAGTAGGGACCTGGACATCTTCTACAGGAAGAAATTTTTTTTTTTTTGATATCGTAATAAGTCTCACAGTAGGAGTTGCCCTGATGACCTGGAGGTAACATTACGGACCTAGAAATCTTCTACTGGAAGAAAAATTTTGTTTTTTAATTTCGTAATATGCCTTCCAGTAGATGTTGCCCCGATGACCTGGAGGTAAAATTAGTGACATGCACGTCATCTACAGGAAGAAAAATTTTTTTTTTATTTCGTAATAGGTCTTTCAGTAGAAGATGCCCTGTTGACCTGGAGGTAACATTACTGACCTACATATCTCCTACAGGAAGAAAAATTTTTTTTTTTGATTTCGTAATATGCCTGCCAGTAGATTATGCCCCGTCGACCTGGAGGTAACAGTAGGGACCTGGACATTTTCTACAGGAAGAAAATTTTTTTTAAATTTCGTAATGTGCGTTCCAGTAGATGATGCCGCGATGATCTAGAGGTAACATAAGGGACCTGAACATCATCTACTATCTAGGAAAAATTTTTTTTTTGGTTTCGTAATAGGCTTTCCAGTAGATGTTATCCCGTTAACCTGGAGGTAACATTAGGGACCTGGACATCATCTACAGGAAGAAAATTTTTTTTTATTTTTATAATGAACCTTCCAGTAGATGATGTCCCGATGACCTGTAGGTAACATTATGGACCTGGACATCCACTACAGGCAGAAAATATTTTTTTTTGATTCCGTAATAGGCCTTTCAGTAAATGTTGCCTCGTTAACCTGGAGGTAACATTAGTGACCTGGATATCATCTTCAGGAAAAATTTTTTTTTGGTTTCGTAATAGGCTTTCCAGTAGATGTTATCCCGTTAACCTGGAGGTAACATTAGGGACCTGGACATCATCTACAGGAAGAAAATTGTTTTTTTATTTTTATAATGAACCTTCCAGTAGATTATGTCCCGATGACCTGGAGGTAACATTAGGGACCTGGATATCTACTACAAGAAGAAAATATTTTTTTTTGATTCCGTAATAGGCCTTTCAGTAAATGTTGCCCCGTTAACCTTGAGGTAACATTAGGGACCTGGAAATCATCTCCAGAAAGAAATGATTTTTTTTAATTTCGTAATGGACCTTCCAATATATATAGTATTATTATAAATTTATGATAATTTTGTTAATAAACTAAGAGATATTAACAACGTTACTAGAATGTAGGATGTACGTAGTAGATCAATTCTCAGAAATTCAGAAAAATACAGTTCATTAAGTAGATATTAAATGATATTATCCACATCCACATCCATCCACATTATATTAAAATTTTATACTGTCTAAATGACGATTTAAGTATAAATTATGTTATATATTTTAAATAGTTATAAGAATTAATTTTTTTTAATTCAATATGATCGCGGCACCCAAAGGAATAATTTGACTTAGTGTTTGAATTTTTTATAGGTATTTAAGTAATTTTTTAATGGTTTAAAAGTTTAAGTCTGAGCGTACGTTCGTATGTCCGTACAGGCAGACTTTTTATTTTTTAACTCTTCTTATCTCTCTTGAATTTTCGAAAAAATGAATTTTTTTTAATGAAAGTATCGCGAAACCACACGGATTAATTAGAAATAATGCTTAATTTTTTTATAAAAAAACCTCGATTATTTATCTCGATTATTTATTTGCTTATATCGATGAGTTATAACTAAAGGTAACATGAAGGACTGGATATCATCAACAGGAAGGGAATATTTTTTTTTAATTTCGTAATGTTTGTTCCAGTAGATGATGTCGCGATGATCTGGAGGCAACATAAGGGACCTGAATATCATCTACAGGAAGAAATTAATTTTTTTTTAAATTTCGTAATGTGCGTTCCAATAGATGATGTTGCGATGATCTGGAGGTAACATAAGGGACCTGGACATCATCTACAGGAAGAAATTAATTCTTTTTTTAATTTCGTAATGTGCGTTCCAGTAGATAATAATAAAAATAATAATAAATAGTAATAAAATAATATAAATAACATAAATACCATAAATACTTTAAGTACCATAATACATAATAACATAAACTACCTAATATATAAATAGATTATAATTATATATGTATGATCAATATTTAATTATTTGGTTGAGTTTTTATATAAATTAGTTATATATATAGACAAAAATTATTAAAATTTTTATACTATATTTTGTTATTTTATAAAATTTATAAAATAAAGTTTTACAATATTTAATATGTAACGTTATAATTACTCTTACGTAAATAGCAAATTTTAATATCAAAATAACAAAAGTTCTTACATCATATATGTATAGTGAAATATATATACTACATATATTAAAATTTGTATAATATGTTTTGTAGAAATATTTTATATACGCGTATACGTTCATTTCTTTTTCAGTATTCAATTGTTTTGAGACGACTTTTTAATTTAAGGCTATTAAAAATTTAACGCTATATTCTAATTACTCCATTCGTCCAATAGGTGGCGTGTATAAAATTTTCTATTTTTCCAGTTCTTCTCGCAAATGCTCAAAAATGTGTCAACTAGTATATAAGAAACAACAAGATATTTAGTTATTATGCGAAAATGTATCTTCCGTTCAGCGTATTTCAATGATAGCGATTGAAACAATATTTAAGTTAGTGACTAATAAGTGTAATGAATAAATATATGCGAGTGAATAAAAATTGCGATCAACTGCGTAAGAATAGTATATAATTAAATCTCCAAATATTAAATGCTTCTGTAGTACTTAATTGACAAATGGAATTCCCCCAATATATACATTCTATTTCGAATTAATTAAAAACAAAATATAATTCATTTTTACTTCCTTACATTCGCATTTAAAAAATACCAGATTGAATAATAAAATTTGCTGACTTATATAATAAAAATTACTATATTGAATATCAAAAATTACGATATTGGATATTAAAAGATAGTATATCTAAATTTTACTATATAACATAGCAAAAATTATTATATTGCTGAGATGTCACACTTTTCCTATACAATATAGTAATTTTTAATATAGATTATTTTATATAGATTTTTTGTAATATAGTTTATAATATTTTACTAAGTGTATAAAAAGTGCTATTACCAAATTACCAATAACACACAAATTAATAAGTACTGCTAAATAAATAAATAAATTATTTGCAAAGGATGTATACATATCACAAGACAATAAAAAATCAATAATAATTCCTTCATGAAAAGTGCTATTGCAATAATAATTAAACTCTATTTCATACAAAAATTATTATTTTTATAGATAATTTCTATTTTTTTAATATTATCATTTTAATTCATCGTGTAATAATAATAAATTCATTAATTATTATACATATGATACTAAGTCTATATGGGTACAATTTAATAAATAATAATTGAATGTAGTTAAATAATAAAATATTTTTTAGTTTAATTTAATATTATCTATTAGATAATGATTTTTCAGCGAGCGAGCGTGAGCGAGTGAGGATTTTAGCTAGTTATGAATTAAAACACAAATTTTAAAAGAGGGTCCAAATTACGAATTACAGGAGAAATAGAGGACATAAAAAACAGTTATTTTATGTGTAAAATTATTTTTTCTTTCAAGCTACATTAGCTAACGCATGCGTTTATTTAATGTAGACATGGCAAAGCTTAGTACCCAAGAGAGCGTAATAGCTCAAGTGCTAGGGCGCTCGTTTCTCACGCCGATCTACCGAATTCTAGTCCCGGCTTGGGAAGATTTTTTTTATTCGATATTTCATGTTTAAATAATTAGTTGAAACATTAAGTAATCGGAAATTGCAAGAAGTATAATTTTATTATTTTTTCTATTTTATTTTGACGTTTTGGTCAAAATATCAGCCCGATACGATTAAAATTGAGAAAGTTATTAATTAAGTTAACCTTTAGAGGACGGGATGGCCCCTATACGGGCCATGCCCATGATCGACCCTTTACATGTGCTAGTTTTGAGATGTGAGACATCACAAAAACTCGATTTCTATAGAAAAGTCAGAGAAAACAGTAAACCCAAATTCCCGTCCTCTAAAGGTTAATAATTAATAACAATCAACTATTTATATCATTCTTACATATATGTAAGGGTTACAAGAATCTCCATTATGACAAAAGTATTAATAAAAAAATTTTTTGTCAATGTTGAATATCGATAGTTAACAATTTTCGAGCTTCAAGTTAAATTTTACAAATAATAAAATTTATTTCTCAATATTTAAGAACAAATAATTAATAAAAGAGATTAATATGCGTAAATGCTGCACCATGAGACATTATAATAAATCTTTATCGTACTTATTGTAAATAATTTAGTGGAATAAAATTTAGAGTTTATATAAAAGTGCAAGCGCATATATATTTACACAGTGTATGTCAAAAGTTCCGGACTGCATAATAACTCGGCAAATATGCATTTTCGGAAGAAAATTTTTCAGAAAAAAGTTGTATGATTTTTCCTTGGCTATCTACAGGTAACATTGACTTTGACCTTGAACTTGACCTTCAAAGTCTTTAGGAGGTTGAGTCGAGTTTTTGAAATTGGAAACCCCATTTTTATGCCAGTAATGAAAAGCTGGTGTCAGTCCAATAATATGGATACTCATGAAAATTGCAGATGTAGGGGCGCTAAAAGACTTTTCGTGCAGTAGTTAGCTGATTCCTACCTGGTTGTACACTGCTGATCTTGAATTTAACCCACAAAGGACATTTGAAGGTGAAGAGTAGCCTTAGCAGAAAATTACCTATAGGTAATTTTATGCAGATGAAAATTTGTCTGAGCAAGGATCTCTCTATGCCCAGCTACTCAAGGCAAGACCAAATAAGACTAGCATATGATTGGTTGAAAGACATGCGCATATCATATATAAGAGAGTAAAGTATGCATATTTGAATCCACATGAACATCAAAGCCCAAACGACTTGCCCATGATTAATGTTTTCGGGGTCACTGGCCCAAGGTCATTCCAAGGTCTAACGAGAAGAACTTGCGGAAACTGATCGCAGACATGTCCCCATGGGTTTTCGGGGTCGCCGAACCAGAATCTGGGGTCAATTTGCTCCATCCTGCATCCTGTAATCAAGATTTCGACCTTCAAATGATCTTTGCATCACGTTTAACCCCCTATGTTATGCATATCGTTGGATAGAGTATTTCACCGGCATTCCATTTCTGCCATAAAAAATGGTGGTTCCAATTTTAAAAACTCGACTCGAACTTCAAATGACCTTGCAGGTCAAGTTCAAGGTCAAAATCAAGGTCTTCATCAAATAGCCGTTGAAAAATCATACAACTTTTGTCTGAAACATTTTCTTCAAATATGCATATTTGCCGAGTTATTATGCTGTCCCGGAACTTTTGACACACCTTGCATATATATATTTATATATATATATATATATTTATATATATATTTATATATATATATATATATATATATATTTATATATATATTTATATATATATATATATATATATTGTGACACTTCCGCTGGGGATTAAAGCGGAGGTCGCAAAATAATTGAATAAAACAGTCGCACAGTTTGACGCGTGCGCGCATGTTCGCGTATACAGCGGCTACGCGCGATCGGTAATTCGCATCGGCCGTTTGTTACTAGATCTCCGTGTTGACATTCGCGGATCGACATGGATAGTGGTGCTGGAGTTTGGAGGTTAATGGGACATATTCAGGATGCTGGAGGTTGGTGCTACAGGAGGTTTCGGTATCAGGTAACAATTTAATCGTTTCTTAAGAGTAATTCGTTAGGCTAATTCGTCCGTGTGTTTGAGACTTCTAGGTGCAGTTTCAACGGTGACCTGTGTGCCTGGGGGACTTCCTCTGGTTGGCTGAGATGCGGGTTCTATACTAGTGCCTACGGAGAAGCCTTTCCTTCCACCTTATCGTGGGTTAATGCGGCGGTTTCCGTAGCAGTAGTATTACGGTTTGAGGTGTTCCTAACCTCTAACCTAGTGTAAGCACTAGGGTTAAATATCTCCTGTGCCTCCTTATATTCCCAGAGAGAACTGCATGTTGTCGCAGCTCCTCTGTCCTTCTTCTTATCTCTTAAATTAGGTAATTTACTAATTATCTTTTACAGGTACTCGGTACTAGGCTGGAGCAAGGACCTGGATGTTAGAGCGAGGCCACTCCATGTATAACCTGGGAACGCTATCGGACCTCACAGCCTCTACTGCTAGTCTACGGCTTCTTAGCATGGTGCTGAATTCAAGGATCAAGGAGGATCAATTCCAAGGAATAGGACTGGTGCTGGAGGTTTACTTGAAGGAATAGTGTGTGTGTGGGTGCCTCCTGTCTCCGAGCATCTTGTGGCTTGCTCGACTAGTGCCACTTATTATAACGTAGAATAAGATATCTAAGTGACATGTGATATAAGCACATCGTCACAATATATATATATATATATATATATATATATATTGCGCCCGCTTCGCGCGCCAACCCCCTATTTTTGATTTCGAAAAAGGTTTTTCGTAATTAATTTATTTAAAATAATGTTTTAAATTGTATTATTTTTTCACTACCATGGACACCTTAAAAATTAAACAGATTCACACACCTTGGAGGTATTGTTATAGTTATTATAATTTATAAATAAAAGTTTACCAAAATTAAATGTAATGAAATCAGAATAAAACTAATAAAAATAATAGAGACATATTAAATGTTAACTGTAAATTTTAAACTATATGAATTCTTATAAAGCCTAAATTTATATTTTAATAATGATAACTTGTGACAATGCAAATAGTGCATGTCATTAAGAGCGACAATAAACTATACCTTACCTTCCCTGTACGAGCACACACACACACACATACAAGCCTAATCAAACCTATCTTCCCTACTTTCCCTAAGAGCCTATAAATAATAACTATAATACTCTCCCAGTAACCGAGCCCTAACACATATGATATAAACCACCGAGCCCACAAACAAAGGTGCACAGGGGAGCAGCCGAGCAGGACACGGAAGAAGTTCACCGAAGCATAGATTACTCTTGAAGTAATCTAATAAGGAGCCTGACGAAGAGCCAATAAAGCAGCATGCTGAGGTGTTGACAGCGAGCTGCAAAGTCCTGAATCTAGTAGCAGCGTACCCAGCAAGCCAAGGTAGACAGAGCCAGAAGAAGGAGCCAATGTAACCAAGAGGTCCGTCAGCCAGCAATAATCCAGGAAACCTGCAAGCACCAGTTATTATAGTAATAGTCATTATAAGGGAGTAGACAGGAGCACACACTTAATTAAATAAGTGTGTATAGGAGAGGACTTGTGAAGAGGTTAGGTGAGCATTATAAGTGCTCACACACACACACATTATTAGTATTAATAATAAAGACAGCAAGCCGTCTTCCAAGTGGATATTTACCTGAATATTGACGTGTGTCCCTCCAAGCAGCTCGAGCCCGCCGTTGCACCTGTCACGCCGTGCGCCTCAAGAAGAGCGAGAAAGACGGAGATATCGGTCGCGGCAACACACACGAGCCCGTATCGACGTGCCGCGTAAACACACCTCCCGCAGCCAAAATAATTAACATTAAGTAACTTTGTGTGAATCAGCCGCAAAGTTACAATAGTTGTAATATTAATTATTTAAACTCGTGTGTGAGTAAAATAATTAAAATTATCTTTATTACAATTATCTGACAGTGATTGCTTAATTTAATATTTTGTATTTATTGAGTATTACTGTTCACGACACTTGTAATATATTTTTGTAAATTTTTGAGTGTGAGAAAATTTTTTTTTTGTAACTCGTGTTGATCGTTTAGACTTTTTGCAAGTTAAACAATTAATGTTAAGTATCTTTGTGTGATTGTTCCGCAAAGATACGAGAGTTATAAAATATAATTATTTAGACTCGAGAGTGAGTTAAATAATAAAATTTTTTTTTTGCATGTATTTTAATGATCGGCATTTAACCTAATATTTCGTATTCGTTATTTGCTGTGAAATTTTAATATATGTAAAAAACTTTCTTTTTTTGTGTGTTTAAATTATATCTCCACACATTTTTACCAATTATTTAGACTTGTTTGTTAGTTGAATAATTGGTTATAATTTTTTTTTCTGGTGTGTTTTTAAAATTATTCGGTGTATAAATTTAATTGTTTAGACTTGTTAGCAAGTTAAATAATTAAATTTTCATTTCCTTTTCGTTCAATTTAAAAATAAAAAAAAAAAGGAAATATAAATTATTTCAACTTGGTAGCAACATAAATTATTTATTTAGTCCTTTTTAGGATAAAATAAATATATTTCGCTAAAAAATTGTTGTTTGGGACGACAATTAGTGAAATAATTATTTTGTTGCAAACCATACGAGATTTACAACATTTCGTAAATACCCTTACTGTTGAAGTAATTTAATTAAATTTGTGTTTGTTGTGTAGTGTAAATTATAAAGGAAAATTTTTTTTTGTTTGGGCTTGGAAAAGCAAAATAATAATTAGTGTCTTGGTGTGTGTGAATCACAAGACACTGTATTTTTTTTATATTTATTTTAAAATTAATTATTTAGGCTCGTTAGTGAGATAAATAATTTAATTTTTTTTTTCTTTTCTTCCTTTATAATTTGGTGTTCTGTATTTATTAATAGATTGAAACTTATAACGGGTACGGATTTCGAGTGTCGGCGCAGGTTAGGTCCCTGAATTATCGGCGACGTTCGTCGATAGGACCAAGTCGACTAGCCGGGATAATTGCGAATGGTAGCGCAGTGGTGAGGCTTCTGCCTCGCGCTCCCGGGATCGTGGGTTCGCGCCCCGATACCTTCGTTGATTTTTTTATTCCTTATATTCAATCCGTACCCCGTTACAAATGGCGCCCAACTCAAAAACCCACTTGCCAGAAGAGACGAAGTAGTTTATCTTCGCCTGGCTCATCTTGGACCGAAGTCGGTCACAAACTCCCATCCCCACCACCACAGTCCCGGTGGATTTCCCCGCGAGAACGTCAAAAAGTGCGGAGGTACGACTGTAGGAGAAAAGCCTGTGTCTGCAGTCCGCAGTGTGTATACGTATACGCAGTACACCTCCAAAGTTGGCACTAGACGTAGGGGAGCTTGAGTTTCTGGGATCTCAAGCGTGGTGGTGCAAACGCACGGCTATTCCTAATGAGACTCCCGGTGCTCAGAAAACGGTCTTCTTGACACCGGTCGAGCAGGGACAACCTTCGCCTCTCTAGCCCAGGTGATCGAAGTGATCAAACGGCTCCCCGAGGGCGTAGGTCGCGTTTGGGTGGGGGATATAACGGGTACGGATTTCGAGTGTCGGCGCAGGTTAGGTCCCTGAATTATCGGCGACGTTCGTCGATAGGACCAAGTCGACTAGCCGGGATAATTGCGAATGGTAGCGCAGTGGTGAGGCTTCTGCCTCGCGCTCCCGGGATCGTGGGTTCGCGCCCCGATACCTTCGTTGATTTTTTTATTCCTTATATTCAATCCGTACCCCGTTACAAACTTTAATTATTTCAATTTCCATAACAAAATAAATTCTTTTCGCCAGTGAGGAATCTTTTGGATTATAACTGGTGAGAGAGATATTTTGGGAAATCGTTAAATTTACCATTACTGGTAAATTACCGACGATATTGAAAAAAAATTTGAAGATTTCTTTTTGTTAATAATTATTTTTGCTTGCTGAAGCAATTGTTTAGAGTCTTGGTGTGTGTGAATCACAAG
Source organism: Theocolax elegans (assembly GCA_026168455.1). NCBI lineage: Eukaryota > Metazoa > Arthropoda > Insecta > Hymenoptera > Cerocephalidae > Theocolax > Theocolax elegans. The sequence continues at coordinate 600,144 of CM047431.1, read as the reverse complement.
GCGCTATTATAAACATTAATTATTTAGACTTGTGAGTAAGTTAAATAATTAATTTTAATTTGGTACAAGTGTTAAGTGTGTGATTTGCCACAACATTAACTAACAAAATTTAATTATTTTGTCCTTCTAAGGACGAAATAAATTCCTTTTAAAGAAAATCTTTTGGATTTTAATTAAGTGAATTAATTTTGTTGGTACACTAGTCGGTGCATTTTTACAATTTATTGTAATTAAGCCGACACCAAATTTTTTTTTACTCGTTGGGAGTAATAATTATTTTATTGTGGTGAGTCCAATAAAATAATTTCCAATTGAAAATTGGATACTTCCGAAGTATTTGAAACACTAGGGATTTCATCTGAAATCCCGGTTGAGAGTACTGCTCCCGACGTAACACGTCGGCTGCTGCTGGTCAAAAAAATAATGGCCAGCAGCTATGAAGCCCGAATGGCCCAGCTTATGCGTGAATCACGCATAGCTAGGGATATTCGTCGGGAAACGAAGAAGCTTCCGATTGAGGCAGTGTATGCCCAATTGGAGCATCTAAGTTTAAACGCAAATGGCGAAGAGGCGGAGTGCCGCGAACGCCTTTTGCGTCACCGGATAAGATGTGTAGACATTAATCTGGAAATACCATGGTTCCCTGAATACGATGAGAATGTAAGGGCAGAGCCTGCACATAAACCTCTAGTATGTCAGGAACTATGGGAAATTAGGAAACCTCGTTCCAGGAAAGGGAGTGTGGTCCCATCAGGAACGGAAGTTTCCTGCGAGTCCAAAATGTCGGATCGCGAAAGGGTTGCTAGTGACAGAGCACCTATCCCTGAAGAAGATGGAGCTCTGTCACCAAGTGGTCTGTCTAGAAACTCGCCAATGAGTACTGCACAAATCCCGAGGTTGGCATCAACAGGTGCTATACCTAAACGGTTTGGTGAGGTACTGGCAGCAAACATGACCACGACTGCAATCCCTTATGTTCCTGTTTCGGTGGCTGCAACATCATGCACAACCACTACGTCGACGGTTACGACCGTGACGACTGCTTAAGTCGGAGGTTTTTATGCACCCGCACATTACCTCCCAATTGAAGAGCAGAGAAACAGCGGACATCTTGGCACTAGAGAGAGTGAAGTGTCAACACAACATTTTGACTTGGGTTCGCAGACGGAAGCCGACCGTCGTACGTCACGAGGATACACCTCTAGACAATACGACAACAGGCAACCCGAGGCTAATACAACCGAACGTCAATTTGTTGATGATACGAATGGATATGACCTTCCTAATGACGTCAGTGTTCAATCTTACGAAAAACCGAGGTTTGAACAGAGACGTCGTGAGACCTCTTCTAAGACTTGTGAAGGACAAGATAGAAGAGAGAGGCGTGAGTACACGACTCCAAACAGAAATTCACGACACCATCGTTCTGTGAGTAGAGCCTCAAGCAACGATGAACGTCGTGAAAACTGTACGGAGAGACGTACTCATAAACGTCAGTCCAACCGTAAACTCGACGACCGAGCACAGCCGGAAATTCCGGAGCAAAGTCACAGAGAGAGGTCGGACAGACGCAGAGAAACGTCTCGAGAGAAACGTGCGGTGGCCACTTGCGATCAGAGTACTCAGACGGATTCGTACGATGGGTATCAGTCTGATCGCGAACCTGCTCGTGGGAGATCCGATTCTCGTAGGGCGGCTGAAGGCCGACAAGAGAATAGGAATCCCTCTACCAGCAGGTGTAGGAGTTCCCGGACGGATAATAGAGATGACCGTCGGGAAAGAGAATCCTACGAGGCCAGGCCAAGGTATCGTGAAAACGATAACCGAACGCACGATCGGGCAGGGTGCGCACGAGAGCTGCGTATCTGGAACATGTCCTTTGATGGTGAGACCAAAAGGGACGCGGAAGAGTTTCTGAACCGTTTGCACGACTTCAGAAATGACAACGAGTTCTCAGATCGCAGGATGTTCAGTGCCCTGCCCAATGTGTTCTCAAAATCAGCTCTGTTCTGGTATAGAACAGTTCAGCCATCTCTTCGAGATTGGCGTGATTTTGAGATCGAGTTCCTAAATGAGTATGGCCGTATAATAAATGACGAAGATTTACTCATGGAACTTCGATCAAGAACACAAAATGAGGGAGAAAAGGCTACGACGTTCTTGAACTGTTTCAGAGCGATCGTAAATAAGTTTAAATGCCCTCCCTCATTAGAACAACAGGTGAAGATGGCCTACTCACAGATGAGGCCAGATTACCGTAGGTACATACCAGTACGACAAATCAGGAATTTCTCTGATTTGACAAGCTACGGTAAAGATCACGAGCAGCATTTAACATGGGACACGAAATTCTCCAGTTCCAACGTTAAGCGCGAGAAGCTCGTACCAGAAGCTTTTCCGAAACAGAGTGGTGCAGCACGAGTTTCGGGTAAAGTGGCGACTGTTACCGAAAAGAGTAAGGATGAGTCTTCTCATTCGGATAAACAGTCGTCGAAGAGAACTATTAAGAAGAAGAGCAAGAAAAGTTCGAAAAACTCGCCAAACTCTTCTTCAAGCGAATACGAAGCAGCCGCTGTGTACGGTACTTCCAACGTCGCTACTAGTTTTCAGAAACGATACGGCAAATCGAATAATGGAGTGAGTGCCCCCAATTCGAAATCCGTATCGTACGTGCCTGTTTCTCAACAGTCACCTGGGCAACAAAAACAGAGCTCGGGCAAAAGAGAAAGACGTGCTTTGACGAATTCTCAACTGCCCCAGCAAAATGTTTTTGTCCCACAAATGGCACAAAACCTGGTGAGGTATGTGCAACCACAGGCGACGGCAGTAAACTCAACGAACCTGAACACCAACTTTGTCGGCGTGTGTTTCACATGCCAAAAAGTCGGTCATAGGTCGTCGGATTGCCCGAGCCGAACATGCTACCGATGCGGAAACATTGGGCACTCCGCTGAGCAGTGCTCTACCGAATTGGTAGCAAAGGAGTGCCAGCTGTGTGGAACTAGTGGCGTTACACTCCAAACATGCCCTAACTGCGTCAGATTCCTCCAAAACGTGGGAAACCTGAACGCAGGGCACCCGAGCTGCCCCGGGCGCCCTGCACTGCAGTAAGTAAACCGCATGGTTTACAAGGGCAAGAGTTAAAGGTTGGAGAACCCTCTAAACTCTTTAAGAAGTCTAGCAAATCATTTGCTGACTTCTCTAAAGTCCTTAACGGAGATCAAATTCCCTCTCAGACCGAAGTTGGTGTCGAAAGTAAGTCTGAGTGTAAGGATTCTAAACGTTCTGGGGATTCGACAGATGGAAAAGTTCTTAGAACACAACCTGTCAATCCCACCCGAGCTTTGCAAGGTAAAACAGAACAAGTAACCTAATTAGACCAACAAAATCGTGAGGCTAAGATTGGTCTAAGGAACTCCAAAGGCAAATATACTCTGATAGCAGAGATATTATTGGTGAAGAAAGCGTAAAGAGATCGTTATCTCAGCCGCTTAGCACCATCGGAGTGAACGACCTTGGTTGTTGCTCATCGTCACCCCGTTGTGACACACCTAGTAATGAGGACAAGAAGCCCTTGGTGGAGAAGGAAATTGTCCTCAACAACGAGCCCTTGATGGAGAAGGTAGTTGTCGATGGTGTGCATAACATGAACCGTACAAACTCGTTGCCGTGAAGTACAGTTCAGGGGGGGGGGGGCAGATGCCGTACCAAGTACGTCTAAAATGACGCACACGGCATCGACTCCTAACGACGATAATCAAACCGATCAGATAATTGCTGGAATCCAATCGGATAACCGGCTATTCTTTTTGGTACGACTCGGTGGAAAGGACTTTAAAGCACTTTTCGATCCTGGCGCCATGGTCTCTCTTGTACGATCAGATGTTGTCGAACAGTACAAGTTTAAATGGAGACCTGTCAAGGTTATCGTGAAAGGTGTGGCTGGACCAGCACTTAAAGTCCTTGGCCTAATCGACATTCTGTTCTGTGTAGAAGGCCTTGATGGCAATATCCAACTGAGAATTGTAGAGAATATTGAGCATTCCATCATTCTCGGTATGGATTTTCTACAACATTGGAATATGGAAGTCAAATTAGGCGAAGCTATTTGGCGTATTGGCGAGAGTGATTGGAGACACTTCGTCAGAGATACATCTCATGACATCGATTCGAGGATTTCCGCTGAATGTGCTGGTATAATTGAGATACAGGACGACCAGCGGAAACAAGTCAAAGAGTTAGTTGAAAGCCTACTCTTGCCCTCGGGAGACGTCCACGGCTTTACGACGTTAACGGAGCACCACATAGAGGTTGAACCTGGTGCAAGACCGGTCCGTCATAAGCCAAGACGTATGTCTCCCAAGGTCCTCGAATTTGCCCAGAGTGAGGTCAAAAAGATGTTTGACAAGGGCATTATTGAACCGAGTGCGAGTGATTGGTCAGCTGCTCCGGTCATCGTTCGAAAGGACGAAGGAAGTTATCGCTTCTGTATCGATTTTCGAGACCTTAATGCAGTCACAAAACGTGATTCTTATCCAATTCCTAATATGGATACCATATTGGATAAGCTGCATAATGCAAGGTATATATCGCAAATTGATCTTAAGAAAGCGTACTTCCAAATATTAATGGCCGAGGCGAGCCGGCATTATACTGCATTTGCTGTACCAGGGTCGGGGCTGTGGCAGTTCAAGCGAATGCCTTTTGGCCTCATGAATGCTCCTATGACCTTTGCACGGCTTATAGATGCAATTTTCGGGCCTAAGGTGGAACCTCATGTGTTTGGTTATTTAGACGACTTGATCGTCATTACCGAAACTTTTGAGGACCATCTAAAATGGCTCGAATACGTACTAAGGACGTTGAATGACGCTGGACTCGAAGTGAATCGAGAGAAGTGTAAGTTCTGTTGTTCCAGCGTAACGTTCCTTGGGTACAAATTGGACGCGGACGGCTTGAGGCCTGACGAGTAACGCGTCGCTCCAGTCCATAATTACCCTACTCCTCGTAATGTCAAACAGCTGAGATCCTTTCTCGGGATGGTAGGCTGGTACTCTCGATTCATTAATCGAGAAGCTGACATTAAAGCTCCCCTTACCAAGTTGCTGCGTAAAGACCAGGCTTGGGATTGGGGCGAGGAGCAGGAGGAGGCGTTTCGTCAGCTTAGAGTTGCGTTAGCTGAAGCGCCTGAACTAGCCCGTCCAGACTTTTCTAAGCCATTTACCGTCCAAAGTGACGCTAGTGACTTAGCAATAGGTGCGGTGTTGACGCAACTGGACGACGAGGGTTTGGAGCATCCGATTGTCTACGTCAGCCGATTATTAAATCGCGCTGAACGTAATTACATGACAACGGAAAAAGAATGCTTGGCTCTCATATGGGCTATTAAGAAATTGAGACCATACATTGAAGCCTATCGATTCACGGCTGTGACCGACCATAGTGCTCTCATATGGCTCAAAAATTTCAAGGAGCCGTCGGGTAGGTTGGCACGATGGATACTTGAAATGCAGCAATGGGACTTTGAAATAATGCATAAGAAAGGAGCCTTGCACTATGTCCCGGACGCGCTTTCTCGTGCCATCAACCCAGACCCCGACGAAGAAGAGATTGCCTCGTTCGAAGTAATTACAGACCCATGGTATATTGCTAGATTAAACGATGTACGCTCATGCCCTCAAAGATTTCCGGAGTGGAAAATTGAGGATGATATGCTATATCGTTTTACAAGTGATAAACTCTTGGACTCTGTAACAGAACAAGAAGAAGGCTGGCGTCTTGTGCTATCCTTAGAGCAGAGGAACCGAGTTCTAGTAGATTCTCATTTCCACCCAGCTATGGGTCACATGGGAATTGAAAAAACTTACGGACGCGTTGCATGAGATTACTATTGGCCAGGTATCTACCATGATACCCGCCAATTTGTCTTACGGTGTCTGATATGTCCGAACTATAAGACGTCTCAAGCAGGTCCTCAAGGCTTATGATTTAAATTGCCGTACACTTACCTAAGGTGCGTAAGGCATGTCTGATGAACTGGCACCAAAGTATGACAGACCCTTTGAAGTTGAAGAAGTACTATCTCCAGTAGTTCTGAGACTAGAAGAGTCTAGTCGGAAACGGACCGAGGTACACATATCCGATGTGAAGAGATATGTACCACCTCGGGTTGCCATGTGAAGCGGTAGGAAAAACGTATCGGCATACGTGAGAACAGTCAGTGAAGGCTAGGCCTGGTGACTGTATGCCACGTCAATATCATCCGAAGCACGAAGAATCATTGAAGCAGCCTCCAATTGAAGAAAAGAAGAAAAGCGTACAGCGCGCAGTCGTGGATAGATTGTGCCTTTCTTTCGACCCGGCCTTCCAGAGGGAAGTGGAGTCTAGGGGGGGGGCTTTGTGACGGAAATCGTCACACAATCTATTCACGACGAATAGAATATTTAAAATCCTGTTAAATGTAAGTCGTCGAAGCCTTTGGTATGTCAAGGCCAACCGACGACATTTGTTTACGTCGATCAAAGTGTACAATTACGCGCGCAATGGTACGTAGGGATGAGAGCGCGAGTGTGTGTGTGTTCCCCACTTTATTAGTCGATTATTAGATTATTAGCCGACAAGAGTAATAAGGAACGAAAGGAATAATTACCTGGCATGCAGCTTACGTCGTCGTCAACGGCACCATTGTTGTTGCGGGAACGGACGAGGCGTACACTACGAGACGATGCGGCGGCCATGTTACTCAAGCCGCACTCGAGTAAGACCGCGTACGCAGCGCAAGTGGGCCGTCGCGACGCATGCACGCACACGGGCAATGCGTCGACCACGCCGAGGAGAGCAGAGCTCTTCCGATCGCCGTGATAGATACGTCGCCGTGGGCGAATTGAGAGTGCAGCGAGTGTGCGAAATTGTGCCGAGCATATTAATCGAGAGCAGCGTGGCAACAAAGGTTGGTGCATCCTTATCTGTGCCTCCTTTATTTTATTATAATCCATTCCGTGCTTCCTTACTGTGTGTGTACGAGTTATCGCGGTTTCCCCCTTCTCCCCCCCCCCCCTCTTCATCGAGCAGCTTTCGACCCGCGATCGCGTATCGTAGCCGCGCCGTCGGTCGACATTAAACTCGTCGCGGACGAGTAGCGCAAATTCAGCCAACGATTCGGGATCTTTGATTTGCAAATTGCACTCGTGTAATCTGCAGTGAGTCGCATTTCGCCTTCCTAAATTTGCCCCCTCCCTGAGCCGATCGCAGCCGAGCTTGAGCCCGCGTAAAGGACAAGACTGGCACCCGTAAGTACATAAAATAAAGCAGATAATAAATTAAGTTATTTTACATATTCCTTATTTTTATTATCCCCATCACCTCCACCCTAATCCCCAGTGCAGCGTAACAAACTGTTAATGAAATATTAACTTACCAAAAATAGTAAAGTGCACATACTTACTAAATTGTAGTATTTAGTAACTACTTATTAAAATTTTCGATTATTTGAAACGGATCTAAAAAAAACTTCATCTCCTAAAATTAATGCATTTAATGACGAAGGATCATCGTCAAAGACCTATGTCATTAATATTTTGTACTTTAAGAGTAATAAAACTTTCTTCTTCCATAAAAAAATTTTTGTATTAATTTTAAAGAACTAATGATAACATTTTAGTGGCATATAAATCAAAACCTGTTACTTCCATTTCTCCTATAATTCATAATTAACACCCATTTTTAAAATTTGCGTTTCAATCCATAAATATATCCAATTTATTTTTTTCTTTAGTTACAGAGCCCATATATTTATTTTGATTATTATAATCAAATTCATTCCTTAAATAACCTTCTGTTTCTAATAAATACATACTTGTTTATTTAAAATATTGTTTTCTATAAATATACATAATCAATTCACTCATATATCCATACAATTTTGAAATATTAATTTAAAAAATATTTAAATTAAATGCTCCTAAATTAATAGTTTTCGAAAAACTTTTCAAATGTAATTCGTATTTTATATTGCCACTGTTAAAATTTGAATTTTCTTTTGCCTATACTGTTTATAATAGAATTATCATAAAAATGCAATAATTAACGTATTTAATTTTTAACCCATTGTATTGTCGCGTCCCGACGAAAATTATATTATTATTTTTCGTAAAAAGTACTGCGTAGTTTAGAATAAAAATACGGCGTAGTAGACGAACAGAATAAGGTTTGTAAAGAATGGTTCTAAGTAAATGCAGTAATATAAAATATAATTTATAGAACTAAGGAACAGATTATTTCACGAGTGTTTCAAACGAAACAGAGACTGATAAGTAGAGTTGAAGATATTATTCAAAGCCAATACGCATATAAGCGGGATCGCCGATAGTGAGATCGAAACGAAGGGTTACGCAAGAGTTTTTTTTGTATTGCACTATAAAATCAATGCTCGGAGAAGAGCCGGCAATGGGAAACATCGACTAGAAAATTCGAGCATTAGAAGGAAGTAATAAATTAAGCCGTTCTTTGGGTAACGTCGCAGTAATAAAAGGGGGACAGCAAATTCTCCGAATTAACTACGAAGCGATACAGAAAATGCATGGGATTCGATAATTTTTAACTACGCACATCTAACGGTCCAATCGGGTGCAAGCACAGAAAAATCGAGAACTACTTACACATCTCCATATAAGGCAAAGTGTAAGACAAGGCGAAGCGTAAGACAAGGACAGATGCATAGGATTTTAGGGTATATAAAGAGGACCCAGAAGAGACACAGGCACTCCTAAATTTTCATCCAAAGCTTTCGCAAGGCGAAGCTCTGCTGGACAACTCTTTGATTCTTATCCGAGGGCGTGGCTCTGCTACTTGAACTTTAAGTAATACGTATTAAAAATCACAAGAGGAATCGAGACGTATCATTGACATCTACAAGCCATAGTCGAGGAACTACGACTTCGACATCTGGAAATCGTCGAGCTCCAACAGCATACATATCTAACGTCGACGCCCGCAGGTCTAGCAGGACATTATACGGCAATCTGACACCGCTACCCACGTTCAAGGCGGACCTTCGTTCCTCACCGAATATACACACATATATATATATATATATACATATATATATCTATATATTTGGGTACTTAAGGTATATTCTTTTCGGCTATCTATACGCTTGTATTATTCGTAAAGGCAACCTGATATTTTATGTTATTTCGATTGCTGAACCAACCGTTTTTCTTTTAAAACAATTATTATTACATACAATTTATTAACTATAATTCATGTTTTAAACGACAACCATTTTTTTATTTTATCTGCATTTACTTATAATGACTCCTATTTCAATTATTGATTATTAATGTTTATAATAAAATAACCTTGTGTATTTTTTTATTCTATAATGTGTTAATGTGTTCGCCGTACATTTGTTTATTTAATCAAAATTAATCGTTATTCGACTTAAATAATTTTATACAATTGTTAATAAAATAGTGTAAATTTATGTGTTTTTGCCCATTAAAAAGCTGTAATAATTTAGTTTCACGTGTTCATTAAAAGAAAAACAGCATATTATATTTAAATAAATAATGCATAATTAATACGAAAATAAACATATATTATTTTATTTATCTCTCATTATATCCTGCATCTCTACTCTCAAAATAACTTCGCTCGCTACTCCCGGAGACGTAAGGCTAGTCCTAGTCAAACAAGAGCGAAAGGAACGCGAATGGTTTATTAACCATTTGCCTTCTTCTAATATTTTTTATGGTAATTGGTGCAAGTCTGGACGTGACAGATTGTATTAATTATTATAATAAAATTTGGTGCATCGGCCGGGAAACTCACGTTTTTGAGAGAAAAAAAGAGATTAAAGGAATAATGTGTTTAGAAGTAAAATGTCAGGTTTGCCTAAAAATACTGATTGTTATGTAAATAAACAAAGAAACACGAGTTTAGAATTTTCTATGAATGATACGTTATTAAATTTATACAAAGAAAAAGTTCAGACTCTCGATACTCTCGATTTAACTAAAACTCCTAGGGAAACAGTGCAAAATTTGACAAAAGAAATAAATTATTTAAAGGATAGACTAGAGAAAAGTGCAGCAAATATTTCGTTATCTATAAAAATACCTCGCGATTTTGAATATAGAGAACCTTTTTTTCCAACTGATCTTTCTATTTCCGAAGTTAGTGAAGACGAACAAGAAGACACAATAATTACTCCCACGCGTGTAAAACATTTTAGTTTAAAACCCGCAGTTTTGAATTACGAGGAACAAAAAGAACTTATCGCGAATAATCCTGTAAATTTTAGTACGCCAGCCCCAATTTATCGTCCATATGAACCATTGATTTTAACACCGGATAACGTTATAAGCTCGGTAAGAAAGCGGCTCGCGACTGAAGTAAAAAAAGAGTTGTTAGATTCTTATCTCGAGGAACCTAAAATCATAGAAAGTTTACAAGAAAGTGTAAAAAAAGGGACAACTTTTCAAGGTATCATAAATAAGATTAAAGGCGCGTTAAATATTTTTTCCGCACCGATCGAAAAAGGGACTGAGGAAGCAAAGACACTAGTGACAAACACGGCGAGAGTACTCGACGAAAAACTAATTCAAGGCGCGACAGATTTTACAGTTCCCTTCGATAATCAATTAATTAAAAAATCACCCGAACAAGCAAACTCTTCTAAGATTAAAGACGAATTATTTAATAAAATTAATTTAGACGAATTAAGAACAAGCACCGGAACAAAACCAAAAAAACTAGATAGGAGTGAAGTTAAAAAACAAATTAACAATAAAACAATGACGTCTCAAATTCGAGGTTTATCGCTAAAGGACGCTCTAGATTTAATACCGCGATTTAACGGTCATAATATAAATTTATCGCAATTTTTGGACGGATGCAACGAAGCAAAAGAAATTTTACCGTCGGAGTATGAAAAAGAATTAACAAAACTTATTCGAATGCGTTTATATGGGGAAGCTTTAACTTGTGCGCGCGGAGAAAATTTTAATTCTATCAAAGAGATATCCGATTTTTTCGAAAATACCTTCGGATCGATAAAAACATATTACGAGTGGACGGGAGAACTAGCTAAATTAAAACAAAAAAACAATGAGACAGTCGTTGCTTATTTTAATCGGTTACAAGAAATAAAAAATGAAATAGTCAAAGCGGCCGACAGAGAGGGACGAGTCGCGATAGCAGATCATTTCATGCTTGAACTAAGGCGAGATTGTTTAAAATTCTTTTTAAAAAGGCTTCGTCGGGAAATTCGTGCGCGTTTAGGGACTCCAAGTTCTATAAAACAGGCTCGTGAACAAGCGCTCGAGGTGGAGCGCGAGTTCGCTTGTAGCGTCTTGGACGAGGAGACGCCGAGCCGAGAAGAGGCTCGTTTTCGTTCAACTCGAGAAACGCGTAAAGTAAACTATATTTCTAATAGCTCTCCGATCGTATGTCAATATTGTTCTAAGACTGGTCATGGAGCCATAAATTGTTTCAAATTAGCACGAAGTTTTGCGGAAAGATTTTCCGATAATAACAACCGACGCAATCCCATAAACAGTTCATACATCCCACAAAATCGCTCGGATAACAGTCGTAATTATAATAGACCAAATTTACAATTTGGTGGTTGGAATGAGTATCAAAATCAGACAGAATTTTTACCAAATAGAGACAGAGATAAAAATGATTCCCTTGTTCGTTATAATAATAAATACTCGTCGCAGCAATTTAACAAAGAAGATCGGAGAAATAATTCCGGGACTCGCGGTGTGCGCGAGCCGGTTAACCCAACTTCCCAAGAATCACGATATATTAATAACGAATCGAATAATAATATAAGATCACCAGTTACTTGTTTTCATTGCGGAAAACCCGGTCACATAAAGCGCGATTGTTATAAGTTACAAGGAGAGATAAGAGAAGGAAATCAAAATCAGGGAAACACCGACACTCTCTCTCCGAGGAGGGTCGAGAGAGAGGCTACGAATCAAATTCCCTCTACTTCGAGCGCGGAAACCCGCTCAAACGTCCCCTCCGCACCGCGAAAATAAATTTAAGCCAACAGAGTTCAGCTCCGGTCGTAATCTTCGATACCGGTCAGTTAAGACGTCCGTTAAAATTCTTGCTAGATACAGGAGCATCGGTAAGTCTAATTAAAGAGTCAAAGGTAGACTCTCGCGTAAAAATTGACGAAAATGATATTATATTGTTAAAAGGCATAACTGACCACTCATTAACTACTCGTGGTAAAATCAGAGTAGATTTCGAAGGATCTCCCGTGGAACTCAATTTAGTACATGATTCGTTTCCTATACAACAAGACGGAATCTTAGGCACCGATTTTTTCCGTAGAAACGATGCAAAAATCAATTATTTGGAACAATATTTAGAATTTAACGGATTAATCCTCCCCTTTGGAAATGCAAATAATATGCAAACGGATGAATCGATTTATATAATGAAGGATATCGAAAATTATGACCGAAAATCAATACGATATATGCCAAAACCAAGGGAAAACAATGGTTATACGAACATGAAAAATTCAAGATTTTATAATTATACCGATAGTGACTCAGAAACGTCAAGTGATTTTCAATTACACGAAAATGATGAAACGTTTATAAAATTTGACACAAACGAATCGTATGAAATCTACGAACAAGAACAAAAAAATGAAATAAATCAAAATGGCAACGACAAAAACCTATACAATTACAGTGAAAAAGAACAAGAGTTATGTGACGATTATAAAGATGACGAAATACAAGTACATCAGATCGACGAGGCGTCGGATCTAAGGAATAATACATGTAAAGCAAGTGAAAATTGTTATGGATTAATGAAGAAAGAACGATTACAAATAAATAATGGAAAAGCGCAGCCACGGGTATGTGATGTGACTGAGCCACGTATTAAAGAGAAATTTGATGAAATTACTGAAAATTATGGTATTATTGAAGCACCATTGTTCTATAGGATGGGTGGGAGTCCATCCTGTACTAATTATGAAAACGAAGTTGACCTGAAGTATGATATTGAAAATGAAATAAAAAATGAAGAAAATTTATTGAATAAGACAGTTAATAATTGTCGAGTACAAATGGATTATGAAATCGAGGAGGGCGATAAATGCGGACCTCGTGAAAATAAGGAAAATTTTGTTGATAAAAAGATGAATTGTCGAGTACAAATGGATTATGAAATCGAGGAGGGCGATAAATGCGGACCTCGTGAAAATAAGGAAGATTTTGTTGATGAAAAAATGAATTGTCCAGTACGAATGGATTACGAAATCGAGGAGGGCGATAAGTGCGGACCTCGTGAAAATAAGCAAGATTTTGTTGATAAAAAGATGAATTGTCCAGTACGAATGGATTACGACATCGAGGAGGGCGATAAATGCGGACCTCGTGATAAAAATGTTAGTAAATTGAATAACAAAGAATTGGTTATGTCGGGGGAAGAGTTAGATACTATCCCGAGAACCGAAATATTATGGATAAACAAACAAGGAACTGAAGAAACTGAAAATGAGATAAATAATGAGAATTTAATAAACATACAGGAAGAAAATGAACAGGATGAGGACCCTAGCGATTTTTTATTGAATGAACGAGTTATAAACGAAAATTTACGAAGCGAATTTGTCGAAGCCATACACGAAAACGAAATGAATAACAGTTATTTGGTTTATTCAAATAAACCTTATATTAATAATTTTTATAGTTATGAAAGTGAAGAGGTCGACATACACGACATTTCTGACGATCGATCTGAAGCGAGGATACTTAACATAACGGAGGATACGAGTACACTTATTCGTAATGAACGATTAAAAGAAGCATTGCATTTTGATAAAATGGACGAGGAACAAAGACAATCTATAGAGAATTTAATTGATAAATATTCGGATTGTTTCTGTCTAAAAGGAGAAAAATTAGGCGTGACAAATGCTATAGAACATAAGATACCGACTGTCGACGACATACCAATCACAGCTAAGCCATATAGATTTCCTCATGCTCTCAAAAGCGAACTTGATAAACAATTAAAAGAAATGATTGAAGGAGATATAATTGAACCATCAAGTTCCAATTATACATCACCTGTTTTTCTAGTAACAAAAAAGCCTGATAGTCAGGGTAATAAACGATACCGACTAGTTGTCGATTTTCGACAATTAAACGATAAAACCGTAAAGGATCGATACCCATAACCTAATATACTAGATATTATCGATCAAATCGGACCAGAAAATCGTGTATTCACCGTCTTGGATTTATGTCAAGGATTTTTACAAGTTCCGTTAGCACAAGAAGATCGACACAAAACAGCTTTCGCATCTTCATTCGGTTTATTTCAATTTAAAACAATGCCTATGGGATTATGCAATTCTCCAGCCACTTTTCAAAGAATGATTGATCGTGTTTTCGAGGGCATGCAAGGCAAAGAAATATTTTTATTCCTTGACGACGCAGTTATATACGCTAAAAATATTCAGGAGCATAACCAAAAGTTTGAAAAATTTTTGCAAAGAGTACGCGCCGCAAATCTGAAATTACAGCCAGACAAATGTGAATTTTTAAAAAGAGAAGTAGTGTATCTGGGACACGTACTATCACCAGAAGGTGTTTTGCCGGATCCAAAAAAATTAGAAGCAGTAAAAAAATTTCCAATTCCAAAAACAGTGAAAAACATTCGTCAATTTTTAGGATTAGCAGGTTATTATAGACGATTCATTGCGAATTTTTCGGGTATTGCTAGACCATTAAGTAATTTATTAAAGAAAGACGCACCCTTCCTATGGTCCAGCGAGGTGCAAAAGGCATTCGATGATTTAAGAGAAAAATTGTGTAAACAACCAATACTACAAATCGCAGATTTTAATAAACCATTTATAGTGACTTGTGACGCTAGCGGTACAGCAATAGGAGCAATATTATCACAAGGAGAGGTGGGAACCGACCTACCAGTTGCTTATGTTTCGCGGGTATTAAACAAAGCCGAGCAAAAATATGATACTTATTCAAGGGAAGCATTAGCCATACTGTATGCCGTTACTCAGTTCGATTGCTATCTAAGAGGCCGTCGTTTTCTCATTATAACAGATCATAAACCACTTGTTTGGTTTAAAAACTCAGTAGATCCGACATCTAGAGTTAGTAGATGGAGAATAAAACTGAATGCATACGACTTTAACATCGTATACAAAGCCGGTAAAAGTAACGTTAATGCTGACGCGTTATCAAGAAATCCAATAGAAGAATCCGTTTATGTTATTAAAAATCATTCTATGGAAACACGCAGTCGTGCAGGAAAAATAACACGGCCAAACTACAACGAAAAGAGAGCTAAACGACCCAACAAGTCAAATATATCAAAAGAACCAGTCAAAAACCTTCCAATAATACAAGAAGCCCCCGAGGAAATTGAAACGATAATCAACTCAGACAAAAGATTACAACCCATGGAGATAGATAATTTTAACAACAAATTTGACGAGTCCTGGGAAGAGAAGGATGTTTACGAAGAACCAAATGATGAAAAGAAATTCATTGAAGTTAAAGAACAACTCTTTATGAGAAAAGATAATTACGTTTATTTCATAACTACGACTGGAATGCCTTTAGATGAAGGATCCAGAAATTTGGCTTCCAAATTATTACTACCTCATTTTTCCAATTTAAATCCAGGAGAAATAAGAATCAATAACAAAAACGGAAAAATGCATTTTGCTATGGTGTTACGTGACGAAGAGCGACTGAGTACTTCAGAAATTATTAATAATCTAAAAACGAATCTATTAAATTTAAAAAATATTATATTAAAAGAAAAATTACGTTCAATAAGTATCGCAAAGAGCGAATTTATTGAAAACGTTTCATGGAACGAAATATTGAAACAAATAAGTATAACTCTACGAAAAATTAATGTAAAAATAATTATTTGTTTAGGATTCATAAAATGTGTGGAAGAGAGTAATAGGGAAAATATTATTCGCGAAATGCACGAGTCTGCTTGTGCAGGACATAAAGGGGTAACAAAAACCTATAAACGTATAAAACAACGTTTTTATTGGCCAGATATTAAGAAAGACGTACAAAACTACATTAGACATTGTTTAACTTGCCAACTAAAAAAATTGGTTCGTGTTAAAACTAAACAACGTATGATAATAACAGATACTCCGTACTCGGCTATGGAATCCATATCGGTCGATCTTGTGGGACCATTTCCCAGATCTCGAAATAATAACAATAATATATTAACCATTCAATGCAACCTTTCAAAATACTGTATGGCGATACCCATACCAGACGCGACCGCGGCAACGATCGCCGAAGCGTTAGTTCGTCGACACTTTTCAATTTTTAGCGCCCCATTGTTAATTATATCCGACCAAGGTACCTCATTTTTAAGTAGTCTGATGAGAGAAGTAGCGAAAATTTTTAAGATTAAACAAGTTAAAACCACGGCTTATCACCCTGAGTCCAACTCCGTTGAGCGTTTTCATAGCAGCTTAGCAGATTATTTAAAAACAATGATAGAAAGAAATGACTCATGGGATGAGTTATGCGAATTAGCCGCGTTTTCGTATAATACGTCGGTACATGAGGGTCATCTCTACACACCTTTTGAAATTGTTTTTGCACGAAAAGCGCGACTACCATCAAACGAACCTTTAGACCCACGAGAACGAGTTCCAACGTATGATGATTACATTATAAATTTACGACAACGTTTAAACGAAATACAGGGAATCGCGCGAGAAAAATTAATAGCTTCTAAACATAGGTCAAAATTCTATTACGACAGGAAAGCCAATCATTAAGAATTTCAGACAGGGGATAATGTCTGGTTATTAAAAGGAGGGAAGAAATACAAACTAGGCGATCAATATACTGGACCACATCGGATTTTAGAAATAGTTAATGACAAGGGAAATGTAAAAATAGAGCTAGCTCATAATAAAACGAAAATAGTGCATGTTAATAGGTTAAGATATTCATATATGGAACCTTTGTAGTGCATAAACATAGGTATATAATATATAATAGCCCCAATGTGCTTGAAAATATGTATACGCACTTATATGTATATTTTACAGTTCTAAAAGTTGTCAATAGAATAATATTTATTATCTTGTAATCACAATTGGCATACATTCAACTTAAAATAAAATTATTTCAATTTATCTGACTTTATACAAAAAAAAACGATATAAAAATAATATGTATATATCTAAATTAACGGCGAAAATAAACTACAAGGAAATAATATTTTTTATTATACGAAAAGATCATTACAAGAAAAGCATACACTCACTTAAATTAAATAAATACGCGATTATTAAACTAGAAACGAATAAAGCAAATAACAAAAAAAAGGTCTTTTTCTCTTTACTCTTCTCGCCTAAGATAACAATGATGTTAATGTACAAAGGAAAGTAAGAAAAAGGTTTAAATTTTCAATGTCAGTTGAACTTAGTCAAATTTAAATTTAATTGTTATATATATAAAAAAAATGATTTACAATAAAATAGAATCATTGGAGTCTAACACATACATGAATTGTTTCTCTGTAAATAACAAAGAACTTTATTATTTTATACAAAATATAATTACATACTTAATAAATAATGTTTATTTACCTGTAAGTAACAAAGAAATAACATTCAATGTTATTATTCATAAGGTTGTCTTTAGATTACTTTTATAAAGTTTTATTCATTGTTTTCGGTATATCTTTATTAACCGTACTGATTGACACGTGCCAATTCTTATCTGCAAATTTTACCTGTCGGTATATTAAAAGATTTGATTTACCGACCTACACGCGCGCAATTCAAATAGACTAAGGATGTTTTCCTTACATATATATATATATATATATATATATATATATATATATATATAGACATCATATTTGTGAAAAATGATATATTATTTTTCTTTCAATAAAGTCATAGGCTGATGAGAGTGTAAGATATTTATTGAAATATGACCAAATTTTGAAATGTTCATTAAAATTGACAAAATCAAAAACTTATATTAAAATAAATAAAAATTATGATTACCTCAGCAGTGCAACCATTGGTTGTTGTATGTGTGCAAGGGTTTGGACCGCAATTAGTACATGTAACGGTTTCATTCATTCCAATGTTGCTTATTGCAGATGCTCCACCATCTCTTTTTTTTTCTACCTATAAAATATTTAAAACTAAGTTAGAAAATGATATTTGTTGAACGTATTTAAATAAAGTAAAAATCGAGAGGCTAGTTACGTTGCGTCAGTCACTGTCACGCCTTTTGATAAAAACAAAAATTTATCATTTTTAGCTTGTTTACAAAAAAAATATACTATCAAGTTTATTTAAAATTATTAGTAACTCCTAAAAACTAACCATTACTATGTATTTTTAACTCTTCGGGTATCAATCAATATATTTTGTTTTGAATTTTTTGCGAGTGAATTAAAATATTTATATTCGTTATGATTGTGTACAATTCAAGTTTTTGCCTATTAATTGTGCCCGAAGGCAAGTAAAGAAGTTGAGTGCTTCCATATCGCTTAAACAGAGTTGAGGAACTTCTCAACTGCAAAATATTTTGAATATTCTGTCCAAAACTTTGATTAAAATCAAAGTATTAGCTAATGAAATTTCTCAAAAATTATGGCAACTACTATTTTCTTGTTAATTAACATATTGGACAAAATTTGGAAACTTGTCGTTAAATATTTGTATCATGCCATACGGATAGGTAATGACCTAGATATTTTAATTGCAAGAGCGAAAAATTTGAATCTCAAAGATGGTGAATGTTGACACCCTCGAGAAGCTTTAATGTTTTTAAACATAAAAGATTTTATGTTTCAGTGGATGTGAGTAAGTGACATCCCATACTTCATATGCAAATATTTATGCGCTCTCCACAGCGAAATTGCATGAAATGCATTGCTACACATGAACGTATGAACTACATTTTAATTTTATTAATAATCTATGTTATATCTTATGATCATCTTTATTATTTTTTCATTGTAATGCAAACACATGCTAGAGCATTTTAAATATATTATCGTTTTTTATTAAATTTTTGATTGCGAGTTCATTCTAAAGGTGAAACGTTACAAGAGAATTTGGTTTTTGCTCGACATGCGTCACTGAATGCAACTAGAAATTTTTGACATTTAGATCATTAACATTGCTAGACTCTTAAGGTGATACATGGTAGGAGAAATAGTTTTCTCCTGTAAATAAGTCATTGAATCAATGTTATGATGATGAAAGAAATGCATACCTCTAAATTAATTAGAAGATGAAGTATTCGATTAATTAAAATCGTTTGAACTAGATGAAATGCTCATTCTTTGGTCTGCTGCTGGATGAGAGTGCACCTCTATCATGCACTGACCGATGAATTAATAAAAATGATACAGTATTTGTACTACAAAAATGTGCAACTAAACCTTAGAATTGGTCTATATCGTATATATTGAATATGTAACTAAAATACAACAACTTCATTTATTCTGTGGATTTGATTTTTGTAAATTATTCGTTATATTATCTACATATCACGTTGCCACTCTTAAATAAAGGCGTGATTGTATATTATAATTTGATTATGTTTTAAATTATATCGTTTCTCTAGTTCAAATTTATATAATATTAGTGTTCTGCCAAACGCTCGCTTAAGATATCGATCCAGGGACTGGCCCGATAAGGATTATATATCCCTGAGATTGTTAGCTTCCTAACATTTACTGTCCGCGGGATGTGATCTGATCGCCCTTCATTATGTTGATCTGCTGCAATTAAGTGGTTCATCACTTTATTGAGTCACTACCTCAAATACTAAACTCGATTAGAATCAGTTTGCCCTTCATTTTAGCTGCTCTGAGTAGATAACTTGTAACATCGATAGCTACACGTGAGGATATAAGAAAAACGGTAATGAGATTGACAAGTGTGATAGCATACTAGTTCTATATGTACGTACTTGCATACACAATAGTGTATGGATGCTGTCATACATCCTCGTGCGACGATAGGAATATTACAAACTACGTCATCTTGACCCGTCTCACGAGAATTACGGAAGTTTTCTAAATCCCCATCACTCCACTAAATACTTAGTTGAAGTGGCCACCTGCTACAGAAAATTTTCCAGTATTCATTAAAGAATCACCTAATAAGAGAGAACTGTTAAAGAGCAACCTATATAATATCTATATAATATTTATTGTAACGAATTAATGTAATATTTGATTATATTACATTGCTCGTTACATTCTCTCTCTGTGTCTAGCCTGTGTATTAACATTTACAGCTGTTACAGGTCGACGTTCGATGATTTTCGGCGATTCTCGCGGACCTTCGTAAAGGTAAAAGTAGGAAAAGAGAGACAGTTTTCGATTTGTAAGTGCAAGAGCACTTAGACTAATCTCAACCGGCGAGATACTAACTTAAACTTAATTCAACCGGCGTGAGACTGATATCAACCGTCGTGAGACTTATTTTCAACCGTCGTGAGACTTATTTTCAACCGTCGTGAGATTTATTTTCAACCGTCGTGAGACTTATTTTCAATCGTCGTGAGACTTATTTTCAACTGTCGTGAGATAATTATTATGTTTCCTCTTATCTCTCCATTTTGATTGCCTCGTGTCACTTGCGATCCTGGTGCTGTGCTGGTGACCCAGTGAAATTGTGGTGGTTTGTTCAGCCACGACGCAGCCCAGGAAGCCGAGGGGAGAAGCGACCACGCGGACTTCGCCCGGTCATTTCATTTTCTTATTGCGACCATCGCACTGTAAGTGCCAGTTTTGTAGTCTCTCTCTTTTTCTCTCTTTATTATTTTCGCGTATGTACATGCGATCTCGTGTGCAGCGGCACGCGTGTATTATCTCTGTTTCTGATAATATACTATTGCTTTTATATTAAAATAAACATCGTGTTTTCATTCTTGTTTGGAAGTAGTAAAGGATACCACCGCCTCCGCCTATACGTGTCTTATAGACTCGTATTATTACTGAGCGGCTGATCGCGTACTGAGACTATTGTTTTAACGGTAGTCAATTGTTATATTTTTATTTCATTATTATTAAAAACTAACAAATCCGTTACACTATATAATATCTACATAAAATAACATACGATTTATCACGTTTTTGAAATATCTATATCAGTCTGTTGCTTCTAGAGTATCAACTATAATATGAAATTGAAGAGTTGAGATTAAAAGACTCGGTCAAGGTCAACTTTAATAAATAAATATGTAAAAGATTACACATTATTATAAGCGAATGAAATATTATAATATTATACCATATAACGTGGTATTTCGTCCTAATACCAGTTACAAGTTATTTATTAATTTAATACAGGGACGACGGCCTTGAAGAACGCGTCTTTGTCGTCGCCGTGGGTTAATAAGTTAACCCGTCGGGACACGGTAGCGGAGATAGGACGATCTCCTACGTTTCGACACACGTTGTGGGAAAATGAGGAATCGGAATGATTGCGGGTTAATTTATAATTAAAATAATAGCGCGACCGTTAAGTTAAAATAAAATAAATAAGTATTTATTTAAGAATTTACACGGACGTGCCAGACAATGATTAATGGGGCGTTCTCCCGGTCGCGTGGTATATACGCGGCAAGCATGGGCTACCCCCGCACTCGGCCCGCGTAATACCCACTCGGTTTCGGTAGCACCGGTGTGCGGTAGACCGGCAGCGTACTGAGCTTTTCGGGAATTGTCGTATACCCAAAAGTACCTAACACACACACACAATAACAATTGTATGTACGGATGCTCGCACACATCCTCGCTCGTCGACATGAACACGCGTGTTTTGTGGCCTGAAGAGGCAACGCACGAAACAATAACAACGTGCGAGATTTTAAGATATAATATTCTACATACATACGAAATAATATAATACACTAAGTATTATTTATTTCATTGCAACGACGTCTCGTCGCAAAGCTCCCCACTAAACTCTCACATCAACTTCCTGGGTTTGCGGACGGTTTGTCGAAAACCATTTTATCGACGGACATTTTATCGAGGACATTTCGTCGAAAGCACGTTTCGTGGAAAACTATTTTGTCGAATGGACATTTGATCGAAAACCGTTTTGTCGAAAGGACGTTTAATCGAAAACCGTTTTGTCGAACGGACGTTTTGTCGAAAACCATTTTGTCGAATGGACATTTCGTCGAAAACCATTTCGTCAAAAACCTTTTTGTCGAAATACCTTTTCATCGAATTGACATTTTGTCGAAATATATTTATATTTATATATTAATATTTTTGTATTTTTTATATAACTCAATAACCCAATAACCCAATAACTCGATAACCATACTAACCCAATACCTAACTCGGGGTGTGGCAGATCGCATACTTTGGCTGTGTTGGTTAACCCAAATGGGTTAACTCTGGCTGACACTTTATATTTTCAACACTCAGTTTGTAATCACATATAAATAATCATTTATAGGAACAAAAATATTTTTTTTTCGTCTTTTCGATCAAATGTCTCTTCGACCAAACGGTTTTCGACAAAATGGTTTACGACAAAATGTCCTTTCGACGAAACGTCCTTTCGATCAAATGATTTTCGACGAAACGTCCTTTCGATCAAATGGTTTTCGACAAAACGTCCTTTCGATCAAATGGTTTTCGACCAAACGTCCGTTCGACAAAACGGTTTTCGATCAAATGTCCCTCGATCAAATGTCTTTCGATCAAATGGTTTCGATCAAATGTTCGGAAACAAACTTCCTGATGTGAGAGTTGAAAAGAGGGCAATGAAATAAAGAATGACACGCACGCACGACGTCTCCTGCCACCGCTTCCAACAACAAGTGACACTCCCGAAGAAGGTGAGCATCATTGTTGGGTTGTTTCGATGACCCGGTGATGACGTTGCCGCTCATCCCCGACTTTATGTCCATCCTGGTCGGAACGGAGGGCGGTTCGACCAATGGAATCGGTGGTGCAGGGTACGGGGTCAGTAACGACAACTCAGCCGGATAGCCGACTTACCTGAATACGGCGTTAAGACCCATCTGCACCTCATCCAAGGGTCCAGAGTTTGGTACTCCCAAACCCTGCGCCAGGCAACGTATGAACGTCTCATGTGGGGGTACATCCTCGATCAGCTCGACGTGGACTGGCTGAGCTACGCTCTGTTCTCGTCCACGGGTCTCATCCTCTTCGGCCTCTTGCCGGCCAGATATCGTTGGAGGAGGCAGTGTAGGAGGAAGGGCCAGGGAGTCCTGGTATTCCCTACGGCGTCGATCGACCAGCCTTTGAGCATGCTCGCTCAAGGCGCGTCGCACCACCTCAATCGGCCCGGTATGGTGCAGACCGAATTCTGCCGCCTGCCGGCGGTCTGCCTCCTCGATTCGTCGAGCAATGACTCCGGAAGCGAAAGATGGTTGTTTTTCCTGGGGCTGTGCGTCCACAATACCCACCAAAGTTGCTCGGACCGATGCGACGGTGGTCTCTTCCACCCGCCGCTTCTTCGCTTTACTGCGGCTCCCTCCCTGTCTGGCCCCCTTGGACACGGACTTCTCCTGTGTCCCAGACGTTGAAGATTGGGGTGCCGCTGTTGTATACCCGCTCTAATTTTTCGTGGCGAGTCGATCATCGCTGGCCTAGGATTTTCTCCTTGGCGGAACGTATCTCTTTAAATCGGTACTTCAGACCTTTTCCGTCCAGATTCCTCAAGTCTTAAAACTACTGGTGATAGTATCTCCTTGACTTCGAAGGGTCCGTCGTACTTAGGCGCCAATTTAGGGAAACCTTCGTATTGATTGCGTTGCTGTATTAATAGCATGACGGAATTCATGTAGGTGTTCATCCCAGCTGCGATGATCGGAATCCACAAAGGCCGCGATCATCGTCTTTAATGTCCTATTTGTTCGCTCGACGGGGTTGGCTAGTGGTCGGTAAGGAGGAGTCGTGATCTGTTTTATCCCGTAATCCTCAAGCATCTGTGTCAACTTATTATTGACGAACTCTGTACCATTATCCGTAAGGAAGTAATCAGGAGTCTCCCAACGAAACAGTATGAGTTCCTCGAATGCTTTCGCGACCGACTTACCGGTAGCAGCTCGTAACGGTTTTAATTCAACCCACCTCGTGAACAAATCTTGTAAGACCAGTATATATTTGTATTGGTTCTTACTACGAGGCAGTTCCGTTATATGCGCTGCAACCACAGCCCACAGTCTCTCAATATTACGTTTGCCCATCAAACCTTGAGGGCCCGCCTGTGAGACTTTATATCCTTGGCAGTCTATACACTGCACAACGAATTGCCTGACATCATTGTTCGATTAAAGAACGAATTTTTAAAGGACGATCAGGTTGTTATAAAAAAGTTAAAGTAAAATAGTTACAAATAGTTGAATTTATTTTAAAATACACGTAGATGCTAAAGTACAATCGACCTTCTCATCTGAACTCTCGCACTCAACTCCTCCTTTCATAAAGTACAACTTAAAAACTAGTCTCCGTACTGATTGGAGCGGGTGGTGGTGGAAAGGGTCACTCAGGTAACCAGATGACCAAAGGTATGGTTCAAGTATGTCGCTATACTAATTAAACATCTGTTTAACAAACCAAGGTAATAAAATTATAGCGAACTCGAATCTTGCTACGTAAGCTGGTACGTACTTCTTTAACCACGTTTTCTGAGGGTGAGAAGAAGCAATATAAAATTTGGATTTCCCCGCTAGGAATTATACAATCGGCACGTACAGAATATTTATTGATCGCAAAATAATAAAATAATTACGGTACATTTAACAATCATGGTAGATACCCGGCCAATAATAGTCCCTTGCCACTCGGTCATAGGTCTTTTCCACTCCTAAATGACCACACGATGGAGTGCAATGCGAATCCTCTAGTACGCGCGTTCTATGTTCAATGGGCACAACTAATCTCCATCCCTCCTCTTGACCCGTGATTGGGTCCAGCAGCTTATCTGTCGTGAATCGATATAGCAGTTCATCCTCAATTTTCCAATGCGGAAACTTTTGAGGACTGGACTTCACATCATCCAATCGGGCGATGTACCATGGGTCTGTAATCACGTCAAAGGAGGCTATTTCGACTTCGTCCGAGTCCAGGTTAACAGCGCGCGAGTTTCTTGTGCACAATCTCGAAGTCCCACTGTTGCATCTCAAGCACCCAGCGCGCTAGTCTGGCGGTGGGCTCTTTAAGAGTTTTCAGCCATTTGAGCGCGCTGTGGCCCGTCACAGCTTTAAAAGAAATTTCTTAATTGCCCAGATTAAGGCTAGATACTCTTTCTCCGTCGTCATGTAATTACGCTTCGCCTTGTTCAACACACGGCTGACGTAAACGATCGGATGCTCGAAACCATCTTCATCTTCTTGGGTTAACACAGCCCCAATAGCGTAATCATTCGCGTCACTGTGGACCGAGAAACGCTTAGAGAAGTCTGGTCGAGCGATTACTGGCGCGCCGGCTAGAGCTAACCTGAGTTCACGGAACGCCATGTCCTGCTTTGGCCCCCACTTCCATGGCTGGTCCTTACGGAGTAATCTCACGAGAGGGATCTTAATATCCGACTCTCGATTTATAAAACGAGAATACCAACCGACCATGACAAGGAACGAACGAAGTTGTTTAACATATTTGGGGGTCGGATAATTTAGGACAGGAACCACTCGATCCACATCGGGACGAAGTTCATCACCATCCAGGCGGTACCCAAGGAATGTAACGCTCGAGCAACAGAATTGACACTTTTCTCTGTTCAATTCTAGCCCTGCGTCCACTAGTATCCTTAGAACCATTTCCAACCATTTTAAATGTTCCTCGAAAGTTTCGGTTATAATGATTAGATCGTCTAGGTAACCAAAAACATGAGGTTCAACTTCGGGACCAAATAGAGCATCGATCAACCGTGTAAATGTCATGGGTGCATTCATCAGTCCGAACGGCATCCGTGAGAACTGCCACAACCCAGACCCAGTCACAGCAAAGGCGGTATAATGTCAACTAATTCCTGACATTAACACTTGGAAATATGCCTTCTTAAGATCGATCTTAGAGATGAATTTGGCATTATGTAACTTATCCAGAATCGAATCCATGCACATCACCTGGTGGTGGTAATAAGTTCTCTACTAACTTTCTTACCCTCTCTCGCTGGTCATCGTTAATCTCAATGATACCTGCACACTCTGCGAGAATCCTCGTGTCTCCGTCTCGGATTCCATCCTTGACAAAAGACTGCCATTTTCCGGCGCCAACGTGCCAGAGGGCATCTCCAATTTAACCTCTAGTCCCACTGTTGCATCTCAAGCACCCAGCGCGCTAGTCTGGCGGTGGGCTCTTTAAGAGTTTTCAGCCATTTGAGCGCGCTGTGGCCCGTCACAGCTTTAAAAGAAATTTCTTAATTGCCCAGATTAAGGCTAGATACTCTTTCTCCGTCGTCATGTAATTACGCTTCGCCTTGTTCAACACACGGCTGACGTAAACGATCGGATGCTCGAAACCATCTTCATCTTCTTGGGTTAACACAGCCCCAATAGCGTAATCATTCGCGTCACTGTGGACCGAGAAACGCTTAGAGAAGTCTGGTCGAGCGATTACTGGCGCGCCGGCTAGAGCTAACCTGAGTTCACGGAACGCCATGTCCTGCTTTGGCCCCCACTTCCATGGCTGGTCCTTACGGAGTAATCTCACGAGAGGGATCTTAATATCCGACTCTCGATTTATAAAACGAGAATACCAACCGACCATGACAAGGAACGAACGAAGTTGTTTAACATATTTGGGGGTCGGATAATTTAGGACAGGAACCACTCGATCCACATCGGGACGAAGTTCATCACCATCCAGGCGGTACCCAAGGAATGTAACGCTCGAGCAACAGAATTGACACTTTTCTCTGTTCAATTCTAGCCCTGCGTCCACTAGTATCCTTAGAACCATTTCCAACCATTTTAAATGTTCCTCGAAAGTTTCGGTATAATGATTAGATCGTCTAGGTAACCAAAAACATGAGGTTCAACTTCGGGACCAAATAGAGCATCGATCAACCGTGTAAATGTCATGGGTGCATTCATCAGTCCGAACGGCATCCGTGAGAACTGCCACAACCCAGACCCAGTCACAGCAAAGGCGGTATAATGTCAACTAATTCCTGACATTAACACTTGGAAATATGCCTTCTTAAGATCGATCTTAGAGATGAATTTGGCATTATGTAACTTATCCAGAATCGAATCCATGCACATCACCTGGTGGTGGTAATAAGTTCTCTACTAACTTTCTTACGTTCCAATGTTGAAGAAAGTCCATACCGAGGATCATCGAGTGTTCCATACTCTCGACTATTCTCAGTTGGATGTTGCCATCTAATCCCTCAATTCCAAATAGAACATCTAACAAACCTAGGACTTTCAGTGCTGGTCCTGCGACACCTCGCACGACTACCTTGGCCGGTTTCCACTTATCCCTGTAGCATTCCGCTACGTCAACGCGTATAAGAGAAACCATTGCTCCTGGGTCGAACAATGCTTTAAAGTCCTTGCCACCAAGTCTTACCGAAAAGAACAAACGGTTTTTGGATTGCACTCCCGCAACCATATCTTTGGCTTGACTGTCAAGTAGAGCTGGAGTCGAACTTGTCTCTCTGGACGTCTTCGGGACGGCTCCTGCCCCCCCCCCCTGAACTGTTCTAATCGGCAACGATTTTGAACTGTTCATCACCTGATCAAGAGAGACAGTCATTTTACTCTCATTAGACTGTTTTAAACTCTTTTCTTTGATCGTAGGTTGGGGTGACAATGAGTAACGAATATCGTCGTTCTCATTGGTGGGGTTACAAAGGTTTAGAGTTTTCCTCTCGTTCTCTATTTCCTTGAGTAACCGTTTGTGTTGTTTAACGGCCTGCCTACGGAGTACTTCAGACCAGAAAGACTCTTTGTTTTTCTTGCTCTCTAGAAGTTCTAAATCTGCTTTATTCGGTGCTTCGAAAGTTGGAGTTAGCTTGGAAGGAGTCTCAACCTTAACCATAGGTAACTCAGCAGATTTCGGCAATTTCAGATGTTCAGAGGTATTCTCTCTTACCCTCTGAACGTTTGTTTGTTCTCCGTTAAGCAGTTCAGCAAAGTCAGTGAGGTGTTTGTCCTTCTTAACAAACAACCTCACGGGTTCACCAACCCGTATTTCTTACCCCCTAGAGCTCTTACGCTCTTATAAATACGTGCAGGGCCCGGGGGTGATTCTGGTACCCTGCTGCTAGGTTTCCCAGATATTGCCATACATGCTCACACTTTGGACAATTATCTAGGGTTACCCCGATTGTGTGGCACACTTGACACTCAATGGATGTTGCCACGTTCGGGCACTGGTCCGCTGTATGTCCCATACTTACGTAATGTAGGTAAGTCTGATTGGGACAATCGGAATATCGATGTCCTACCTTGTGGCATGTAAAACATGCCAAAGAAGGGATTATTCGTATTCCTTTGCAAACCAGCGTCTTGGGTCTGCCTCTGCGTAGTACGATCATATACCGTACTTTGTCTACGTTGAGGTGTGTAGACGGGTGTCGTCTGAGCTTAAGCAACGTATTTTCTCGGCCTTGCACCGTTATATTGTTGCTGTTTTGACCCTGTCTGTCTATTTCCCGAAGATTGTCTCGCATTATTAATATTTTGTGCACCCACAAAATTTTTACTTTGTTGCAACTACTGACGTTGACTAGTGTTGCGAGTACCATACATATTGGCTACTTCACAATCACTTAAAGATGGGCTATAAGAATGTTTCTTATTTTTCTTGCTCCTTTTCTTTTTCAACGTCTTCTTCTTCGGTGGTAGAGATGGCTGAGGAACCGGTTGGCTCTTCTTATTCTCAACTAATGCGGCCACTTTCCCCGAAACTTTGGATGAACTCCGATTTGGGAAAGCTTATGGGATATGAACTTGTTCACTTGGTGTGGGTGCAAATCTCTTGTCCCATATCAAGTTTTGTTCATATTCTTTGCCGTACTTCATTATGTCTTCGAAATTACTTATGGATCTCGAGGACATAAATTTACGGCACTCCGGTCTCAATTGAGAATATGCCATCTCCACTTATTGACGCAGCGGAGGAGGTCGGCGGAATTTCCGCACAATAGCCTTAAAGCTATTCAGGTATTTTACGATCTTCTCTCCTTTGCCTTGCGTGCGACGTTGTAGATCCTCGAACAAATCTTGATCTCGTAACTCCTGACCGTATTCATTCAAAATTCATTTTCGAAGTCATACCAGTTACGTAAGGAAGATTGGACGGCTCTATACCAAAATAGGGCTGTCTTCTTAAACACGCAAGGCAATGCGCTCAGAATACGCCGGCCAGAGAACTGGTCGTCATTCCTGAAGACTTGTAAACTATCTAGGAATTCTTCGGCATCGTCGTTGGTCTCCCCATCGAACAATAGACCCCAGTCTCTGAGTGCTCTTGCACAACCAGACCGATCCTTTCTATCTCTCATTGGTGGCTGGTTGTATCCCAAAGGGACTAATGCACTAATGTCCTCACTTTGGTTATTCCTATCACGCCGGTAGACATCTCGACTCGGCGATGGTACTCTACTACGTCTATCAGGGAGGCGCTCCTTGCGATATCTTCTCGCACAGTAAGCGGTTACACCCTCCCTATTTGCAGCGTAATATTCGTCCGAATCTAAGCTGCTAACATTAGAATCGGTTTGAGTATCTTGATCGCGTCTAGCGACAGCTCGCTCGTGCTCGACGGGATCGTTATTCATTTCGCGGGATCTGTTGTAGACATTGTCACACTGTGTAGAGGCTTCCCTCCTAGTGTAAGTACTTTGGCTATGATTGGACGTGCGAGACTTACGATTCCCCTCCTTCGGTAACCGTCTAGAAGTGGACGTTTCACTCCTGTGATAGCGCTCACCTTCCGAGAACGATTCATCAACTGCTTCTTCTGGTGCTGGCGCATATCTGTGTGAGGAGGTCCTGTTGTTATGCTTGTCATAACTAACCTTCCTCTGACAGGTACCGTATTGATCACGGCTATGTGAACGATAATCTGGAGCTTCCCTCCGATTATCAGTCGACTGCCTGCGATCGTTGGCGGGGAGTTCATAATCCCTGCTCATCTGTTGTCGCGACTTATTTGACTGAATCTCCGAAACGCGCTTTTTAATAGCTCCAGACCGACTAAATTGGTTGGAAGTGGACCGACCATGTATATCGGAGTTTAGTCCAAAATCGTTACGACGAATGGCGCCCCTTTCCACTGGATTGTGGTTACCAACCAACGAGTTACGCTGATCTCGTTGTGACGTATGTGTTGAATTTGTAGCATGCGTCTCACTTAGACCAGCATATGTAGCGGTCGACACCGTCAATTGTCACGAAGTTGGTACGTTAGCCGTCGGAATCGCCGCTTCTGTGTCAATGCCTGCTGCATTATCGGAAAGCGTTCTTAATTCACCCGTCGGCGTGGGCACTTTACTATGTGTAGTCACATTTCCCTCTTCTTTCTGAATGCGGGTTATCTGCTCACTTGTTGGTCTATCGTCTGACAACTCAGACGCTATAGACCTGTCGGTACCAGAAGGTATCACAATACCTCTTCTGGAACGCTTTTGGTGCTTCTGCCAGTACTGTGGACAAGCTAAGGGCTTGGTCGCTGGTTGGGCAGAAGTATCCTCGTCGTAATTGGGATACCAATGCACGTCAATTGGAGGATCATAACACTTAATCCTATGTCTTAGAAGGCGCTCTCTTCACTCATACTCTTCGCTATTTGCATTAAGGTACAAACGATCGAGCTGGGCGTAGATCTCCTCCAAAGGAAGTGATCTGATGTCCTTTTTAATGAGCCTCGCATCCCGCGAGTCACTAAGTATTTTGCACATACGCGTCTCGTAGCTGCCCATCGTAATCTTTTTGATAAGGCAAAGACGGCGTTGTGCACCTGGGGATTTCTTCTCAGTTGGCACACCAACTGCGTCCCCGTATGCCCTGTAAAGTTTGGACACTTGAGGAGATAACTCAGAGTCCAGATTCAAATATAGAGTACAAAACTACTATATTTGGAAAGGCATAACTTATATAAAGAGAAAAGAACACAACAAAATTCCGATCCGAGTTTGGCAAACTTATTAAGTAATCTCGAAATCTTAATCGAATCTGTATTCGGATCAAAGGGAAAAAAAATTTTGTTGTCGAACTTTTCTTCAAAATCTAAGTAAAATTGCAAACGATACTTGGACCAATCCAAGACCGAATTAATTCGACAAACAAATTCATTTGGTAACAATTTTAACATAAATTGCTATCGATTGCAACTTACAATCAAAAATAATAATAAAGAATATTTTAATTCGCTGACACGAGAAATTAAATATTGAAAGGAAGGAAAAAAAATTCTGGAAGCCACAAATATAATTATTTTGACAAACAAAATAATTACAACTTCACACAAAGTGTAAATTTCATACAAAAAAAATTTTGTAAAGTGTAGCTTCGAAAGAAGAATTTTCAAAACAAGATCACACAAAAAAAAATTAAATGTGATTGAAACAAAAAAAAATTTTTAAATTTGATTTAAAATACAAAAAAAATTAATTTTACTGTTAACCTCCAAAAAAAAAATTTTAATTTATTTTTAAAAGAAATTAAATATTTTATTTATTATTAATTTTATATATATTATATTATATTATACAAAAATTAATAATATAAATATGCAATTAATTTGACAAATAAATTAATTGCAATTTATTTCTTAATTCGGAGGAAAAGCAAAAAAAATTAAGAAAATAAATCAAAAGAGATTTTCCCGTCAGCAGAATTAATAATTAAGTGACAAACTTAATGTGGACGGAAACTAACGCTTTAAAATTTTTTGATACATTCTAAATGAAAACTAACACTTTTAATTGTTAGTGAACGAAAACTAGCACTTTTCATGAAAAGTAGATGAAAAGTAGCACTTTTAAAATTTCAGAAACAAAAAAGCAAAAAAAGTAATTTGATACAATAATAAAATTGTTAATGTATGAATTATGCAATGTTGAAATAAAAAAATTAAGGTCTACAAATAATATATTTTTAATTGGTTGTATTTATTAAACAAAATAGGCCTACTTCTATACTGTTTCTACCACAGAAAATAAAAAACTATTTTGGTTTTGTAACGAGAAAATAATCATATCTTAAATTATTATCACAAGAATAAAAAAAGAAACATTTATATTTTTATCAAAATTCAGAAGAATATGGTTACAACACAATGTCATTATAAAACGGCACACACTCGTCGGGGATTAATCGCTTTTCAATCATTGTTTCAATGTCTTTCTTTTTTTTTCTCGTTTAATGCGATTCTATTTGCGTAAGCTTCCTGAAGCACATATTCTTTCAAGTCCTTGACAGACAAATTTTTTTTCAAAATCTTCACTGTCGTAAAGTCAGCCATTAAATCGTACTTTACATTAACCCCCGCATTTGGGTTTATCATTTTTTCTCTGACACGTGATACTGCAATATTATTTCGAATGTTAAAAAATTGATCAGCCATATTTTGAAAATCCAAAATTTCTTTTTGTGAAATTTGTTTCACAACATATGGGGCCTTGTTCTTTCCTGAACGACTTTGATGAATCAAAGTGGCCCATTGATCTTGCGTGAAAATCGATTTTCCTTTTGCTTTGTTCTCGATACAGGCATGCACAGAGTCACCAGCATTCTGCGTGTGTCCAGTCTCCAAGAATCTGCAAGTAATACGATCAATTTAGTAATTTTATTTTTGAAAATAAAAAAAATTATCTTTATCTTGGAACATATAGATAAAATATCAATGTTTTTTTAGATGATAAAAAAATGTTTGCAAAAAATTCAAATAGCACATTTATTTAAACAAAATATGAGAAGTTTTTTCTTACCGTAGTGTGATTGTCCCTCCAAAGACAATTGCAGCTAGAACCAGCATGCCAAAGACAATTCTATTTTTATTTTGTCCACCGCAATTGTCGCAAAACAGTTCGAATTCAGTGATATCAGAAGCAGCCATTTTGTTTTTCAAGAAAATCCACAAAAATGAAGCGATTTCATTGGCTCCTCGGCACCCGATTGTTTCGTTCCATAAATTATTAATTACGTCATGGCTGGCCAGGTCAAATATGGTAAAATTCCAAACTAGTAATTTTGAGTAATAATACATAGGGCCGATCTCAGCACGTGGAGTGGTAAGAATCTTCTGCATATCAAACGTAGCAGCACAAACCGTTCCTTTAATTTTTGCGTTTTTTTGTGCTTGCTGCATCAGCTGTCTTAACCTTTTCTTGTTACTCACGTGTACTGTCTGCTCCTCTGTATGTTCGAACTTTTCTACGTTACTCTAATTCTTATAACGCTCACATTGTTCACATCTATTCATCTTCGGTTGAAAAAACCCATAATTAAATTCTTTACAAATTATTTCCTCGTATTTATATCTCGACACACACGACGTGTTTTGATCTTGTATTGCAAGATCATAGAGATCATACATTTTGCGCAATGATAAACCTTCTTCTATATGTTTTCTCTTACTATTTTCACGGCAAAAATGCGATGGCACGACGGGGAATCTTGCTATGTGAGTTCTTGCAGCTGCTATCATTTCGTCAGGATACCGAAAAGGTCAATTTTCAGTTTGTTTGCATCTATTATCTGGCTGAATAATACCAGTACTATCGGTCTGTGATTTTTTAAGTTTTGCAGTTCTCACCCATTGATAAGAGATACCTAAAGTATCAATAAACATTTTTTTACAAACAATTACATTTTCCAAGACCATCCTTTTTTGGTAGTTTGTATGTATGTTGCTTTCTTTTTTCATCATACAATTCTACATCATCATCACTTTCATTATTTGTTGTACCACCAACCAATGCGACCCAATTATTGAGGCAATCCCACTGTTTTGTTCGGTCTCCGAGTTGCCAAAATATTTTATGAGCATGTTCTTTATCATTGGCATCGTATTGTAAGTGGCACTGGAGACGACAATTTTTATTGGATTTGGGATCATAACATCCTGTTTTATTTGGCGAGCTTGAATATTGAGTTCTTGCCTACCAATGCCTTCTATACCTACATTCCGACATTTTTTCGCCTGAACATCAATCCAGGAATCTGGCTGTAATTTTCTTTTGCGGGTTATCGATTTTTTTTTATTTTTTCGATTGGCAGCTACTCGACGAAAGAATCGTTTACTAACAGATTGCGATTGTGTTGAAAGCGGCAAGTTCACTAACTGCGCTGATTTGGAACTTTCAAAGTTGTCTGCATTTGAAGTTTCATTATTTTGCACACTAACTTCGGGTGCATCATTGAAGTGTTGGTTAGGAGAGTTATGTGATTCTATAATATTATGTTGGTCGACATTTTGAAGAGTACCATCTTCATGAATTACGAAGACAGGTACTTTGCTCCAATCCAAAGCTGCATAAATAAAACGATATTTAGATAATATTAACATTTACTATTACCGAAACAAGAAAAAGGTTGAGTAAAAAAATTTGAAAGTTGTAACACGTCATCGAAATAATACGTTTTTAAAGGAAGTATTTAATATGGAAAGTCGTATAAACACGCGAATTGAAGGTAATAAAATCTTTCGCTTGGGAATTATTTTTTTCTACTTTCTTATAAAAATCATTTCAATCAATAAATCGAGTTAAATTTAATTAGATTTTCAAATATTTTGAGATTAAATTAAATTGACTTTTTTACAAAACGAGTAAAAAAACCCGAGTGAACGGTATCGCTATGTTACTGTCACTGTTATGTAAGGTACCATCTAACCTGCTAGACAAAGTAGTACCGTTGCTTAGCTGACAAAATATAAGTAAATATTTTATTAAATATTAATATAAGGAAAATGGGGTGGCGATCGCGACGTACATCGAGGCCGACTTGAGCGTGAAGAAGGCGCATGCCTGGAACCCGAGTAAATGCGCGGAGACGGAAGCGGAAATAAGTTATTATCGTGTGCACTTGAAAATCAAGGCGCCAAGGTCGTTTTGGATTGCGCTCATTGTTTACAAGCTGACTTTTCTATACGCAACAGTCAAATCTATTTTTAATTCAGTAAAAAAATATGTATTGTTACCTTTTATATTTAAATAAATCAGCGCATAGTATCTTAATAAAAATTATGTCTCATTAATTTACAATAATTGATTGTGAAAAATCTCAAATAAAAGAAAGAACTAATTTTATAAAACGTTACATTGATTTCATTTTTTTAAATCTCTTTTTTTTATTGTAAATTACTAGTGTTTTCAATTATGAACTATTGATCGTCAGCTTTGCCCGTATAAGCATAAGTAAATAAATAAATAATTATTATTTCATAAACTTTTCGTACTTCGAGATTAACAATAATTGTTGCACAGTCGTTGATGTCGTAATTTTGTTCAATTCTAATACGACAAAAATTATTCTACTAGTTAGAATTATTTGATTAAAAACGTACTATTTTGAAACGACAAACAAATGCAATAATCGGATAGTATTTTATTATTTACTTACCTGGTGGATCTTCATCCATTTTATTAGTTTTCCTTATCTACTCTTCTTCACTTTGTAGTTAATTATAACACTGATACGTATTGGTGCAGTCGATGGAATGAGACAACGGCGCACAGTGTGCTATCCTTAGAAAACTTTTCTCTAAATCAAATGTCTCGAAAATGGATAGAGCTTTTACAAAAACTAAAAACCAGTTTTAAAGGTCATTTAATTGTCAATATAGAAAAAATAGTCTAAGACATTAAAAAGAATTTTCAAGTATTCGAAAATGCTTCCAAATGTACCATTATTGCATTTTTTTAACCGCTTTCAAAAATTTTTCAAAAATGCTTTTAAAATAACTAAGAAGTAAATAAAAACGCTATAATTTGGTTCATTGAAAAAAAATACTTTCGTACTAAATGAAGAAAGTAAAAAGCCTGACACAAATGACAGTATTTAATAATTTACAATTTCCTATATATAAGTATTTATTTATATTATTTCGTATGTTTGAAAAAATTACTATAAACTAAAATATTTTTTTAATACAATATCAAAGGTGCTAGTCTTTGTCCTGAAAAAAATGAAAGTGTTTGTTTTCGTCTATAATGACCACAAAATGCTAGTTTTCGTTTAGAATTTTTTATAGTGCTAGTTTTCGTATGAAACTTCAAAAGTGCTAGTTTTCGTATGAAAAAGTCTAAAATGATAGTTTTCATAACCAAAAAATTTGAGTGCTAGTTTTCCTCCCGGTCGCGCGGTATATACGCGGTAAGCAGGGGCTACCCCCGCACTCGACCCGCGTAATACCCACTCGGTTTCGGTAGCACCGGTGTGCTACCGAACAAACATACGTGCACACACACTCAACACGCTGTAAGATATACCGACTGACGTCGGGTACTTACCGGGCTGGCGTGTCCATTGGCCCTGGTGTGCATCGGCGTCCCGACGTCTGCTGGCCGGTGGAGTCGGCCCGATTTCCCGTCGTCCTCGACGGTAGTCTGCAGGTGCGACCTGATGCCTCAACACTCAACCCGACGTATTTGGTCCTTCGCACTGCACTCACGCGAACTCACGAACAGTCGCGTACGGCTTCCCGGAGCACGGACGAACCGGTCCGGTACTTCCCGTGGCGCGCGTGACTAAACGTGACGATGTCTAACGAAAGATGCTGTCGCGGTCAAGACCGGCAGCATACTGAACTTTTCGGGAATTGTCGCATTCCCGAAAAGTACCTAACACACACACACTATAACAATTGTATATACGGATGCTCGCACACATCCTCGGTCGTCGACATAAACACGCGTGTTTTGTGGCCTTGAAGATGCAACGCACGAAACAATAACAACGTGCGAGATTTTAAGATATCATATTTAATACATACTACGAAATAATATAATACATTAAGTATTATTTATTTCATTGCAACGACGTCTCGTCGCAAGGATAAATGGTAATTTAAAATATTATCCTGAATTTTAAATTATTCTTGGTCTAAATGTAAGTTCTCCTTTTTTATTTCCTGTCATAATCGTAACTTTCATATTATATTTATATAAATCAATGATTAGATTTTCTTCACCAATTTCTAACAAAAATTTTGAAAAACGTTTATCACGTGATCTCATATTTTTATTTAAGAAGCGATACCAGTGTAACACTTTTAAAAAATTAAGATGTTTTTGCTAATTCGACAGTTTATACCTTCAAAAATATTCTGTAAAAGCGGCAAGGTTATACCTTGATTAGTTTTTGAATGTCAGCGTTTTAAAGAGCGACTGCTCGCAGGTATAAACCGCTCCAGCTGCCTATAGGCGGAGTTTCGGAGTTAGTGTGTAGTTACTCGAATCTTTCTCATTGTAAACCGTACATAGGCAATAAGGGGGGCTATATTGGTGTATACGATCCTTGTATTATAGCATATAGTATATTTTGGAGCCGTCAGGCAGTGTTGTTGAGGCGTCTATTCAGTTTACGTTCAGTTGTCGTATTTTTCAGAACGCAATGAAAATGAGCAACCAAAAAGGTTCTCACTATATTACTGTATCTAGATCGAAGAAGAGAAAACTTTCAGGAAATTATTTGACATACGAACAGTCCACTGTAAATACCCGTATAGCCGCTGAAAAACTGTCACACACCGGAGATGACGAAATTGTCGTTGAACAGACGCATAGGTATTGTTTTATCGAGTTTTTTTTCCAGTTATTGGTGCTATAAGTGCTTTGATCGTTTGCAAAATATGCAAAAAAGACATTAAATTTAATTAAACAAGTTCACTAGTTTTAGAATTTAAAATGGTTGTGTCATGTGAGTGCGGTATTTCATATGTAAATTCTGGAGCGTCAATTGATAATGCTTATAGAATAAATCGTCGTATAGTTTTTGCGATGCGACTTTTAGGCATCGGTATCAATGAACTAAATTTGCTTTGTGGCTTGATGGATCTTCACGAAAAATTAAATAATAACACTTTTGGTGAATGCTTTCAAAATATAACAGGAGCTGCTGAAACTGTTTATAAATGGAGTACAAAAAGCCATAACCAGAGAAAAAGCAAAAACTCTACAAAATGGAGGTTCTAATGATTGCGGGTAAATATAGTAAAAAAATTACCGATACAATCGTAAAATCGACTTACTGTAAGAGTTGTGAACTATGGGAAAAGAAAAAATGCAGTCATCCTGAAGAATATGAAGAATGATATGAAGGGTATGATTGTGATACAAATCATGTTGGATCAGCTGAAAAAATGGAAGTTGACAGTGTAAATGAAATGTTTAGCCGTTTGATCGATCTGTACGGAATGAAATACACGCGCTACATTGGTGACGATGATAGTGCCAGATACAAAGGTTTATCGGATTTAAAACAATTCACAAAGCAAAAACGAAAGCTAGAATGGATTGCTATGACACTTTGCTCCAAAGCACCTTTACAGCGGGATGAAAGTTATTGAAGTCGCTAATTTTCTAGCAGTTTGTATATTTAATGACGGTTTCTATGGTACTTTGAAAATGGTGCAAGTAATGGCCGTGGTTGTTGGTTCCGTTAGTCTCTCGGCAGGCATTTTTTGAGGAAGCTAAAGATAAATTGTATGGGCCAGGCATAGCAGATTAGCAATTTTATGGTTTTTGGTTTGAGTGTCTACTTCTATTTATTTTAGAGTTATAATCGATTGCAGTAAAATCAGTTATTTTTTTACTTATTATTAAATGTCGTAAAACTTTTGTAATAGTGGCCATTGGACAGCATGAGCTCAGTTTCTTCATATTTTTATATTATAAAAATATCCCAAAGTTAGGATAAGATCCGTTTCCCGAAGTGCGTGCACTCCCTTTGTGAGTATTCTTAAATATATTTACTATACAATGACCTATGATTTTTTGATGGTTAAAAATAGTCAATTTCGCATTGAAAAAGCAACCGTTTTTTACCTCAAAAATCAATACTTTTTTCAGAACTGCGCCATTTTTTTAATTTTTGATATTTTTTGAAAATCGTAGGTCATTATATAGAAAATACCTTTAACTTCAATAATTATTAAAAGATTATAATCTTTTTGGATCTTTACGCTTCACAACTCATTTGACCGGAATCACGCCAGCAATTGGGGAACTTTTTTGTAACACCTCCAAAGACAGCGCATAATTCCGTCATTTTTCGATATTTTTGTAAAAAAAATCTTAAATATAACTGAAGATATACCTTATTATGTGAAAAGTATTCAAAATATTCCATTAAGTACTTTCTTCCAAAAAAATTCCTGAAAATCGCCTAATTTTACATGAGTCACACTGCTATAGTTCCTTAATTTTAAAACCGTGAATTTTGGCTATAAATTAGAGTATTTTATAGATTCTTTTAATATTGAATTTCGACAACCATTTTAATAACAGGTAAAATTTCTCTAAAATAACCTCTCAAAATTATTAATTTACCTGCGAATGGAATTTTTTCAAGTGAACAACAATCTCTTAAAGTTACATCTACATTTTCTAATGCTTTTTTAGGTATCACAGATCACAGATCACAGTGCGTTATCTTAAGTAGTTGTGGAATCTCAAAGAGCCTACTGGTCGTCTCGCTCGATGGGCCATAGAGATGTAACAATGGGATTTTGAGATAGTCCATAGAAAAGGATTTCTCAATCAAGTCCCCGACGCACTCTCTAGGATGTATCTGGATGAGGTCGACCAAAATTAACATTTATCATTTCTTAACATTTTTTTAGTTTTCGCTGTACTTTATTATGAATAACCTATTTGATTTTTTTTATAACACCTGCCAAATTCCAACGATTTGGCGATAAACTATAATGTTTGCACGGAGGGTTTTTTAAACACTGATCACATGAAAGGTAATTCGGGTATAGCGTGCCTTTAGTACCCTTTTTCCAAAGCAGTTGACATATTTTATTGGATTGTGGTGCTGATTTAATCTTATGATCGATTAGCTTATCAACAATTTCAATCTCTTTCAAAGTTACTGGAAAAATATGTATTTTTGATTCACTGGATTTATTGACAGCTTTAATAACACCACTAACGTCAATTATATCATTTCCAGCTAAAACTGACCTATCACATAATCTCTTTACATTGCCGCCTGTGGCATCAGCACTGCTTTTTCCATGGCCAGCAGTGGTGAAATTCCAGGATGCATTATCAATTTCTAATTTATCACAGTAATAGCAGAATAGTTGAAAATTAGATTTATTTTTGTACTGTGTACTTGGGCCATCGCTTTGAAAATGTATTGTTTTCAAGCCTGGAACAGTTAATTTTATTAACGTCAATACAGGTGTACTCAGCTGACCGTAAAACCATTTATCAGCTGTATGATTCCTTCATACCACATTATATAATCTATTTGCTTTTCGGACCTGACCTACCTTTGCCCCCCCTTCTCACAAATCTACTTCATAGAATTGTGCTTACCAATGAGATAAATAGATATTCATTATCATTGAAAATACCGCAAATTCCTTGTAGACGATGTCCAGATGTCAGGGTGACTCCCATATCCAGGGTATAGACCTTTAGATTCTTTACATGATAAAGGATAATATAAGATTACTGTACTTATATGTACGCTTAAATATTATCTGTTCGTATTTTTAATGTACTAAAAAATGTTTTAAAATAGTCGATTCCATAAAAACGCATTTTTAATTATATTTTGAGGTAGTAGGAATTTATACTCCTTATAATTATAAAAAGGACATTCAAACAAAAAAAGAGCAAAAGGTTTCATCGATTTTCAGCTATTTTTATAGATGTGCTAGTAAAAAATGATTATTTTGAAATCGAGGGGCGCTGACACATACGACAGATTCTCTGACTACAACATTTTTTTAATGCAAAGCACCTATGTGTAACAAATGTTATTTTCTTCCTTGTTCCGAGTAGAAAATGTTCTCAAAAAAAATTTCAAGAAAACGATGAAGTGTTCTTTTATTTATAAAGAGAAACACATAAATTATTAAAAGGAATCGATGTCGAGGGTCAGTTTTTTTAATAAATAAACACTATTTATTTAAATTTAGTTGTACAACGTTTCGTCTGCGTGGTTTGCATACGTCTTCAGGTACTATAAATTTATTGAGCACAAAATAACAATTTTAATAATTACAAATTAACGGACGAAATATTGAATAAATTAACGGAAGAAAATATTACCATTGATACACTGAAACGTAGATGTAATAAGCCCAGAAAGGCGTCGTCGAATAACAAGAGTATGCGAAATCGAGCGAATTTATACAAAACAAAACAAGTGTCTGCGAGTATATATGTATGTATGTTTACAAATTAAAAGTCAATTTCTTAGAAATACTCGGATATAAATAATATAATAATAATAATAATAATTAACAATGGAGGATGAAATCAACAAGAGAAACACATTGTCACGTCCAGACTTGCACCAACTACTATAAAAAATATTACAAGAAGGCAAATGGTTAATAAACCATTCGCGTTCCTTTCGCTCTTGTTTGACTAGGACTAGCCTTACGTCTCCGGGAGTAGCGAGCGAAGTTATTTTGAGAGTAGAGATGCAGGATATAATGCGGGATAAATAAAATAATATATGTTTTATTTCGTATTAATCATGCATTATTTATTAAAATATAATATGCTGTTTTTCTTTAAATGAACACGTGCAACTAAATTATTACAGCTTTTTAATGGGCAAAAATACATAAATTCACACTATTTTATTTACAATTGCATAAATTTATTTAAGTCAAATAAAGATCTTAATTTTGATTAAATAAACAAGTGTGCGGCGAACACGTTAGCACATTACAGAATAAAATATTCGCAAGGTTATTTTATTATAAACATTAATAATCAATAATTGAAATAGGAATCATTATAAATAAATGCAGATAAAATAAAAAATGGTTGTCGTTTAAAACATGAATTATAGTTAATAAATTGCAATTCAAACCGTGAATATTTCAAATCAAATGCAATGTAACGAATAATTATTATAAATAAATTGTAATATATAATAATAATTGTTTTAAAAGAAATCGGTTGGTTCAGCAATCGAAATAACATAAAATATCAGGTTGCCTTTACGAATAATACAAGCGTATAGATAGCCGAAAAGAATATACCTTAAGTACCCAAATATATAGATATATATATGTATATATATATATGTGTGTGTATATTCGGTGAGGAACGAAGGTCCGCCTTGAACGTGGGTAGCGGTGTCAGATTGCCGTATAATGTCCTGCTAGACCTGCGGGCGTCGACGTTAGATGTGTATGCTGTTGGAGCTCGACGATTTCCAGATGTCGAAGTCGTAGTTCCTCGACTATGGCTTGTAGATGTCAATGATACGTCTCGATTCCTCTTGTGATTTTTAATACGTATTACTTTAAAGTTCAAGTAGCAGAGCCACACCCTCGGATAAAAATCAAAGAGTTGTCCAGCAGAGCTTCGCCTTGCGAAAGCTTTAGATGAAAATTTAGGAGTGCCTGTGTTTCTTCTGGGTCCTCTTTATATACCCTAAAATCCTATGCATCTGTCCTTGTCTTACGCTTCGCCTTGTCTTACACTTTGCCTTATATGGAGATGTGTAAGTAGTTCTCGATTTTTCTGTGCTTGCACCCGATTGGACCGTTAGATGTGCGTAATTAAAAATTATCGAATCCCATGCATTTTCTGTATCGCTTCGTAGTTGATTCGGAGAATTTTCTGTCCCCCTTTTATACTGCGACGTTATCCAAAGAACGGCTTAATTTATTACTTCCTTCTAATGCTCGAATTTTCTAGTCGATGTTTCCCATTGCCGGTTCTTCTCCGAGCATTGATTTTATAGTGCAGTACAAAAAAACTCTTGCGCAACCCTTCGTTTCGATCTCACTATCGGCGATCCCGCTTATACGCGTATTGGCTTCGAATAATATCTTTAACTCTACTTATCAATCTCTATTTCGTTT
This sequence comes from Theocolax elegans, assembly GCA_026168455.1. Classification (NCBI taxonomy): domain Eukaryota; kingdom Metazoa; phylum Arthropoda; class Insecta; order Hymenoptera; family Cerocephalidae; genus Theocolax; species Theocolax elegans. The sequence continues at coordinate 557,082 of CM047431.1, read as the reverse complement.
GAAACACTCGTAAACTAATCTGTCCCTTAGCTCTATAAATTATATTTTATATTACTGCACTTACTTAGAACCATTCCTTATCAACCTTATTTCGTTTTTCTTCTACGCCGTATTTTTATTCTAAACTACGCAGTACTTTTGTACGAAAAATAATAATATAATTTTCGTCGGGACGCGACAACATAAATTTTTATTTACCTTAAATCGGAGCTCACGTTTTTTAAACAATCTATGTCAGACTCTGTATATAGCACACACTTCAATTGCACATAATTTGAAAGTATAAACTAAGAGTAATAATCCTTATGAATTACGAATTGTAAACAACAAAGTGTTTTTATTTGTAGCAGTTCATAGACTTATTTTTCACCGAGCTCGCGACAAAATGCTCCGATTTCGCTATCATTTAAGCTTGTTACTCGAATAAAATGAATCGCTATTCAACAAACGACGTATCCATACAATTTCGTATGGATCCACGAATTTAACAACATAAAATGCCTCCGAAATAGTACTTTCTTCAACCGGGCTGCGAGATAGCACCTTCAACCTCCTCGCGGTATGCATCGGGTAATGCTGATGTTTGCGGTATTTGACTAAAACATAGGAAGATCTTTAAAATGGCATAACTCGGTCAAAAAAAGTCGTAGAGGGTCAACTTTTTTTTTAAAATACTCGTTAAAAAGTCTACTTTAAGGTGGTATTTGTTGTTTTTTGAAAAAAAATTTTTGGTAATCCAGGTAAACGAGCAAACTATTGCGTTGTTTAAGAAAAAGAAGTTGGTAGGCCTGATTAAGACATAGCAATGTGGCATTATCTCGCAGCTATTAGGCATTATTTTTTCCTCAAAGTGCACATAATTCCCTACAAAACAAAAAAAAAATTATCTCAATACGATGAAAATTGACCGAGCTACAAACATTTAAAAAATGGCAAATTTTCTGTGAAAAATATTGTTGCGATATTTTTGATGTGGAGTGCAGTAGCATTTTTATTATGTAGAAATATCTAAAATAATCTTTTCCTTTTTCTAAGCTTTGTATTTTGAGTTTCAATTATATTATTTTTCAGTTTAATATCAAATTTTCATATAAGTTTTTCTTACAGTAGTTTTCTACACATTGTTGGCGAAGAACTCAATTTACTCATGATGATCAATATGCATTAGGCATAAATTAAGTTCCCGGTATATCGTACAAAAAGTACTGTATGTCACCTATGCGTGAAGATGATTTTCAAGTCGTTTGATTTTTATGTATTCAATTCGCTAGTGGATAAACCATTCCACAAGTAGTATCGAAAATAGATATTCAATTTTGCAATATCTATATATATATATATATATATCTATAATATATAAATATTTCGCCGCCGCCGCCGCCGCCGCCGTGTCTAAGAATTCAGAATTCGATATATATATGTCGATTTCTATAAAAGATCGGCTTTTAAAAGCTCATTTATATTTTTTTTTTAATTGGTGGGTATCACTCATGAAAATCATTTCAATGTCTTTGAGGGACCTCATATAACTATTTAATGGCCGTGAACACTGAATTCGGGATGATCTACGTTTTATAAGGGTTGAAATACAATTTTATCATTTATTTTCATAAAATATAGTAGGTATTATTTTTCGTGACGCGACTATTGACTCTTATCAATAAATCTTACATCCCCGGGGGTTTTATGGATCACCGGTCACGAATCTGAGCTCAGATTTACCAAATTTACCCCCCCTCCTCCGCCACAAGGGAATGTACGCACTCCGAGGTACGCTAATTTTTTTTAAAGTTTAACCATGCTGAGAAATGCAATGACACTTGTTATACGGGAATTTCTGGGTCGCTAATCACGAATCTGAGCTCCGATTTTAGGATTACGGACTCACTATCGCGAATTCAACATGACATATCCAAGGTGGTAAATCCAAGATTGCTGTGAAAACGTGAGAAATTTGTTCAATCAACAAAAATTTGAGATCAGATTTTGGGAATGGCATACCCATAATGACGGATGAGAGATAGAAAAAATCAGATAGATTTTACGCATGACCTAGCGTTATAATTTAAACTGCGAAAAATATAATAAGTGAAATATTGAAACTTGCTGTCAATTAACAAGTTTGTTATCAGTGACCTTAAAAACTCTTTACATTAAGTATCTTTTGAATTTTACAGTATTGTTGATAAATTTATATTCGCCGTCATAAATGATTCAGATTTTGTTCCTAATCTTTGCCGTAGAAATGATTCAGTCTATAATTGTTTTAGTACAAAGCTTGCGCGAAAGTGTACGATACGATGTATGATACCTTTTAGTAAGCAATAAAGCTGTAAGTTTCGCAGCTCTCAGCACAATAAGGTGCTAGTACTGAAACCAAAACGTATAAAAACTCTCTCGATTCAATTACCGGAGGCGTTCTTGAATTTTATAAATCATTTGATGCGATAACATATTTCTTTTTCAGCATAGACAATTACTAAAGTTATGATTATGATTAAGTTTATTTGCGAATAATCAATTAATTCGTATTAACGTACTTTAGAGTTGAATCTTTATATCCAAGAAAGAATGGAAAGTTTTCACCGCGTAGTCCAAGAAAAATAAGAGAGATTTGCGTGAAATATATGAAAATAGTTTTTGCGCAACTTTTACTTTGAAAAATTTCAAAATTCTACGTTTACATCTCGGTCAGTCGTTTTTGAGAGGATTCGGGAAAGCGTAGAGAGTAAAACTTATAAAACAATTGATTCCTCTATTAGCGCTACACTGTAAAAAAGAGTTTAGTTATAGGTAATGCGGTGTAGTTATAGTAAGTACACGAAAGGTGAAATACGCCAAACTTCATATGATTTAATAGTTACTGAATCATGTTGTTGTAGAATCGAAGGGCGGAAGTTACAGTTAATGAATAGTTTAATGCATTTATAAACATACTATTTCAACTTTAACTGCATCATACTGTTTAGTGTGGAAGAGATAATGTTGAATTTTTAATTTAATAGGATATGCAAGAACGATCATAACTTGAAATAAGTGCGTAAGACTATCCGCCGATGCCGAGTTGCCCGAAACGCGTGTGAGTTTTTCGTCTCTCGCGCGCAATGTTTACATCATCCCGCCCAACTCTCGCTTTACATTTTCGAGGAACAAATGATAAA
>CM047431.1:545782-553821 GCA_026168455.1 Theocolax elegans | reverse complement strand
AATATATATTAAGAGAATGAGGGTGATGTGGGTGCGAGCGAGAGAGAAAGAGAGGTTGTGTAGCTTGTGCTAGTGCAAGAGAGAGGTCCGAGCGGTGACGTATACTGCACGAGTGCGAGAGAGAGGTCCGAGTGGTAGACGCGTGACCCGTAAGTGCGAGAGAGAGGTCCGAGAATCACGCTATACTAGCCCAATGAGCGGGCCTAATGCTCCGAGAGGTAGTGTAAACTGTGAGAGTACGAGAGAGAGGTCCGAGTGGTTGCGTAGACCGCGTGCGTGCGAGAGAGAGATCCGAGAGATGACGTATACCACACTAGTGCGAGAGAGAGGTCCGAGAACACGCTATACCGCCCCAGAGAGCAGACCCAATGTTCAGAGGTGCGGGGTGGGGGGAGCGAAGGAGAGAGAGAGAGAGAGAGAGAGAGAGAGAGAGATCTAAAAATAGATCAGTCTCGCTATACTACCCCAACGTCGCGAGTAGCTGGGGGAAGAGTGGGGGTAGGGGAGGGGGGAGGGGAGAGGGGGAACCGACAGTCTCGCTATACCACCACATATCTAGTAATCCACATCAGTTACTAGAAGAGAGTTCCTTTGCGACTTTTTCCCAAGTACAGGGAAAAGTATTTAAAAAATGTTGGGCACTGGTACAAAAGGCAATTGAGCGAGCATTTTGTCAAAGCAGAGTTAGACCTTATATTCTCGTTTAATGATAAACACTCTCACCAGGTAATTATACTTTTTCTTTTAACATTTTGAAATATAACTGTTAAACTCTTACAAATTTCAACTTCCCTCAATTTAATTTTTTTTAGTCATCATAAAAAGGTAACTATTTATTACTTTTTATAGATATTATTAACTATTTGAGACGAAAGATGTAAAAGAAAAATGACTGAGACCGAAGGAGAAAACGAGCTGAATGTTAATGGTAGTGCGTGGTCTTTAAAAATATCTGAATTCAAGCCGAAAGAAAATTCACATCAATTACTAGAAGAGAGTTCCTTTGCGACTTTTTCTCATGTACAGGGAAAAGTATTTGAAAGAATGTTGGCCACTGGTACAAAAGACAATTGAGCGAGCATTTTGTCAAAGCAGATTTGGACCTTATATTCTCGTTAAATGATAAACACTCTCACAAGGTAATTATACTTTTTCTTTTAACATTGTCAATTAACTGTTAACCTCTTACAAATTTTAACCTCCCTTAATTTAATTTTTTTTAGTTATCATAAAAAGATAACTATTTATTATTTTTTTTAGATATTATAGAATATTTGAGCCTAAAGATTTGAAAGAAAAATGACTGATTCCGAAGGAGAAAACCAGCTGAATGTTAATGGTAATGCGTAGTCTTTAAAAACACATGAATTCAAGCCGAAGGACAATCCACATCGATTAATAGAAGAAAGTTACTCTGCGACTTTTTCCCATGTACAGGGAAAAGTATTTGAAAGAGTGTTGGCCACTGGTACAAAAGGCAATTGAGCATGCATTTTGTCAAAGCAGAGTTGGACCTTATAAAAGGGAGTATGACAGTTTAAACTACAAGGAAAACATGTGGGCATACGAAAAACGTCAAGGAATAAAAAAATTAAGAAACCATACACACCTTTTCCACCCCCTCGGTGAATACTTCCTTAAGGAAGAACAAAGGGGAGCCAAAAAACCAAACGAACAAGAAGCAATGCACAAAGAGGCTATTAAGAAACGAGAGGAGAGAAGGGCTAAGGCATTTGCACCTCCTGAAGAGAGTAAAGTAGAAGTTGTTCAGCCAAAAGGTGATATTGACATTAACGAATTCAAGAAGAAAGTGAATAAAGGACTGAAAAAGCAAAAGAAATGTGTAACTGTAAATAAACAGAAATATTACTAGTGTTTAAGAAAAAACATTTGTACAAAACAATTTTGTAAAAAATATTGTAAAAAAATATTTAAAAAAAATTACATCAAGGGGCGCGTGTCGCGCACCCGAGGCAAGTATGGGTACGCGGCACTAGCCCTATATACAGCTAAAACAAACCTTTAATTTTTACTTTCTTAATTTTTTAATGTACATCTTTTTTTATACGTTTCAACATTAACCCCCAATAATTCTTAGTCATATTTTATAGTTTCGACAAAATTTTGGATTCATTCATTACCGCAATTTTACAATAAAACGATATCAAGATTTCGGATGTCGAATTCTTTACTTTCGGAATGAGAGAAAAATTTTTCTTTTTCTTCGTGTTCTCCAACATTATATATATAGATATACTCGTAATAAATAATAGGCGATGAGAGACTAGAGACTATATAGAGATGTTGAAGCAGCGCCGCCTACCGGTCGAAATTCTTTACTTTCGGAATAAGAGGAAAATTTTTCTGTTTCTTCGTGTTCTCCAACACTATATATATATATTTTATATAGACAGCTAATTTAACCCTTAAATTTAACTGTTATTTTAAATTTTCAAATCTAAAATTAATCGGGGGGCCTTTGGATATATATATATATATATAATATTATGACATCATTCCCGTATCTTCATCAAAAATGTCACCTAACCTAACACATAGGTGCAGGGGATCAGATTTACTTACACGGGAGAGAACGAGAGATAGAGTGAAGTGAGAGATAATCAAGTCAAACGTCAACCTGCGTGTACATTACAGCGTGCAAAAAGTGTTACAGATAAAACAAGTATTTCTGTGTAAAGAAAAATAGCATCTCACTAATAAGATGAGTAAATAAACGATAAGAAGGAAAAGGTCCGAAGAGAGATAGAATATTTAATGAAATGGAACTTAATTACAATGAACAAATGGAACAAATAAAAACTAGCGAACAAAACTCAGATGTTAAGAAACGTAATAATGGAATTCATTGCATTAAGTTTAATAAGGATGAATGTATTTTTCAGTTTGCAATATATGATGATGACGAACATATAAAAACATATACTGTTCAAATTTTTAATGAAAATAATAAGGGAACATTTGGAGTTTTGGATATTTCATTGGCCATAGATTTGCATCAAGTAGTTAAAGAAACACCTTTTTGGATAATATTGTAAATACTCCAATATTTGTAAGAAATCTTAAGTTACACTTAGACACGTATCACAAACGAAAAAAACAATATTATGATTTGAAATCTTATTTGGAAGATGTTTGTAATTGTTCTGTGGATGTGCATTATTCTTATACTTTTGTTTTATAACGTTTCTGAAATACAAAGATTTTGAAACTAATATCTACTTTAACATAATTGTTTATGTATTTTATGACTTAACAAAAGAAAATCCTATTAAAGTAAAATTTGACTTAAATAGCTTTGATGATATTGACAATACTAATATGAAGCAGCATTTAGAATCTTTTTCGAATGTTTTAAAACTTTAACATTAAAAGAAGCATTTATTCAAATAATTGAACAAGATAATGCACCTATGGAATGGAAGTTGGAAAAATATGATACAATATTAAATTTAAGTGTAAGTATTTTTAAACTAAAGACTTTAAAACTGAAAAAACATTATTCATTTACTTCTCTTTTAGGATTTATCAGATTTTGAAAGCTCAGATGATGATATTAGCCAGATGAGCACTCCAAAAAAGAAACAAACAAAACAAGCGGTGAAGAAGCTTTCATATACTAAAATTAAAAAAACAACTGTTAATAAATTACAAACTAACAAAAAGTCACAAGGTAAAAATGATGGCTCGACTGAACAGTATAGTCAAGGAAATTCACAAACAAATATGAATGTTAAACAAACACAGAAAACTAACAAGAAAAAGAAAAAAAAACTTCAAGATACAATGAGACAAACAAAACTAAACTTCACATTAGAGAAGAATGCAAATGAAAAAAATGTTACTGGTGATAATAGTGCAATAAGCGCTGCTATTCATATTGTGAATAAAAAAAGGGTAGAACAATTAAAGCAAGTCAACACATCCAAAGGAGAATCAAATAGTGAAATGGATAAAACAGATAAAATTAATAAAGTTAATTCAAAAGGTAAACCACAAAAACAGCAATTAGCTAGCAAGTTAGTTAATTTAAATAAGACTATATTGACATGAAAAGGAAATCAATAACAAAAATAAATACCTTTAGAAGACCACATAGTATAATTAACAAACGAATCAAGCAACCTATCATAACAAGTACACCACTTCATGTGCAAACTAATAAATTATTTCAACCAACTACAAATGATAATTTGGACATCAGTGAAATAAGTAGAAGAGAATCTGTAAATACCAATAATCATAATAGCAGTAGTAGTAGTACCAGAAACCTAAGACTTTCTCGTAATTAAAAAAATTGTATAAATTTAAAATTGTTAATATTATTTAATTATGGTTGCAAAACACCAATATATTAAGTATATGATGGAATGTGCATCCAATAATTAAACACGCACATTATTTTTGTACAATATACAATAATATTCTAATATTTTTCATCCAAAATAATTGAATAAACAATAATTTTATTCATAATAACATTGTAATATTTTTCATCCAAAATAATTGAATAAACAATTTCTGCAATTGAAAATATTGAAATCAAAAACACCTTCCAAGAAGGTGTCAAAACCCGCAAGTATTTTGTGTTGACACCTTTTTTATATGTAACTTATATTTAACATTTTATATATATATATACAGTTTCTGCAATTGAAAGTACTGAAATCAAAGCGGCATAATCGACAAGTATTTTGTATATCTTACCGTAAATTTGTGATTAATTAAACATTTACATATATTTCTTAAACTCCAGAAAAAGTTCTGCAATAGAAAGTACTGAAATCAAAGCGGAATCATCAAGTATTTATTTTTTAAAAATACAAATATCTGTTAAATTGAAAACAAACATTTTTTCAGAAAAGCATCCTACAAATTTACATTTCACTTCTAGTCCTGTCATGTCCTACAAGCAATAAATAAATAATTTTTTAATAATTTTATTAATTTCTGCAAAACTGATAAAAAATAAATTTCTGACTTTTTTATTCTCTTTAAATACACAATGTCTATCCTTCCCGTGTCTTACAGCAATAGATAAACAATTTTATATAATAGTAATAATATTCATTTGTGCAAAATTAATTTCTGCAAAACTAATAAAAAAGTAATTTCTCTCTTTTTTATTCTCTTTAAATAAAATAATACTTGCACCACCGTTGGTTAAGTGTTTCAAATTTTTTTATGATATACTAATATCCTCTTGTATACTGATGATAGTTTAAAAAAAGTTGAAATAAAGCAATCGAATGTTTAAAACCTAATATTTCTAATTTGGAATTGAACGTGTCTATTCTTTTTCTAATCATAAATAGTTGTCAAGTGCGGGTGCTTTGTTTAACTGCTGAAGTTAAATAAAAATTAATCGCTGATACGATATATATTACAGGTCTCATGAGAAACATTAAGTCATATACTTAATCTTACCTTAAAATATTTATAAGCCCTTGATAGAAACATGCATATGCAGTGTGTTATGCAGTTAGAATTAGACTTAACATACAAGAGAAAGAAAGCAATTCAACGAGTGGTGCAAGTATTATTTTATTTAAAGAGAATAAAAAAGAGAGAAATTACTTTTTTATTAGTTTTGCAGAAATTAATTTTGCACAAATGAATATTATTACTATTATATAAAATTGTTTATCTATTGCTGTAAGACACGGGAAGGATAGACATTGTGTATTTAAAGAGAATAAAAAAGTCAGAAATTTATTTTTTATCAGTTTTGCAGAAATTAATAAAATTATTAAAAAATTATTTATTTATTGCTTGTAGGACATGACAGGACTAGAAGTGAAATGTAAATTTGTAGGATGCTTTTCTGAAAAAATGTTTGTTTTCAATTTAACAGATATTTGTATTTTTAAAAAATAAATACTTGATGATTCCGCTTTGATTTCAGTACTTTCTATTGCAGAACTTTTTCTGGAGTTTAAGAAATATATGTAAATGTTTAATTAATCACAAATTTACGGTAAGATATACAAAATACTTGTCGATTATGCCGCTTTGATTTCAGTACTTTCAATTGCAGAAACTGTATATATATATATAAAATGTTAAATATAAGTTACATATAAAAAAGGTGTCAACACAAAATACTTGCGGGTTTTGACACCTTCTTGGAAGGTGCTTTTGATTTCAATATTTTCAATTGCAGAAAACTATTATGGAATATTTAAAAAAGGTGTAATAAAGCAATCGAATGTTTAAAACCTAATATTTCTAATTTGGAATTGAACGTGTCTATTCTTTTTCTAATCATAAATAGTTGTCAAGTGCGGGTGCTTTGTTTAACTGCTGAAGTTAAATAAAAATTAATCGCTGATACGATATATATTACAGGTCTCATGAGAAACATTAAGTCATATACTTAATCTTACCTTAAAATATTTATAAGCCCTTGATAGAAACATGCATATGCAGTGTGTTATGCAGTTAGAATTAGACTTAACATACAAGAGAAAGAAAGCAATTCAACGAGTGGTGCAAGTATTATTTTATTTAAAGAGAATAAAAAGAGAGAAATTACTTTTTTATTAGTTTTGCAGAAATTAATTTTGCACAAATGAATATTATTACTATTATATAAAATTGTTTATCTATTGCTGTAAGACACGGGAAGGATAGACATTGTGTATTTAAAGAGAATAAAAAAGTCAGAAATTTATTTTTTATCAGTTTTGCAGAAATTAATAAAATTATTAAAAAATTATTTATTTATTGCTTGTAGGACATGACAGGACTAGAAGTGAAATGTAAATTTGTAGGATGCTTTTCTGAAAAATGTTTGTTTTCAATTTAACAGATATTTGTATTTTTAAAAAATAAATACTTGATGATTCCGCTTTGATTTCAGTACTTTCTATTGCAGAACTTTTTCTGGAGTTTAAGAAATATATGTAAATGTTTAATTAATCACAAATTTACGGTAAGATATACAAAATACTTGTCGATTATGCCGCTTTGATTTCAGTACTTTCAATTGCAGAAACTGTATATATATATATAAAATGTTAAATATAAGTTACATATAAAAAAGGTGTCAACACAAAATACTTGCGGGTTTTGACACCTTCTTGGAAGGTGCTTTTGATTTCAATATTTTCAATTGCAGAAAACTATTATGGAATATTTAAAAAAGGTGTAATAAAATAATATAAATAAGTAGAGAAACTATGGGAGTTAGATTCAAAATACTTGTTGATTCCAGTTTGATATAAGTTACATATAAAAAAGGTGTAATAAAATATAAATAAGTAGAGAAAATATGGTTGAGTATACGTTTAAAAATTTTATGAGTTTTATCAAGAATGAGTAAACAAATACACATTCTTTCATGTTATGTTCACAACTTTTTTTTTGCGCACGGAAAAAATACATATATTATGTATTCTTGAAAAAACAATTTTAAAATATATATATATTATATAAATATTCCGCCGCACGCACACACACCCACATACATACATACATATATATACACATATATGGGCTATTTCACGTCAAGTGGTACGATGAAAATTTTAAATCACTCCAAAATTTGAGAACAGGCTGGAAACATCTTCCAGAACATACAAAAAAAATTTAAGTGTTAAAAATAATTTGCTTAAGAGTTATTTGACCATGAAAAGTGGAAATTTTTCAATTTTTTAGAAAAATTCCTATTTTTAAAGCCATTTATCTCAAAATCTGTTGATTTTTTTGAAAAAACATTACAAACAACTTTTGTTTAAATTAATCTTTAGAACTTATCTACCCTGGTTACATTTCTTAATTTTAAAATCTCGAAGAGATAGAACACCCGGACATATTGAATATCAAAAAAAAGGCTACTACACCATAATCGATTTTAATCTAACAACTCTCAAAAGTTTACATTTTTCGCGAGCTTTCGAATGGCTTGGGTTAGATTATTGGCCAAGACCGCTGGTGTAACTTATGCCTCATAAACCTCATAAAATCACTAATTTTCACGTATTTTAGGACATAACTTACACCAAAGGTGTAATATATAT
>CM047431.1:398282-540782 GCA_026168455.1 Theocolax elegans | reverse complement strand
CCTTATTAAATGGGATAAAGTTTAAAGCGCTCAATATAGTTGTTTACCATTTTTACAAATACCTAATTTGCAGTAATAAAATTGGCTATCTAGTAGTTGTTATTTTGGACTGTACGACAGCATCAATATAGCTCTGATTAAAACAGGTCATTCTTTGAAACAATAGCTTTTCAACAAAATTTGTTTTAATATGGGATTTTGATGCAAACCAAAAATATAATAAATCAAAGATATTGTATAAGTGAAAAATTGAAAATAGACAGTTTTAGCACTCGGCTACCCATGTCATACTATCCAACAGTTCTATTCAACAATTATTATCCTGGATAACACTTTTTTCGTCTAATTATTTGGATTCTACTATGTTTATTTAATAATATTAACTTATTGAACTTATATTAAATGTGTATGAATATGTAGCCAATGAAACTTGTGAATTAGATTTTTATAATTTTTTCACCAAATAGTGTTTTTTAGGATTCTATTAATTAGGACAGATCTCAGAATATCTAAATTTAATTAATTATAATTAATATTACTTATCAATAATACTAAAAAAGACAATTTAGTGAAAAAGATATTAAAACCCAATTAACAAGTTATATTGGTTACATTAAACTTATCTTCAATTAATAATTTACTCAAAATTTTTTTTAAATTAATTTTTGTTAGGTATATGATAGTTTTGTAAAATATCATTAATGACATTAAATAAACATTGTATAATTCAATTAGTTAGGTGATAAAAAGTTTATTCAGGACAATAATTTTTGAATAAAAATCTTGGTTCTATGAAATGGGTACTCAAGTACTAAAACTGCCTATTTTCAATTTTTTCATTTATACAATATTTATACAATATCTTTATTTTATTATATCTTTGGTTTGAATCAAGGTCCCATATTAAATCAAATTTTGTTGATAAGCTATTGTTTCAAAGAATAACCTTTATTTTTATTTTAACGTCGCTCTTTTTATGCTCCCAAATTGGTGCTGATCAGCGACGGACGTTATACGATGTCTTTGTTAAGAAAGCGCTTGTTGAAAATACATTCCCCAGTGGTGCTTGTATCAATCGGCCGGGGCTGGGAATCCAACCTGGGACCTCCAGATTACGAACCCGACGCCCTACCAATCGAGCCATCGTAAGCCTCACAAAGAATAACATTTCTTAATTTTTTAAACAAATTTATTTATTATTAACTTTTAATTTAATTTGTTTAGCCAATTTATATGTAGCATAACCCTAGTAAAAATGTAACATTTAAGGTTAAAAAAACTCTAATGTTGCCATTAATTGGGCATTTATTGAGTATTATATGATAAATGGCCATTTTATGACTTAAAATTGTTACATTTATTGTCAGATTTCTACTAGGGTACTATTTTAATTAATTATAAGAGTCTCTATACCCTGAGTTTTTTTTCCATAACAGATATGATATCCCAGGAACAATTTCATCGAATAGACTAATTGTCAACATTTTTAATCCACTTAAATGAAGTAGACTGTGTTATAATATAGTAAAAAAAATTATACTTGTCAAATTATTCAGAAAAATTAAAAAATTGTTGAATAAACAGCTAAATAATTAGTTTTTTAATATAATAATTAACATCAACATTTCGAATTTAATTACCAAATTCTATTTCATTTAATTTGATTAAAATCATTATTGTTAAAATGTCAGTTTATTCGATGAAGTGGTTTCTAAGATATCCTTGGTATTAATTTATTAAATAATAAATTATTTAAAATGCGTAAAGCATTTAAATAATTAAATAATGAAATAATAAGGCTTGACATTTCCTTATCGGCCATTTTTTAATTTCCCGATTCTCTTAATTTTGTCACATATTAACGTGTTGAATAACAAATGAATCAACCAATATGCTTCCCCTCTCCGGGCGCTCCCTCCACGCACCGCTTTCGGTCCCTCTGCACCGCCCATCGCCGACTGGCGCGCTCTGATTGGCTCGAATTAATAATGTTTAATTAATAATATCTTAAAAAATACGCTACAAATCGAAATTTGTCAGATAGAAAAGTTGCTTAGAATTTCGTGCTTTATATGTGTACGAAATTAACGGAATGAATTTTAGAACACCCTGTATATATCATATATATGACATATATATAACATATAAATGACATATATATATAACATATATATGACATATATATAAATGTTGAATTCTGAATTCTTAGACACGGCGGAGGCGGCGGCGGCGGCGAAATATTTATATATTATAAAGAGATATAACTTATATATATATAACATATATATATATGACACATATATATGTTGAATTCTGAATTCTTAGACACGGCGGCGGCGGCGGCGGCGAAATATTTATATATTATAGAGATATATATATATCTCTTTGCGGCCACTTCTCAAACATCTTGCTAACAGTTTTTACCTCTGTAGGCGTTCTCTCACGGGATAGAAAAAATTTCGTCTCTTTCTATCTTTCGCATCTCCTATGACGCTATCTCTTTTTGTTGCCATCGAATGAAAAAGAAAGTGGAAATAGCAAAAATTCGAGAATCGGAATTCAGCAAGCAACTTTAATAACATCGAATTTCTCCACTTTGCACTTATGAATTCAAACCGGGTTTCTTGTAAATTGAAAACTTATATAAAAAATAGATGTGAGATTTGTAATTGCATAAATAGATAGTATAATTTTAAATGTACGATAATATAAAAAATCTGAGGGGTTAGTTAGCTGTATAATAAGGGCTTACGCGCCTGCATACTTGCGTGCAGGCGCTATCGCGCCTATTGATTATTTATTAACTTCTAAGAAAGGAAATAAGGATATTTATTTACAAAATGTTTCTTATTAGAAATAATAAATTATATTCTTTAATGTCTTTACACTTTCTTAACAAATATATTATACTAAAATTGTTCATCAACATTCTTCAATGAACTAATAATGCACAGTCTATTTTGTTTTTAACTTGTCGGAAGCACTTCATCTCTGAAGGCAAGAGCAGAAACTACTTTTTGGTGTCCTTAATATTAGGGTTTCACTTTCAATAATTTATTTATTTGTTATTATTACATGTTTAATGTTCAATTTGTGTCTCTAAATAGTAATTTATAAAACACCTTCCACGAAGGTGTCAACATTCGCAAGTATGGTTTCTACAGTTTAAAAAATCAAAATGCAATAATTGTCAAGTATGGTGTATATTTTAATCACACTTTTAAAATTGCTATGTAAATATAATAGTTAAACATTTCTAATTTTTAAGCAAATTTTGTTGCACCACAATAAAAACAAAATTTTTTTATTAAGAAATTAACTACGTACATAATTCCTAAATAGTTTCTGCAATAGAAAGTACTGAAATCAAAATGAAATTGACAAGTATTTTTATAAATATTTATTACTATAAAACTTTACGTTTAATGTTGTAAAACACCTTCAAGAAGGTGTACATTTTGGCAAGTATGGGTTCGGTCCGATCACAATTTTCCAATATTTTTATTTTAACTAAACCTATATTACATAATAACTTATTTATCAATAGAATAATACTAATGAAGTTATTACATTAGAAAGTACTGAAATCAAAATGCAATTGTCAAGTATGGTGTATATTTTAATCACACTTTTAAAATTGTTGTACATAATTCGTAGAAAGTTTCCGCAATAGAAAGTACTGAAATCAAAATGGAATCGGCAAGTATTGCTTTTCAAAAATAAATATAATTTTCGAACTGAATGTACTAATATTTTCTGAAAAATTCTATCTTACTCATTTATTTTTTTTTTTAGTTACAGCAGAAAATACACAATTTTATAATAATATTCATTTGTGCAAAATTAATTTATGGAAAAGTAATAAAACAGAAATTTTTCTGATTTTTATTCTAAATGTACACCTTCTTGAAGGTGTTTTACAACATTAAATTATTATTTACTGTAAAATTATACAGCAGTATAGTAGTTCGGTAACAGTAAATTATTAATTATGAATGAATTTAATAATTAATTATTATAGCAACTTCACTATGTATTTATAAAGATTCTACATAATTTGTGACGGAAATCGTCACACAATCTATTCACGACGAATAGAGTACTTAACTTAGCGAATTGTAAGTCGTCGGAGCCTTTCGTATGTCAAGGCCAACCGACGACACTTGTTTACTTCTCTACGAGTGTACAATTACGCGTGCGACAATACGTAGGGATGGGAGCGCGAAAGAGTGTGTGAGTTTCCTCACTCCCATCCCTTTTTCGAGAAATTAGGCGATCTCCTAATCAGTGCGTAATGATTCGTCGATCGGGACGGATTATTCTATTGTCTAGACGTTCCGTACTGCTCGTGAGTGCCGAGAGTGCGCCCCACCCCCTCCTGCATTAAGCTCTGTGAACGGTTGTTCCGGAGCGGAGCTAGGTGCGGAGACCCAGGTGGACAGAACGCGTGTCCGTACAGTTTTGTGTGTGGGTTTGTGTGTGTGTGAACCAAAGGACGGGGTCGTGCGCGGGTGATACCGCGGATCGCGATTCGCTCGCCGCGGCAAGGGCCGCCTTCACCACCTCAACCACCGGTCGTCCCCTTGTCAAGGAGGTCGACCAGTCGCCGAGGATCGGCTGCGCCATCCCCGAGGAGCGTCACCGGTAAGTGACAATTTATTATCCTGACCCTCCCCCTCCCTTGTGTGTGTGTGTGTACCTCGGGAGTGTGGTCGAGTACAACGGTACTCGAACAGCGGTTCCCGGGAGTGAAACCTGTCGCAGGCGAGGATCTCGATCCGGCAGGTTTCCCGGGACTTCCGCCCACGCGATATAACCTTTGTCGCGGCACACGGCCCGAGTGGCCATCTTGTTAATTATTTTATTAAAATAAACATTTCTTTTATTTTATTTTTAATTAAGTGTGTTCATTTTATTCTCCCCGCTCCCGCCGACGTTATTATTAATTTAAATCGTGTCGAGGCAAGCAGAATCGCCCGAATCCTCCACACCGTTCGTCCCAGCGAACTCGCGTTCCTGGCGACAGCCGCAGTTCGGAAAAATAAATAAATAATTGTGCGCGCGGTATTGGGCAACGCGGCCCAACGATTAATTTTTAATTATTAAAAATAATTGATCTGATCGGGTACGCGAATACCACGTTCCAAATGGTGACCGTGACAGGACGTTCGGTTTCGTCCTCAACGATTGTAAATTAAAGTAAAATTGTCGGCCATATTTTCGCGCGCGAGCAGTGTCGCGGCGAAACGTGAGCGGGTAAAGAGAGAGAGAGAGAGAGAGAGAGTGAGTTGTACGAGTTAGAGTGAGAGAGAGCACGAGAGACAGCGTGTGAGACGCGTCTCTATACCGTAGTATTTCCCCTCTTGCTCGGGTATCCGAGGAGAGGTATACACCGATATATCGGGAGAGAGTTCGCGCGCGACCGTGGTTAGCCGGAAGCGCCCGATCTCACCGAGATCGGTCTCTCCCGATCGTAAGCTTGACGGGAGAACTTTGCCTAGCTTGTATGGGAGCGGCAAAGTAGGAAGAGAGTAGCTTGCGCCGCGGATCGCGGGCAGCGAGAATCCCCCCCGAACAGCGCGCAGGGGAGACTTCGCGAGAGCCGATCATCATCGGCTCTCTCCGATTGCGCCCGCGAGTGGGAGTGAGAGAAAGAATCCCTAGTCGTGGGGAATCGGAGTTAGGTGCTAGGCGGGCTATAGGTGTGTGAGTGAGAGAGATAGCGCGATCGCCTAGCCCCTTCGCGTGTATAAAGTCTTCGCAGCTGGTTTCGCCGAGAGAAACCACTGCGGCGAATTATTTTATTTAATTCTAGTAAAATAAATTCGTTCCCGCGCGGGATCTATTTTATATATGGTGTGAGTTTTTAAAATAGATTCTTTCGGGAGAGGTAGCTGCCCCACCCCTCCTCCCTTTTAAAGAAAATATTAAATAATTTTGTTTTCTTTGTATACGGTACGCGGCGAAATTTTAATTGGTTTTTTTTGAGTTCGAGAGCGAAATTGTTGTTGCTTTCTCCCCTCCCTGACATATATTATATAGTAATTATAATTTAATAACTGTGTTTATTATTTATTATTATTTATTTATATAATATATGTATAAATTTTTGTGTATATAAAATATATTGTGCAACTTTTGTTATTTATTTAGACTTGTTTGCAAGTTAAAGAATTAACATTAAGTAACTTTGTGTGAATCAGCCGCAAAGTTACAATAGTTGTAAAATTAATTATTTAAACTCGTGTGTGCGTAAAATAATTAAAATTATTTTTATTACAATTACCGTCACATACCCAATTGTTGATCATGAACCAATTTCTGATCAGTGTATTATTTCAATAAAATAATAAGATTTACATAAATCTAAACGTTGCTACGCACAATTTGAAGGTTAAACAATCAATAATTGTTTAGTAGACTTAAATAGAAAGTGGTATATGTACCGAAAATTTACTGATCAGAAATTGGTACTTCCCGCTTTTTTTTCTTAGATTGTTGCTTACTTTAAAAATAGCACCTATATTATTTTTCTGAGATGGCTAAAAGGAAGTTTAATACTTATACTTTCTGTATCCGTCTAAATATATACAATTATTAGCTTTTTTAACATAAAATTATTCTATGAACGTACAGATTTACCTTAATTGATCAACAATTGGGTATGTGACGGTATCTAACAGTGATTACTTCATTTAATATTTTGTATTTATTGAGTATTACTGTTCACGATACTTGTAATATATTTTTGTAAATTTTTGAGTGTGAGAAATTTTTTTTTATAACTCGTGTTCTCGATTCGATTTCTTTTTGTTAATAATTAATTATTTTTGCTTGCAGAAGCAATTGTATAGAGACTTGGTGTGTGAGAGTCACAAGACACTATTATAAACATTAATTATTTAGACTCGTGAGTAAGTTAAATAATTAATTTTAATTTGGTACAAGTGTTAAGTGTGTGATCTGCCACAACTTTAACCAACAAAATTTAATTATTTTGTCCTTATAAGGACGAAATAAAATTCTTTTAAAGAAAATCTTTTGGATTTTGATTAAGTGAATTAATTTTGTTGGTACACTAGTCCGTGCATTTTTACAATTTATTGTAATTAAGCCGCCATCAAATTTTTTTTTTACTCGTTGGGAGTAATAATTATTTTATTGTGGTGAGTCCAATAAAATAATTTCCAATTGAAAATTGGATACTTCCGAGGTATTTGAAACACTAGGGATTTCATCTGAAATCCCGGTTGAGAGTACTTCTCCCGACGTAACACGTCGGCTGCTGCTGGTCAAAAAAATAATGGCCAGCAGCTATGAAGCCCGAATGGCCCAGCTTATGCGTGAATCACGCATAGCTAGGGATACTCGTGGGGAAACGAAGAAGCTTCCGATTGAGGCAGTGTATGCCCAATTGGAGCATCTGAGTTTAAACGCAAATGGCGAAGAGGCGGAGTGCCGTGAACGCCATTTGCGTCACCGGATAAGATGTGTAGACATTAATCTGGAAATACCATGGTTCCCTGAATACGAAGAGAATGTAAGGACAGAGCCTGCACATAAACCTCTAGTATGTCAGGAACTATGGGAAATTAGGAAACCTCGTTCCAGGAAAGGGAGTGTGGTCCCATCAGGAACGGAAGTTTCCTGCGAGTCCGAAATGTCGGATCGCGAAAGGGTTGCTAGTGACAGAGCACCTATCCCTGAAGAAGATGGAGCTCTGTCACCAAGTGGTCTGTCTAGAAACTCGCCAATGAGTACTGCACAAAGCCCGAGGTTGGCATCAACAGGTGCTATACCTAAACGGTTTGGTGAGGTACTGGCAGCTAACATGACCACGACTGCAATCCCTTATGTTCCTGTTTCGGTGGCTGCAACATCATGCACAACCACTCAACTCGGAGGTTTTTATGCACCCGCACATTACCTCTCAATTGAAGAGCAGAGAAACAGCGGACATCTTGGCACTAGAGAGAGTGAGGTGCCAACACAACATTTTGACTTGCGTTCGCAGACGGAAGCCGACCGTCGTACGTCACGAGGATACACCTCTAGACAATACGACAACAGGCAACCTGAAGCTAATACAACCGAACGTCAATTTGTTGATGATAGGAATGGATATGACCTTCCTAATGACGTCAGTGTTCAATCTTACGAAAAACCGAGGTTTGAACAGAGACGTCGTGGGACCTCTTCTAAGACTTGTGAAGGACAAGATAGAAGAGAGAGGCGTGAGTACACGACTCCAAACAGAAATTCACGACACCATCGTTCTGTGAGTAGAGCCTCAAGCAACGATGAACGTCGTGAAAGCTGTACGGAGAGACGTACTCATAAATGTCAGTCCAACCGTAAACTCGACGACCGAGCACAGCCGGAAATTCCGGAGCAAGGTCACAGAGAGAGGTCGGACAGACGTAGAGAATCGCCTCGAGAGAGACGTGCGGTGGCCACTTGCGATCAGTGCACTCAGACGGATTCGACCGATGGGTATCAGTCTGATCGCGAACCGGCTCGTAGGAGATCCGATTCTCGTAGGGCGGCTGAAGGCCGACAAGAGAGTAGGAGTTCCCGGACGGATAATAGAGATGACCGTCGGGAAAGAGAGTCCTACGAAGCCAGGCCAAGGTATCGTGAAGACGATAACCGAACGCACGATCGGACAGGGTGCGCACGAGAGCTGCGTATCTGGAACATGTCCTTTGATGGTGAGACCAAAAAGGACGCGGAAGAGTTTCTGAACCGTTTGCACGACTTCAGAAATGACAACGAGTTCTCAGATCGCAGGATGTTCAGTGCCCTGCCCAATGTGTTCTCAAAATCAGCACTGTTCTGGTATAGAACAGTTCAGCCATCTCTACGAGATTGGCATGATTTTGAGATCGAGTTCCTAAATGAGTATAGCCGTATAATAAATGACGAAGATTTACTCATGGAACTTCGATCAAGAACACAAAATGAGGGAGAAAAGGCTACGACGTTCTTGAACTGTTTCAGAGCGATCGTAAATAAGTTTAAATGCCCTCCCTCATTAGAACAACAAGTGAAGATGGCCTACTCGCAGATGAGGCCAGATTACCGTAGGTACATACCAGTACGACAAATCAGGAATTTCTATGATTTGTCAAGCTACGGTAAAGAGTACGAGCAGCATTTAACATGGGACACGAAATTTTCCAGTTCCAACGTTAAGCGCGAGAAGCTCGTACCAGAAGCTTTTCCGAAACAGAGTGGTGCAGCTCGAGTTTTGGGTAAAGTGGCGACTTTTACCGAAAAGAGTAAGGATGAGTCTTCTCATTCGGACAAACAGTCGTCTAAGAAAATTATTAAGAAGAAGAGCAAGAAAAGTGCGAAAAACTCGCCAAACTCTTCTTCAAGCGAATACGAAGCAGCCGCTGTGTACGGTACTTCCAACGTCGCTAATAGTTTTCAGAAACGATACGGCAAATCGAATAATGGAGTGAGTGCCCGCAATTCAAAATCCGTATCGTACGTGCCTGTTTCTCAACAGTCACCTGGGCAACAAAAGCAGAACTCGTGAAAAAGAGAAAGACGTGCTTTGACGAATTCTCAACTGCCCCAGCAAAATGTTTTTGTCCCAAAAATGGCACAAAACCTGGTGAGGTATGTGCAACCACAGGCGACGGCAGTAAATCCAACGAACCTGAGCACCAACTTTGTCGGCGTGTGTTTCACATGCCAAAAAGTCGGTCATAGGTCGTCGGATTGCCCGAGCCGAACATGCTAACGATGCGGAAACATTGGGCACTCCGCTGAGCAGTGCTCTACCGAATTGGTAGCAAAGGAGTGCCAGCTGTGTGGAACTAGTGGCGTTACACTCCAAACATGTCCTAACTGCGTCAGATTCCTCCAAAACGTGGGAAACCTCAACGCAGGGCACCCGAGCTGCCCCGGGCGCCCTGCACTGCAGTAAGTAAACCGCATGGTTTACAAGGGCAAGAGTTTAAGGTTGGAGAACCCTCTAAACTCTTTAAGAAGTCTAGCAAATCATTTGCTGACTTCTCTAAAGTCCTTAACGGAGATCAAATTCCCTCTCAGACCGAAGTTGGTGTTGAAAGTAAGTCTGAGTGTAAGGATCCTAAACGTTCTGGGGATTCGACAGATGGAAAAGTTCTTAGAACACAACCTGTCAATCCCACCCGAGCTTTGCAAGGTAAAACAGAACAAGGAACCTTATTAGACCAACAAAAGCGTGAGACTAAAGATTCGTCTAAGGAACTCCAAAGGCAAATATACTCTGATAGCAGAGATATTATTGGTGAAGAAAGCGTAAAGAGATCGTTATCTGAGCCGCTTAGCACCATCGGAGTGTACGACCTTGGTTGTTGCTCATCGTCACCCCGTTGTGACACACCTATTAAAGAGGACAAGAAGCCCTTGGTGGAGAAGGAAATTGTCCTGAACAACGAGCCCTTGATGGAGAAGGTAGTTGTCGATGGTGTGCATAACATGAACCGTACAAACTCGTTGCCAAGAAGTACAGTTCAGGGGGGTGGGGCAGATGCCGTACCAAGTACGTCTAAAATGACGCACACGGCATCGACTGCTAACGACGATAGTCAAACCGATCAGATAATTGCTGGAATCCAATCGGATAACCGGCTATTCTTTTTGGTACGACTCGGTAGAAAGGACTTTAAAGCACTTTTCGATCCTGGCGCCATGGTTTCTCTTGTACGATCAGATGTTGTCGAAAAGTACAAGCTTAAATGGAGACCTGTCAAGGTTATCGTGAAAGGTGTGGCTGGACCAGCACTTAAAGTCCTTGGCCTAATCGACATTCTATTCTGTGTAGAAGGCCTTGATGGCAATATCCAACTGAGAATTGTAGAGAATATTGAGCATTCCATCATTCTCGGTATGGATTTTCTACAACATTGGAATATGGAAGTCAAATTAGGCGAAGCAATCTGGTGTATTGGCGAGAGTGATTGGAGACACTTCGTCAGAGATACAGCTCATGACATCGATTCGAGGATTTCCGCTGAATGTGCTGGTATAATTGAGATACAGGACGACCAGCGGAAACAAGTCAAAGAGTTAATTGAAAGCCTACTCTTGCCCTCGGGAGACGTCCACGGCTTTACAACGTTAACGGAGCACCATATAGAGGTTGAGCCTGGTGCAAGACCGGTTCGTCATAAGCCAAGACGTATGTCTCCCAAGGTCCTCGAATTTGCCCAGAGTGAGGTCAAAAAGGTGTTTGACAAGGGCATCATTGAACCGAGTGCGAGTGATTGGTCAGCTGCTTCGGTCATCGTCCGCAAGGACGAAGGAAGTTATCGCTTCTGTATCGATTTTCGAGACCTTAATGCAGTCACAAAACGTGATTCTTATCCAATTCCTAATATGGATACTATATTGGATAAGCTGTATAATGCAAGGTATATATCGATAATTGATCTTAAGAAAGCGTACTTCCAAATATTAATGGCCGAGGCGAGCCGGCATTATACTGCATTTGCTGTACCAGGGTCGGGGCTGTGGCAGTTCACGAGAATGCCTTCTGGCCTCATGAATGCTCCTATGACCTTTGCACGGCTGATAGATGCAATTTTCGGGCCTAAGGTGGAACCTCATGTGTTTGGTTATCTAGACGACTTGATCGTCATTACCGAAACTTTTGAGGACCATCTAAAATGGCTCGAATACGTACTAAGGACGTTGAATGACGCTGGACTTGAAGTGAATCGAAAGAAGTGTGAGTTTTGTTGCTCCAGCGCAACGTTCCTTAGGTACAAATTGGACGCGGACGGCTTGAGGCCTGACGAGGAACGACTCGCTCCAGTCCTTAATTACCCTACTCCTCGTAATGTCAAACAGCTGAGATCCTTCCTCGGGATGGTAGGCTGGTACTCTCGATTCATTAATCGAGAAGCTGACATTAAAGCTCCACTTACCAAGTTGCTGCGTAAAGACCAGGCTTGGGATTGGGGCGAGGAGCAGGAGGAGGCGTTCTGTCAGCTTAGAGTTGCGTTAGCTGAAGCGCCTGTACTAGCCCGTACAGACTTTTCTAAGCCATTTACCGTCCAAAGTGATGCTAGTGACTTAGCAATAGGTGCGGTGTTGACGCAACTGGACGACGAGGGTTTCGAGCATCCGATTGTCTACGTCAGCCGATTATTAAATCGCGCTGAACGTAATTACATGACCACGGAAAAAGAATGCTTGGCTCTCATATGGGCTATTAAGAGATTGAGACCATACATTGAGGCCTATCGATTCACGGCTGTGACCGACCATAGTGCTCTTAAATGGCTCAAAAATCTCAGAGAGCCGTCGGGTAGGTTGGCACGATGGATACTTGAAATGCAGCAATGGGACTTTGAAATAGTGCATAAGAAAGGAGCCTTGCACTATGTCCCGGACGCGCTTTCTCGTGCCGTCAACCCAGACCCCGACGAAGAAGAGATTGCCTCGTTCGAAATAATTACAGACCCATGGTATATTGCTAGATTAAACGATGTACGCTCATGCCCTCAGAAATTTCCGGAGTGGAAAATTGAGGATGATATGAAGAAGGCTGGCGCCTTGTTCTACCCTTAGAGCAGAGAAACCCAGTCTTTGTAGATTCTCATTTCCATCCATCCATGGGTCATATGGGAGTCGAGAAGACTTACGAACGTGTTGCAAGAGACTATTATTGGCCAGGTATCTACCACAATATCCGCCAATTTGTTTTACAGTGTCTGATCTGTCAGAGCTATAAGACGCCTCAAGCAGGTCCTCAAGGCTTGATGGGTAAACGTAACATTGAGAGACCCTAGGCTGTTGTGGCAGCAGACGTAATGGAGCTTCCACGTAGTAAAAGTCAATACAAATACATCATAGTATTTCAAGACTTGTTTACAAGGTAGATAGAGCTCAAACCATTACGTACGGCGACCGGTAAGTCGGTGTCGAAAGCATTCGAGGAACTCGTAGTCTTCCGTTGGGAAACGCCAGATTTCCTAATAACGGATAATGGGACTGAGTTCATCAACGGCATCATGTCGCGAATGCTGGAGGAGTATGGCATAAAACATGTCAGAACCCCTCCTTACCGACTACAAGCCAACCCGGTGGAGAGAACAAATAGAACGTTAAAAACGATAATTGCGACGTTTGTGGATTCGGATCATCGTGGGTGGGACACACACTTGCACGAATTTCGCCATGCAATAAACACGGCAATGCAGTCAAGTACCAAAGTCTCACCCGCGTTCTTAAACTTCGGGCGTCATCCACAACCTGTGAAGAGTCTCCGCAGGGAAGTGGAAAAACAGGAATTTAAGATCCTGGACAATCCCGAAGGATGGCTAGATCGACTTAAAAGACTTGATGCTCTGCGCGACTTGGTCAAGAAATACATTGACGAGGAGCAAAGACGTCAAGAAAAGACCTAAAACAGAAACAGACGTATTGCCTCGTTTCAGGTCGAAGATCTAGTCATGAGGAAGTGCCGAACGCTCTCCCAAGGTGCGAAGGGCATATCTGCTAAACTGGCACCAAAGTATGACGGACCCTTCGAAGTTAAAGAAGTACTATCTCCAGTAATTCTGAGACTAGAAGAGTCCGGTCGGAAACGGACCGAGGTACACATATCTGATGTAAAAAGATATGTACCACCTCGGGTTGTCAAGTAAAGCAGTAAGGGTTGCGTATCGGTTCGCATGAGAACAGTTATCGAAGGTTGGGCCTGGTAACTGTATGCCATGCATTGAGAGAGTGATATTTGAGAATACTTGTGTGTGAGTAATGGGCAATCTTTCCTTATTCGTAATTTACCTTTAATTATGACTAATTAACCTTTTGTTTTCTTTCAGCTCCCCGATGGACCAGAACCGAGACCTGGAGGCAGGAGACGGTGTTGATCCATCGTCGCCTCCGATCATTCTGCTGGGGGAAGACACTCCGACGTCGGGTGTTGCCGAAGAGGTCGTCGGAGTGGCCTCCGACTGTCTCGAGGTGCCCGTTGATGACCCACTCGCTGGATGTGACCAGTCCGTGCGGGAAATCGACGAAGTACTCATCGAGATGGAAGGACCATCCCGAACCTCGAAGATTGATATCCCGTCATCGGGTGATACGACCCAGGTGGAGCAGATGGAGGTGGACGTACCTGCGGTGTTAACACTGGGGTCGTCCACCAATATCTACCCCGCCGACTACGTAGAAGATCTACGCGAGGCAGAACGGGAGCGGCAAAAGGCCGCCGCCGATAATCGCCCACGCCGCAAGAAGAAGAAGAGCAGCGGCAGACGGCAGTTGACGATGGATGACTATGAGTCAGGAGTCCCAGCCAACCCCCAAGTGACGGAGAGTCCGTGCTTGAGGGCGGGAGCTGTGTCCGTCATAGTCCCATCAACCGCAAGGGAACTCGATGTTGGGGTCGAGACCCTGACGGAACAAGCCAAGGCTGGGCCATCGTCATCCGGCCCAGTCATTACTAAGGGGATCGTCCTCCGTCGATTGGTTCCTCTACCTTTCGATCGGTCGGTAGATCCGCCTAAAATGGCTTGTTTTAACTGCTGGGCGATGGACCACAGCCACCGGGAGTGCGCGGCACCGCAATCGATACACTGCTTCAATTGCGGCCGCCGAGGGGTGGCAGTGAGTGAGTGTCCAAGATGCTATCGATCCTATGCCATCTGGATCCAAGAGCGGGGATACTCGCCGTTCTCGACGGTTGCTTCCCAGGTTTCGGTTGCCAAGGTCCCTGTACCTCATCAGAGACCGAAGCGGTCGAAGCAACGGGACAGCCAGAACGAGTCCAAAAAGCGGCGGATGGAGACGCCCACCCGCAGGGAGGGATCCAAGAAGGGCTCGTTTGTGAAGCCTTCTGGGCCCAAGCCCTCCTATGCGGAAGTGGTGGTGGGTCGCCGAGTAGAGGAGGCGACTCGCCGCCAGGCTGCTGCCTTCGGCTTAAACAGCACGGGGCCCTTCGAACAGGTGAAGGTTGCCCTCAGTGCAAGCTAAGGCAGACCAGAAGTTGAGGGAGTACCAAGAGAATCAAACTACTCCCTCAGCCAACCAGTCAGCAGCCGAATCATCACGGCAGGGACGAGAAGAGAGCGGCGCTCAGCCAGTCCCTGCCCAACCACCAGTCGGGGAGGAAGGTATGGGCACCCCGTCCCAAAACCTCGTAAGAAGCAGTCACCAAAGGCTGGGCCTAGTGGCTTGCGACGACCCAACCCGATGGACGTTGACGCCTCTACGAGCGTGGTTAAACCACCTCGCAAGCCGACACAGAAACGGGGGGTTGGGTCCGAACACCGTACTGTCCAAGAAGTACGGGCTTCATCGGCTGGGTCACCGGCGACGGCCGACCAATCCAGAAACGAGACGGACATTCTCAGGGAATGTCGTCTGTTGCTGGAGGCCGCCGCCAACCTCCCTTCCGACATTGCACGAGAGATAGGGCAGGAGATGGTCCGGATCCTTAGGGATCGTATTCCTTCCCGACATTAAGAAGAGAAGCGTACAGCGCGCAGTCGTGGATAGATTGTGCCTTTCTTTCGACTCGGCCTTCCCGAGAGAAGTGGAGTCTAGGGGGGTGGCTTTGTGACGGAAATGTCACACAATCTATTCACGACGAATAGAGTACTTAACTTAGCGAATTGTAAGTCGTCGGAGCCTTTCGTATGTCAAGGCCAACCGACGACACTTGTTTACTTCTCTACGAGTGTACAATTACGCGTGCGACAATACGTAGGGATGGGAGCGGGAAGAGTGTGTGAGTTTCCCCACTCCCATCCCTTTTTCGAGAAATTAGGCGATCGCCTAATCAGTGCGTAATGATCCGTCGATCGGGACGGATTATTATATTGTCTAGACGTTCCGTACTGCTCGTGAGTGCCGAGAGTGCGCCCCACCCCCTCCTGCATTAAGCTCTGTGAACGGTTGTTCCGGAGCAGGAACTCGATGTTGGGTCGAGACCCTGACGGAACAAGCCAAGGCTGGGCCATCGTCATCCGGCCCAGTCATTACTAAGGGGATCGTCCTCCGTCGATTGGTTCCTCTACCTTTCGATCGGTCGGTAGATCCGCCTAAAATGGCTTGTTTTAACTGCTGGGCGATGGACCACAGCCACCGGGAGTGCGCGGCACCGCAATCGATACACTGCTTCAATTGCGGCCGCCGAGGGGTGGCAGTGAGTGAGTGTCCAAGATGCTATCGATCCTATGCCATCTGGATCCAAGAGCGGGGATACTCGCCGTTCTCGACGGTTGCTTCCCAGGTTTCGGTTGCCAAGGTCCCTGTACCTCATCAGAGACCGAAGCGGTCGAAGCAACGGGACAGCCAGAACGAGTCCAAAAAGCGGCGGATGGAGACGCCCACCCGCAGGGAGGGATCCAAGAAGGGCTCGTTTGTGAAGCCTTCTGGGCCCAAGCCCTCCTATGCGGAAGTGGTGGTGGGTCGCCGAGTAGAGGAGGCGACTCGCCGCCAGGCTGCTGCCTTCGGCTTAAACAGCACGGGGCCCTTCGAACAGGTGAAGGTTGCCCTCAGTGCAAGCTAAGGCAGACCAGAAGTTGAGGGAGTACCAAGAGAATCAAACTACTCCCTCAGCCAACCAGTCAGCAGCCGAATCATCACGGCAGGGACGAGAAGAGAGCGGCGCTCAGCCAGTCCCTGCCCAACCACCAGTCGGGGAGGAAGGTATGGGCACCCCGTCCCAAAACCTCGTAAGAAGCAGTCACCAAAGGCTGGGCCTAGTGGCTTGCGACGACCCAACCCGATGGACGTTGACGCCTCTACGAGCGTGGTTAAACCACCTCGCAAGCCGACACAGAAACGGGGGGTTGGGTCCGAACACCGTACTGTCCAAGAAGTACGGGCTTCATCGGCTGGGTCACCGGCGACGGCCGACCAATCCAGAAACGAGACGGACATTCTCAGGGAATGTCGTCTGTTGCTGGAGGCCGCCGCCAACCTCCCTTCCGACATTGCACGAGAGATAGGGCAGGAGATGGTCCGGATCCTTAGGGATCGTATTCCTTCCCGACATTAAGAAGAGAAGCGTACAGCGCGCAGTCGTGGATAGATTGTGCCTTTCTTTCGACTCGGCCTTCCCGAGAGAAGTGGAGTCTAGGGGGGTGGCTTTGTGACGGAAATGTCACACAATCTATTCACGACGAATAGAGTACTTAACTTAGCGAATTGTAAGTCGTCGGAGCCTTTCGTATGTCAAGGCCAACCGACGACACTTGTTTACTTCTCTACGAGTGTACAATTACGCGTGCGACAATACGTAGGGATGGGAGCGGGAAGAGTGTGTGAGTTTCCCCACTCCCATCCCTTTTTCGAGAAATTAGGCGATCGCCTAATCAGTGCGTAATGATCCGTCGATCGGGACGGATTATTATATTGTCTAGACGTTCCGTACTGCTCGTGAGTGCCGAGAGTGCGCCCCACCCCCTCCTGCATTAAGCTCTGTGAACGGTTGTTCCGGAGCAGAGCTAGGTGCGGAGACCCGGGTGGACAGAACGCGTGTCCGTACAGTTTTGTGTGTGGGTTTGTGTGTGTGTGAACCAAAGGACGGGGTCGTGCGCGGGTGATACCGCGGATCGCGATTCGCTCGCCGCGGCAAGGGCCGCCTTCACCACCTCAACCACTGGTCGTCCCCTTGTCAAGGAGGTCGACCAGTCGCCGAGGATCGGCTGGGCCATCCCCGAGGAGCGTCACCGGTAAGTGACAATTTATTATCCTGACCCTCCCCCTCCCTTGTGTGTGTGTGTGTGTACCTCGGGAGTGTGTTCGAGTACAACGGTACTCGAACAGCGGTTCCCGGGAGTGAAACCTGTCGCAGGCGAGGATCTCGATCCGGCAGGTTTCCCGCGACTTCCGCCCGCGCGATATAACCTTTGTCGCGGCACACGGCCCGAGTGGCATCTTGTTAATTATTTTATTAAAATAAACATTTCTTTTATTTTATTTTTAATTAAGTGTGTTCATTTTATTCTCCCCGCTCCCGCCGACGTTATTATTAATTTAAATCGTGTCGAGGCAAGGAGGATCGCCCGAATCCTCCACACCGTTCGTCCCAGCGAACTCGCGTTCCTGGCGACAGCCGCAGTTCGGAAAAATGAATAAATAATTCTGCGCGCGGTATTGGGCAACGCGGGCCAACGATTGTGAGGTAGTACCTCACTTTATTAAAACTAAATTATTATTATTATTAAAAATAAAAGAAGGGAATCGTTGGATAAGGAAAGGAAAGGTGAGAACGTTCTCCATACCTGAAACAGATAAATAAGGATTAGAATACGGATAAAATTCAGACATATAAATAAGAAATAAATAATATACAATAAAAAAAGCTATTGTTACTCACTTAAGCACGAGCAATGCTTACACATCACTCGTGCTCACCTTTCCTAGACTCCTTGTACCGTTGAAGCGTGGAAGTCCCATTGACTGGTTCTGAGGAGTCGAATGCGCCTTGGGACGAACACCTGTAAGTTATAAACAAAGAATGAAATATGTATTGAATAGTAATAACTCATTGGAAATTAACTCACCTTATAACGTAGACTCCTCCTCCCTGGTAGAGAGACACACTCCTGCACTGGAACCGAGTACACTAATTGAAGTCCTCCCTGTCCATGTCAAAACCTGAAAATAAGAAAACTATGTTAATATTAAATTAGATATTGTTAAATTTAGCTGTAAGGGAATGATTGACGTTAATAGGAGGAAAAGAAATAATAAATAAAGGAAAGTAAGATAATAGGGTAGTGTTAAAATCATGTTTAGCATGTGACAGGGAGAGGTTAGGAAAAGGTAAACATTAGCAAGTGAACAAATAAATTGATAATAAATAACTTAACCCAAGCCATTCTCGTCACCGGTATTAAATAGGATTATTAAGAGGATTATATTAATGGGATGGGTTGGGTTACTTATGTTTTATATGTGACGGAAAGTATACTTACTTGCACGCACCTGAGGATGATGGAAGCCGACGACGGAGACGAGAGAACCGATGTGACGGACGATGGCCTCACTCCAGGAGAAGACTGCTCAGCCGCCGATCTCGATACCCGCACGAATCCACTAACACCAGCACCGTCGGTTCGCACCAGGTCACCGTATAAACAACAAAATACCTCTCTCTCTCCAATGCGCACAAACGTGAGAGAGACAGCGAGAAGCACGCGCGGCATGCCGATACTGCGCGCATGCATACAGGTGGCAGTAGAGAGGGGGTAAACTGGCCCACTCGCGCGATATGGTTGACCGAGAGAGTGCGCCGGCGCGGGGAGACGGGAATCGAGACATCGTATACTTACGTGCGAAAGAGAGACGGAGATAACGAGTCTTGCATTAGTGGAAGCGCACGCCGTTTTACACTACATACTCGATAAATCCGAGTCGGCCGGTATTAATCTAACACTGCGAACTCCGTAATAGGTGGCAGTAGCGTCGAGAGCTAGGTAGTAACTTAATGACGTAGTCAATAGATAAATGGTTTAAAATGACGGAAATGAGGGAAACTAGCGCCGCGAATCGTCAATTAAAGGGATGAAACCGGCAAGAAGACGGAAATAATTAGTATCTGCCGAACCGTAAGAAGGGAAGCACATATATTAAAAGAATCGAGATTTCGAAGTAATTCCGAGTCAAATATAAAGTAGTTTAGAAGGATTGAGTAGTATTGCCGAGATATTACAAAATTTTGAAGGAAGAACTGTCCATATTTTGGGGAAGCCTTGTTAAGATCTCGAGGAGGATAACTAATATTAATCCGAGGAGTATTGTGGAGGGATATATTTTGAGACAAGGAGAAGAAGTTGAGGCTCGCGTGCGGTAAGTGGACTGTGCGCCGGCCATATTATTTATTTTATTAAACACTAAATCGGGAGTGCGTGAAGCGTCGATTACGGGTCTTTTCGCGTATTATCCGTTTCATAGTAGTAAATTCAGTAAGGATTATTGATGGTATTAAAATGATTAAATCGCGATAATTAATAATATGATTGTGAGTTTCTCTGTGTATCGTAATACACATAATAATTAGATAGGTTACGTGAATCTCGGGTTGAGTCGTTAATAATATAAAAGGGGGAAAGATGAATAGCATTGATGGAAAGTTTTATGTGACGAAAATAAGTTTGATATTTTTGTAAGCATTTAGATCGGCGAGGATATATATGTATAGATTGCAAAGTGTAAAAGTCCAATAAATATTATATTTTTTTTCTCCTAATACGTGTACATATATTTATCGATACTTCCCTATCCAAGATACAATCAGCAGTCCGCCATTTTCTCGTTGGCGGAACCGAACCACGTGCAGACAGGAGTGTTAGCTCTACCGATCGCCGACCTTTGAAAATTTAACTATGTAATTAGGTTCTTAGACCTGGATTAAAATAAATCGAAGCTGAATAAGGTTTGTATTATTTTACGAATATTTGGTGCGGAGGATAAAGATATTATAATAACAAATATAATTAATATTAATAGTGACTAGCGTTCCGAGAATTCTATCATTTCGATAGAAAACGCTACATCATACGATTAATTTTTAATTATTAAAAATAATTGATCTGATCGGGTACGCGAATACCACGTTACAAATTATACCAATTAATTCATGTGCTTTAAAGATACTTTTTTTTTAATTACAACTTTTTTATATGAAACTTATACAACACAATTGTTTTCTGCATTTAAAAGTCTGATATTAAAAACACCTTCCAAGAAGGTGTGAAAATCCGCAAGTATAGTGTTTTTCTAAACACACTTATCAAAATTCTTGTCCGATAAATACATATCTTTAATTCGATCTCCCATATTTTTCTATTTCTTTAAATACTAATTACACATTTTTTATATATAACTTATACTCCATAATAGTTTTCTGCTGTTGAAAGAACTTAAATCAAACTGGAATCGACAAGTATTTTGAAATAAATAAATAACTTTGATCCTAACTCCCATACTTTTTATACTTATTTATATTTTAATTACACGTTTTTATAAGTAATTTATACTCCATAATAGTTTTCTGCAATTGAAAGTACTAAAATCAAAAACACCTTTCAAAAAGATGTCAAAACCCGCAACTATATGTGTTATTGTAATCAAACTTTGAAAATTGTTATCTGTCTGATAAATTTTAAAGTATAAGATAAAAATATCTTTAATTCTAATTCCCATATTTTCTTTACTTATTTATATTTTAATTACACCTTTTCTATATCTAACTTATATTCCATAATTTTTTTCTGCAATTGAAAGTATTCAATTCGGAAACACCTTCCAAGAAGGTTTCAAAACCCGCAAGTATTGTGTTATTCTAATCAAACTTTGAAAATTGTTATCTGATAAATAAATTCTGCAATTCAATCTGACAGTGTTACCTAATAAATAAATAATTTTAATTCTAACTACCTTATTTTATCTATTTCTTTGAATTTTAATTAAACATTTTTTTAAATATATATTTTTTTTTTATATTATTTAACGTCGCTCTATTTATGCTGCCAGGGCTAATCAGCGACGGAGGTGAACGGTGTGTCTGTAATCAAAGCACATGTAGTTGAAACTGTGGTGCTTGTGTCCATCGGAAGATATCATCGGTCACTGTAATTAGTCTAATAATTACAGTTTCCTGTCCTCCCGATGGAACCACCGCGATCCTCTTTACATCTTCGCGTCCCTAACGTTCCCTATAGTTCAGATGCCCGTGCCTCTCATGCACTGACAAGTGCACGAAACGCACGCGCACCTGAACTGGCGACACATTATAGTGACACGCCGAGCCACTGAGTCGCGGTGTTCGAAAAATGCACATGAAAAAATTTTCAGAGGTACACGTCTGGGATCGAACCCACGACCCTCGGTGTGAGAGTCGGGAGCTCTACCCATGAGCCACCGCGGCTCTTTTTTAAATATTACGAAAATTTCGTATAAAAAATTTCTGCAATTTAAAGAATTGAAATCAAACTGAAATTGACAAGTATTTTGAATCGTACCATAAATTTATATTTTATATAAACATTTTTATATATATTACTTAAACTTCGTAAAAAGTTTCTGCAATTGAAAGCACTGAAATCAAACTGTAATCGAGAAGTATTTTGAACCATGCAAAAATTTCTACCAATCTGAATACAGATTTATTTTATGAAAAGTATCCTACACTATTATTTTTCATTTCTGGCCCTCACATGTTTTACTGTAATAAATAAATAATATTCTAATGATATTAATTTGTGCAAAATTAATTTCTGCAATACTAATAAAATGGACATTTCTTTTTTATTCTTTTAAATAATAAAATAATACTTGCACCACCGTTGGTTAAACGCTTTAATATGAAACTTATTTAAATTAATTTAATATGAAAAATTTATTGTTTTTTTTGGCCTAATAGTCTTCAATTTCTTATTTTCTTCATAACTTTGCTTCAAATTAAGCAATTTGAGCTTCTTTTTTTTCAAACCATATCTACTTGAACTCAACTTTCTTCTGGTTTTTGGTTCGATTGTTTATCATTATTTGTTTTTGAGTTATAAGCGACCGAATTGGAAGTACTTTTTACTGCTATTATTATTGGATGTCGAATAACTTCCGTAAAAGTGGCCATTGGCAAGAGATAACTTGGCTTTCTTCATATTTTTATATTATAAAAGACATACCAAAGTTAGGATGAGATCCGTTTCCCGGAGGTCATGTACTCTCCTTGTGAGTAATTAAACTTTTTTTAATTAATAATTACTTTAGGACTGAGTAATTAAACCTTATTTAAATTAATAATTACATTTGAAATGAACTGTCCAGAAGCGTGGCAATCGAAAAAAGCCTCTCTACTGGAGCGGATGATGGTAAAGCAGTATCAAATTTTAAGAATAACTCAAAAACTGATGGGTAATCCTTACTTAGTACAAAAGTAATTATTAATTAAAAAAAAGTTTAATTACTCAGTAGAAAAGTAATTAAGAATTAAAAAAAAGTTTAATTACTTAGTCCAAAAGTAATTAATAATTAAAATAAAGTTTAATTACTCAGTACTTAAGTAATTAAGAATTAAAAGAAAGTTTAATTACTCAGTGCAAAAGTAATTATTAATTAAAAAAAAGTTTAATTACTCAGTAGAAAAGTAATTAAGAATTAAAAAAAAGTTTAATTACTCAGTATAAAAGTAATTAAAAATTTAAAAAAAGTTTAATTACTCAGTACAAAAGTAATTACTAATTAATGTAGGTATTGAATTAGAAAAGTAATTAAATATTTGCAACCCTGGTTAAGCTCACGCTTCGTGCTCGCATCGTTTGTGAGTATTGGGTAAATACAAGACACAACAATTCAACTTTTATTAACTTTCACAAAGCTTGTAATTATTGGTCTAATACAAAATATAATATATATCATAAGAGATAGTAATAAAAACAGGACTTTACATCATGTGCTTATCATCTTCGCTTTCGGATCATGTCACAATTTATACGCACTTGCGATATATTTAATTTAATTTTTATTTTTGAAAATATTGTTCTAGGTGTATAAATTAAAAAAAGTTTTGTAATTTTGAGACGAACATTTCATTCCTGTAAAGTTTTTGTGTACGAATAATACATTTTGATTTATTACGAAAAAACGTCAATTTTATTACTTTTTTCATGGTTTTAACCGTTTCTTTATGTTTACCTTCAAAAATATTGTATTATAGAAAAAAGGTTTCTTATTTTAAAACGAACATTTTGTTCATTAAAAATTGTTGTGTATAAACGATAGATTTAGTTTTATTGCGAAAAAACGTGTTTTTTATACTTTTTTCATTATTTTGACCGTTTTTCTGTATTTTTTTTATTTTATAGCATCGCTCTTTTTATGCTCCCAAACCGGCGCTTATCAGCGACGGAGGTCATACGATGTCTTTGTGAAGAAAGCACTTTTTGAAAATACATTTTCCAGTGGTGCTTGTATCAATCGTCCGGGGCCGAGAACCGAACCTGGGACCTCCAGATTACGAGTCCGACGCCCTACCGACCGAGCCATCGCAGGCCTCTTTTTCTCTATTTATCTTTGAAAATATTATCCTGAACGTAAAGTGTACACTTGCAAAAAGTTTTGTTATTTTAAGAGGAACATTTCACCTGTATAAAGTTTTTCTATAGAATTAATACATGTCAAGATAAAGCTACATAATCGTTTCTAAGCAATTAAAAATAATGCCATAACTTAAAGTATTTCAGTGTAAGTTACCCTGTAAATCTCAGATAAATTGGTCAAAAATTGACTGAGTAATCTTAGACACAAGATTACATCAAAAGGCGCGATAGCTCTGACGCAAGTATAGGAGCGAGAGCCATTATATACAACTAACTGGCCCCCTCAAATTTTTACTTTTTAACCACTTCAATATTACATTATTTATTTGTGCTATTGGCCACGCATTACGTTCCTTATTTATTAATCTTTACTGTACAACAAGTTTTACACGAATTCATTTACGCACAATCAAGAAAATCAATGCCAAAGATATTGCTTGCTGATTTCCTTTCCTCAATTTTAGTCTTCTCTCTTTTGATATATATAGTCAACTTCAAACAAAATGAGATAGAGATAGTATAGGAAAGGCATGAGATAGAAAGAGAAACAATGCTTTCCAGCCTGTGAGAGAGCGCGTACAGAAGTAAAAACTTATAGAAGAAGTTCAAACGTGGCCACGAGAGGGAGCTAGTTTCAGGTGAATACTTTTGTCACAGCAGAATTATCTGGCTGATTTTGTGTGAAAAGTTATGAATTAAAATTATTTATTTACGTAATTATTTCCAATACCTCACATTATTCCGTTTCGGTATTTTTTATTGTAGTGCAATGCAGATACTATTGCAAGGTAAAGATTTCATATTCGCCCATATCCTATACTAGCATGTCGACCTTTGACATCTCGACGAGAGAAAGAGTGAGAGAGAGGGAGAGAGAGAGAAAGACAAACATAGATAAAATTCTAACCATGAAATAACCTAACCATGAACCATAAAATTCTAAATTCTTATCTTAAAGTATAATATTATAAGAATTGTGCAAATAAAAAATAAATGTATATTATTACATTATTTTAATTATATTTATTATATTATTAATTCATTTTATTTATATAATTTGAAGTGTTTGCTTTAAGTTTATATTATTTGAAGGGACTTATGCTTGTATTTTTATAATAAATCCCTCATGATATCTGAATGTTTTCCACATTGACCAAAATAATTTAAAAAACAATATATTATAATTAAGTGGATGCTTTATCGTTCTCTATCCTAATTAAAATTACTGAATAATCATTTTATTTTCTATACAAAGCCAATATATGTGTTCGATACTTTGTCAAGTACATAATATTTAATAATAACATATGTAGAATGATATTCTTTCCAACGTTAAGTGAAATGATTGCTTAATATATAGTTATATGTACTGACTCAAATAATTTAAAAGAATGTTGATAAGTTATTGTTCTCTTTACATATATTTATTGAATACCTTTTTTAATATTTAAATAAAATCAATGTGTCAGTTGTTTGACAAGTGTAAAAGGCATTTAATAATTTTGTAACTTTCACATGCCTATAAAATGTTTGATAGTGACACTAACTAACATATATAGTTGTAATTAAATAGAATTTCTTGTGTTGTACTAAAATTATAATATTAAATTGTACTGTTGTCATTAATTATTTATATAGCGGTAAACCCAGCTGGTGTTGAAAAAAATATGGAAAAATACTCCTTTTGAGGTTAGAATAACTTTTGAGCAAATAGATTCCAGTACCTAAAATTTTTTTTCTGTATTCTGAAAAACATTTGCAAAGTGTACCCAAAATTTGGTGCATTTTAAAATTTTGATCGGACCACTTCACGTGGAATACCCCATATATATATTTCATAGGATTTTTCTTATTTGTTTAATGGTATTATTTATAAATATAACATATTATTTCTTTCAGATATAGCAGTCAGGCAAAACTTAAAATTTTGAAATATGTTAACAATATTGCTTATAACTTATTTTAAAATCTTGCCAATAAATAAGTACAAAATTGGTAATCTTATAAACTCTTCAGATCATATAACTGTTTACCAATCAAAAATAATAATCAATTAAATAACAGATAAAATAAAGATAACAGATTGAATGCAAGATTGAAAAATACAACATGTATGCCAAGCAGTATTATAAGGCAAACTGTGATGTAAAAGTGAAATGTTGAAAAGAAATGCTCATAAGCTACTATATAAATTCTATTTTCGTACTGTTTTATACCAATTACCTATAAATATATTTTTGAAGAATTAGAACAAAGTTTTAAAATATAAGGAAAACTATAAATGCGATTTAATTTATTCTATGTTCTAATAATATAGAAATTTTATTAATGTATAAACTGTAACTGTGAATTATTAAAAAAAATATTTGATTGTAAACACAATAATAAAATATAAATTCATTATTTCTCAAATACATACAGTGTATACTTTTATTAACTTAATTGTATAATTTCTCCCCTAGTACAATTTTCCAAAAAAATGAAACATTAAGCTGTCTGTCAAATCAAAACTTTTGTTTCATCGTTATTTAAAAAAAATCTTCTCTTGTAAAACTTCAACAAAAAACAAACCCTTATAAAATCTCCAAATTGTCATTTGTCAGAAATTGTTTTAAGTATTTTGGATTTTTTGCTTAATCATCAAAAAATTAACAATTATTACATGTACTCTAAGTTTTGCAGTAGACTGATGGTGATATTTGATATTAACAATATAGACAATGGACCATTCCTTTGATCTTTATAAATTTCTTTTTTTATAGGTTTCTATTAAACTAAATAGAAAACATTTATTTTTAGATGAACAGTGGTTTGGAAGCTTTTATTATTAAATAGAAATAATAAATAATACTCTCACTTTTAATTGAAAAAATGATGAAATACATACATTTTACATTAAAAAAATTACAATAAATTATTACATACTTTATTTAAAAAAAAAATAGTTATAGTAAAAATTATAAATTTGTTGTCTAATAATTATCGTTATTTGTGTCCCTAGAAAGAACTTTATAAAACACCTTCGACGACGGTGTCAAACATCGCCAATATGGTTTCCAACCACACTTTCATAAACTATGTCTGATAAAAAAATTTTTAATTCTTACTTCCATATTTTTCTACTTATTTTTGTTTTTATAATTGAACATTTTTGTTGAGGTTTTAATTAATCTGTAGGAGAGAGGAGAGAGGGAATATTAATAATAAAACACTACCTTCTTTATACTTAGATTTATTCAAATTAACACTTTAATTAAATATACAAAAACTCGAGCTGTATAAAAACTTACAGTCGAGCAAAATACTAGAAGCACGTCCGGCGTCCGTGATCGTTCAAGAACGAGTGAGGCGAAGCGAGAGAGCTGCTCCCGCGCAACAGCGCCGCGCACGCTCGCTTCGCAGGCCCGAGAAGCCGAGAGCTCGAGAGCTCCGCATCGGGGAGGGGAGCCTCGCTACGAATAGCTGCACTGATTGTGCTCGCTCCTTAACATCCAACACTCCCTCCCGAGCAGATTCAGTCCAGCTGGTAGCCATCAATTTCATCAGTTCTTATTTTTCTCTGAGGTATCTGAAAACAAACAAAGGGTTATTTTACGAAATTAATATTCAGGAGCAATTCAGTCAAGCGTGCATGTGACTCAAAAGGCAACGCTTTCGTGAATATATCAGCAATTTGTTTCTTAGTCGAAATCCAGCTTATTTTTACTAGATTTCTGGCAACACACTCTCTTACATAATCTCTTTTAACTTCGGTCATATGTCTTAACTTATTTGTACAACTGACTTGTACACTAGCTCCAGCTGATTGGTTATCACACCAGAGTGTTATCGGCAAAAACGAATTTTCAATCAAAATCAAGCTTAAAGAATTATATAATGCCATCAACCCTTGGCAAGCTTCGCTCATTGCGACGTACTCTGCCTCGCAAGTAGATAGAGCTACATAAGATTGCTTATGAGTCTTCCAAGCAACTGTATCACCAAATAACTTAATTACAAACCCACTAGTTGTTAATGAGCCTTTGCAATCTGCAAAACTAGCGTCAGCATATCCTTCTAAATTATCTGATTTTCCTTCAAGCTTAATACCTAATTTTCTAGTATGTTTTAAATAACGACATACTCGTTTTACCATTTTCCATTCCTCTTCCGTTGGGTTGTTTTGATGCCTACTCAAGACATTTACGGCATAAGCAACATCTGGCCGTACTGTATTTGCCAAATACAGAAGAGATCCAACTATTTCTCTGTATGGTCCATTTGTCTTTGTATTCGCATCGTCCAGCTGATCTTCTTCTCTATCACGTCTCTCACGATTCATCACTTGCTTACTCACCATCGGCGTTCTTTGAGGATGCATTTCGCTGTATCCAAAAAGTTTTAACATTTCATCTATATACTCTTTCAACGTAATTTCTATCGTTTTGTTATGTCTGTCTCTGTTTAGCTCTATACCTAAAAACACTTTAGATTCGCCAAGATCAGACATTTCGAATTCCAACTTAAGTTTCAAAGCAATTTCATCCAACTTAGATTTACAATTACTTGTCAAAAGAATATCATCTACGTACAACAATAGGATTAAAAGTTTATCCTTTTCTCTCCAGCTAAACATACAAGGTTCTGAAGCATGAGATTGCAGTCCAAGATTGACTGCTACTTCGGAAAATTTCTCATGCCATCGTTTGGGACTTATTTTTAGGCCATACAATGCTCTCTGAATTTTACAAACTTTGCTTCGTCGAACTTCTTCTGAACAGTCAATTCCTTCAGGTATTTCCATGTAGATTTCACTATCTATGGTCTCATTAAGAAAAGCTGTTTTCACATCAAGCTGTTTTATCTCAAAATCAAATTTATTTGCAATCGCCAATACTGATCTAATCAATGGCAAACGAGAGACAGGAGCATAAGTTTCGTTCAATTCATACATGGTTTTATCCTTAAATCCACGTATAACAAGTCGAGCTTTATATTTAATTTTATCTTCAATTCCAGCTTTAGTCTTTAACACCCATCTCGAGTCTATGATGTTTGGTCTTTTTCCAGATACATTTTGAGGTCTATCTACTAATGTCCAAACTTTATTCTTTTCCATTGAGTCAAGTTCTTCTTTAACTGCCTTTTTCCATCTGAGCTTATCTTGAGATGACATAGCCTCTTTATAAGAGTTTGGATCTCCTCGTATACTTGCACTTAATGCACGCAGTTCATTGTCTTCCAACAGATTTAAATCAGATTCCAGCTGTTGAGACTCAGTTTGCTGCTCAATTTCTTTTTCCTTTCTTGGACGACCTCTTTTCCGTTTTACTCCCTCCGTTTCTGATATCGGAGTAGTCTTTTCTTCATCAAACTTAGTAAACCAGTTATCTTGGTTTATTTCTTCCAGCGGATTTGCCCAATTTTTAATGCTTCTCTTACTGTATTTATCTCCAAAGACGATTTTCTCGTTGAATCGAACATCTCTGCTTTCGTAGTATTTCCCGTCTTCGGGTTTTAAAAATAAATAGCCAGTTGGTCTATATCCAATAAAAACTACTCGCTTTCCAAGCGGATTAAATTTAGGACCAACCTTTCTCTGAACCTTGATGTAAGCTATACTAGCAAATCGTTTCAACTGTTCTACATTTACTTTTAAATTCGGATTGAATTTTTGCAAAGGGGAGATCATTTCGTTCGAGCTGT
This sequence comes from Theocolax elegans, assembly GCA_026168455.1. Lineage (NCBI taxonomy): Eukaryota > Metazoa > Arthropoda > Insecta > Hymenoptera > Cerocephalidae > Theocolax > Theocolax elegans. The sequence continues at coordinate 511,032 of CM047431.1, read as the reverse complement.
GAGGAGTTCTATTATAAACATAAGTAGCTGTATTCAAGGCTAAGTCCCACATGTTCTCAGGCAGACGTGCGTCAAAAATCAAAGCTCGAACTTTCTTTTGAATCGTTTGATTAAAACGTTCAGCTACGCCATTATGCCGTGGAGTGTCAGGGGTGGCTGGATCCAATTCAGCTCCGTACTTATCTAATACTTCCAATGTATAACCTCCTGTAAATTCTGTACCTTGATCACATCGCAGATAACAGAATTTGGCATCATAGCCAAGCATGTTCCTCGAGCTTTTAATAAACGATTCCAAGCAATATCCAGTTTCACTCTTACTTTTCATGGGATAAGCCATAGCAAGTCGTGAAAAGTCATCGATAAATACGGATATGAACCTATATCCTTTTGGATGAGAAGTCGGGCTGATTGGACCCATCGTATCAGCATGAACAATCTGAAGTGGTTGAGTCATCCTTTGTCTCATGGAATTAAAAGGTAATTTATTAAGTTTAGACATCATACAAATTTCGCAAGTTAATAAAGAATCATCGAACTTAACATTTTTTTTAAGCCTTTAACCTCTGGAAACTTTCAACTTCATTAAATTTATTAACATCCGTTTCCATTATACTTCAAGCATGTTTTGTTCATGTTCTACTGATACAATTTCGTTTAGGTTTTGATCTTCAAGCTTAGTTTCTTTATTTGTTTGTGTATCTTCATACACTCGCCTTCTTGTGGTGACATAAGCAATTACTTTGTTAAATTTAGAATATTTATTCCTTTTATCAATCAAGTTATTCGACTCCAATTCAATTGTCCAATGCGGTTGTTTGTAAATACCGGAAACACATTATTCAAGCTTACAAATTTATTATTAGTACATCCAACTATATCACCTATCCCTTCGGATTTTATAGTCGCGGATTCATCACTATTCGCGCATTTGATATCAGGTCGAATATTACTATCAAGAGTCTTAAAGATCAATTTCGAATTTGCCATGTGCTCAATAGCACCAGAGTCTGCCAGAAATCTAATAAGCCGACTATTTTCAGAATTATTTATATCGTCGAGCTGAGTGTTTGTGAATAAACTCACAGACTCACCGGTTTTAACTTTATTTTCCGCAGTTGAGGCTTTTCCCCTACCTCGATTATGCCATCTGCCTTGACCGCGGTCTCGACCTCGGCCTCTGTCAGCCTTAAAGTATTTCACTTTTGTACCGCCTACAGGACCGTCACTGTTTCGGCGTTTTACTCCGAGCTTAAAACTACCCCTTTTATTAAAAGGAGTTGAATTTGGAAATTCATACCTTCTCTGACGCTCATTTTCACGGAGGATTTCTTCCAACTGTTTCTCCGTATAAGGACAATCGGCCCTCACATGACCTGCGTACCTCTTGCAGCGGAAGCACATTTTTCCGCTTCTCGTGCACTCATTGCTGTGGTGACCCTTATTCCCGCAGTTGTAGCATGTCATGCTGGGGTTTGACACCACATAAGCCTTTACTCCAGCTGTACTGTCCTTCTGCCCGACCGGTTTTCGAGCTGCTTCCTGCTGAACAATATAATCTTTTAATTGATTAATCGTTAATAATTTTCCGGTCGCATTTTTATTTATAAATTCAGTTTCCCTCACTCAAGGGAGATTAGTTACAATTGCTTCGAAAAATGCATCTCTCACTTCAATTTCAGAGAGTTCAGGAGTATAAGGTAGTTTATTGTATTTTCGAACTACATCATCGAATCTATCCCAAAATACAGACGCCTTTTCCTGATTTGGATTATATCTAAGCTGTGCAGCCTTTTTCTCAAGCTTGTCGTCGTCAAGGTCGTCTCATTTTCTTTAATATGTTTTATTTTTTCAAGCAGTTCAACAGGGTCACGAATATGAATTATTATAAGAATTATCTATACGATTTATAAGAATATCTCGAACTCTTACGGTATCCTTTTTAACCCTTTCAACATTTAATCTTCGAGCTGAATCTATAGTAGGATCAATGATATAAAGCAAATCACAAACAGTAAGTTCCGAGTTTACATAATCCATAAAAGAATCCATATCTAAGTTGTTTGTTAATTTATATTCTCTTCGAACGATATTTTCCCTACCATTGACCTCTATTTGAATTGAACCTTTAATCAAGCTTGAATCGTTATTTAAATTTCTCTTATTTAATTCCTGTTGAACTACTTGGGAAATATAAGTCGAACTGATTTTATCCAACATCTCTTCATCCGTTGGATTCTTATTAGCATCAGAATTCATTACCTTATCAGATGCTGTGGCTTGGGCAGACTTCTTAACATCCAGCTGATAACTTTCTTCCTCATCTACCCAGTTCCGAACCTTATTCTCCATCCAGCTAAGCCTTTCATCTATGCTATATTTGTGCTTTATGCGCTCGCCCGCCACATCATCTTGCCCTTTGTAGGTTGACTGCACGAGCGAGTCAAAATCTGACTTCATATTTCTTTTAAAATTTTCATTTTCAGCCTCCAGCTTTTGAACTCATTCCATCAAATCTGAAAATTCAAAATCAAAATCACCATTTGAATTATTTAAATTATTTTTAACTTCAACATTTTCAAATGTTGAATCGATAGGATTATTTTCTCCTTTTGAATCAAAATCAAGCTTTGTTGTCCTCAATCGCTGACGAATTTTATACAGATCCTAATCCAGTTTAACCTTTTGTTCTGATTTTACAACTGGGGTGGATTTATTACCTTGTAATTTCGAGCTTAGTTGACTAATCAAGCTATCATCCTTTTCAAAGCGGAATAATCAACAAGTATTCTTTACCATGCCATAAATTTGTGTTTTGTTAAACACATCTATTTTCTACTTATTTTTGTTTTGATAATTAGACATTTTATATATTTTGCTTAAACTTCATAAGTAGTTTCTGCTATTGAAAGTACTGAAATGAAAGCGGAATAATCAACAAGTATTTTTTACCATGCCATAAATTTGTGTTTTTTTTAAACACTTATACATTATTGCTTACAATTTCATACAAATTTCTGCAATTGAAAGAACTGAAATCAAAATGGTATCGACAAGTATCGTGTACCATATCAACACAAACTTTTAATTTATTTATTATTATTTTAGGTATTCAGATTAAATTAAATAACTCGTTTATTCGTTATTTGTGTCTGTAGAAAGTACTTTATAAAACACCTTTGACAAAGGTGTCAAACTTCGCAAGTATGGTTTCCAATCATACATTCAAAAACGATGTCTGATAAAAAAATTTTTATTTCTTGCTCCCATCTTTTTTCTACCATTTTTTGTTTTTATAATTAGACATTTTATATATTTTGCTTAGCAAATAAGTAGTTTCTGTTATTGATAGTACTGAAATCAAAGTAGAATCAACAAGTATTTATTTTTAAAAATACGAATTTCTTTTAAATTGAAAACAAACATTTTTTCAAAAAAGTATCTTACAAATTAACATTTCAATTCTAGTCCTGTCATCTCCTACAAGCAATAGATAAATAATTTTTTAATAATTTTATTTGATGGAGTTGCGATCGGCTCTTAGGTCGATTTCCCCCTCCACTCATTATACCGTTGCGACACACGGTGTTAGTCGGAGGACTAACACTCTCTACTCAGCTACCGATCTGTGTTGATCGTTTTGGCGCGTCCGCGAGATATGGATTATATTGCTTTGTACTTTTATTGTTTTATTATTTTATATTAAATAACGATAAAGTGAAGTGTAGTGAGGCGTGTTTTTATTGCTGCCACCACCCATCATCCATCATTATTAATTTCTGCAAAACTGATAAAAAATAAATTTCTTACTTTTTTATTCTCTTTAAATACACAATGTATATCCTTCCCGTGTCATGCAGCAATAGATAAACAATTTTATATAATAATAATAACAATAATAATATTCATTTGTGCAAAATTAATTTCTGCAAAACTAATAAAAAAGTCAAATCATTACCAAAACACTTCATATATAACATATATTTTTAATTTTGGGGAGATTATTCCGTGTAAAAATTGCTTTTTATTTGGCTAGTATATATAGAATCGATGGAATCCCTGTTAGAAAAGAAGAGATTTTTGTTTCGTATCACGTTAATTAATGGGTTTATGTATGAAAAAAATATTTAATTTTTATCTATTATAATAAGAAACATCGATAAAATTATATTTTTAACCTCAAAATTAGTCATTATTTCGTTAACGCTTTAAATAGAAATATAAGTTTAAAATATTTCACAAAATGAAAAATGATGTAACTCGATCTCGAAACAAAATCTACCGGTCCATACTGAATAAAATATGGTACTATATAATCCACAAAAAATAAAATCAAAATATCTTTTGTCTACATTTATATTTTCTACTTGTAATTTTTTTAGTTGCATATTTTGAACCAACATAAATTCTGCATATTATTTTTTATTACAGTTAAAATTATTTTTAACTAGCAAACACGTTTTTTTGGCATTTTTTAGTGCTTATATAACTTCGGTCTACCTCAATATGTTTGTACCAAAATTTGGGTGAAACTCAGTTATTATATATAGAAAAAGATCCCGTAATTGGATATTTCATTTTTGTAGATATATTAACTTCTGACAGTATTCATTTTTTGCACTCTTGCGTATATAAGATAGCTTGCGTATAATCTCAATAGACTTCCCAGTGATTCCAGTATAGTGGATATAAATTAATGATTGTTAAACATGGTGAAATTCACTATAACTTCAGTGATTCGAAATAAATAGTACAATATTATATTACTCGAGTAACTGAGAAGTCCATTCAGATCATACGCAAGCTATCATATGTGATGAATTGTTATCAATTGGTTTGTTTTAGTTTTATTTATTTGTCAGAGAGTCTCTTGAGAGCATATTTTGCAGGCGCGCAGTACGATCGCGGCTCTCGAGCACGCCGAGAGCCAGAGCTCTACGGTCTGCCGTCTGGACGAGTTGCCATTTTCGCGAGAAGCCGAGTGTTGTCCCGTGCCTCGAGTATCGGAGAGATAGCGAGAGAGTGAGAGAGAGAGAGAGAGAGAGCGAGAGCGTGAATAAGAACCCCGGAAATATCTCCGAGCATCGCCGTTAATAAGGTTGGTAGTTGTTCACTTTTGCCGCTTAAGGTACCGCCGCGTACATGTGTTCGTGGGTGCGAGATCCTGGTCCCATCCTTCCCCTTCCCTCCCCTACAGCGAACCGGGATAGTAGCAGCGGATTAAGCTCCGATATCTAACGTTAACCCGCGATTAATCTGATTATTTGTCGCGTATTAACGCGGCTGGCACGCACACATTAATTATTTTATCCGTGTAGAAATAAATAACATTTCAATCTATTTACCACAGTTATTTATTAACCTGCACCCTGATCCCCAGTGCAGCGTTATATTGGCGCCCAACGTGGTAGTTTTTTTTAAGGGATCTTTAGTAAAATTTAGTAGCTTTCCGCATAACAGTGGCGTACAACATTAATAGTTTTTTTTTGTAGTAAAAAGCGAGCGAATTAAGCATTGTAAGCGTCAATGCGCGACGCAAAAGCAGCCATATTGCCTTTTCCCTTTCTTCAGCAAAGCTCACACACACCCGGAAGAAGCCGATCGGCCATTTTGACGGCCATTTTCAGCAAGTAATAATTGAGCACGTGCACGAAAAATATAATTTTGTTTTCATAATTTATTTGCACTGCTTTATATATTTGGTTATGTATAGTTGTTCTTTTTGGTACGCTGAGTAAAATTATATATAAAAATAATTCATATTCCCTCTCCTTCTAACCCATACAGCTATAATGCCAAGTATTTATTAATTTTTTGCGTGTTTCTATAAGAGAATATAATTTTTATAATTTTTTTTTTAAAATTGTAATACATATGATCGATAACACGAATTGCATTTTACAGTTACATTAATAACTCAAAGCTGCTTTAAGCATAATTTATAATTTTTTCTTTTTAAGCATTATAATTTCTTTTGGTGTCATATACTCATATTAATGCTACTTTCATATGCCTTTTGCTATTATCACGTTTGGTTAAATTGCGTTTTGCCGCATTATACAATTAATGCTTATTGAATTAATATACACAGTTTGCTTGCATTATTTATTGTGAACCTAATAAATAATAATAATTAAATTTTGTTAGTCCTGCTATACCCATTGCAACGAAAATTTAATTTTTCTATTATTGTTCCCCGAGAAAATAGTGGGTTTAAAAAAAAAATTTATACTGCATAATTGTTGTTTGTTGTTGTATTGCTGCCTGCCAAACCCAGTTTGTACTTTTTTGAGCATAGCATATTTTGCACGTTTCCCTTGCACATATACCCCAATATTTATTGATTTTAAAAATAATAACAATAAATATTTATTGCATTATATACATAAAGCTGTACATATTATTTCCCAAAATAATATCGCTGTGTAATACATACAATAATAATTAATAACAAATATATATAAATATTTTCCCGCTATATTTTATTTTCCTGTACTGCCCAGGTTATAATAAAGCAAGTTTGTTTATTTTTTTTGTGGATTGCTTAGTGGAAAGTAATTCCGTTTTAGTTAGCTTAGTTTGAAAATTGTTTTTTTTATTAGTATTATTTGATTTTGGCTTGGTGTATTTAACTTATGTTATATTGTAACGAATTAATATAATATTTGATTATATTATATTGCTCGTTAAATTCTCGCTCTGTCTAGCCTGTGTATTAACATTTACAGCTGTTACAGGTCGACGTTCGATGATTTTTGGCGATTCGTGCAGACCTTCGTAAAGGTAAAAGTAGGAAAAGATTAAGAGAGTTTTTCGGTTTGTAAGTGCCTGAACACTTAGACTAATCTCAACCGGCGAGATACTAACTTAGACTTAATTCAACCGGCGTGAGACTGATATCAACCGTCGAGAGACTTAATTCAACTGTCGTGAGAATGATATCAACCGTCGTGAGACTTAATTCAACCGGCGAAATATTAACTTAGACTGAATTCGGCCGGCGGAAAACGAATATCAACCGTGAAACTTATTTCAACCGTCGTGAGAGAATTATTTTGGTTTTCCTCTTACCTCTCCATTTTGATTACTTCGTGCCTCTTGTGATCCTGGTGCTGTGCTGGTGACCCATTGAATCCGTGGTGGTTTGTTCAGCGACGACGCAGCCCAGGAAACCGAGGAGAGAAGCGACCACGCGGACTTCGCCCGGTCATTTCATTTTCTTATTGCGACCATCGCACTGTAAGTGCCAGTTTTATAGTCTCTCTCTCTTTATTAATTTCGCGTATCGAACTGCAATCTCGCGTGCAGCGGCACGCGTGTATTACCTCTCTTTTTCATAATATACTATTGCCTTTATTTTAAATTAAACAGTGTGTTTTCACTCTTGTTGTTTGCCCTTTATTTTCGTTCGCGTTCGCTAAGTAAAGAATACCGCCGCTTCCGCCTATATGTGTCTTATAGACTCGTATTATTACTGAGCGGTTGATCGCGTAATGAGACTATTTTTTAACGGTAGTCAATTGTTATTATTTTATTTATTATTATCATTAAAAATAGCAAATCCGTTACAATATATCAAATTAAACAAAAGTTAAGAGATTTCATTTCAATCGAGCTAAAAAGAGCTATTAGTAATAATATTTATTTAATTATTAATACAAAATAAGTTACAGTAAATTAATCAAAATGTCTCACAACGGTGATGATCTGGATTTACTTTTGGGAGAAAACTTATCAGTATTACAACCAACAATAGATGTCGGTGTAATCCGTTGCAGCATTAATAATATCAGGGACGGTAGAATCACGGTATACGCGAGCAATATCGGAATAAATATAGATGCGGATTCCAACGTTATAAGAGATAGGTTAGCTAGGTACGAAATTAGACTAATTTCGGACCATCGTCTGCTGACTGGAATGCAGCAGTAGACGAGGCTAACCCCAATATAGAAACAGATTTGTCCCTCACGCAATCAGAAAGAGAAAATATCCCCAATATCGCTATAAATACAGCTTCAGCAAGAAGTAGTAAAGCAAGACGGATGCTTTATATTCAATTGCCATCCGGTCAATCAAGAGGACAATACCGAGATCCAATCTCCATAAGTAACGAGAATTTTTTATCATTACCGGAAATGGAATACGGATCGGAAATGCAATCGGCTGTAAGGGAAAACGGCAACGCAGTAGAAATTATGCAGTGATTAAATAACAAAAATTTAAGAATAAGCAGCGCAGCTAATCGTCCTCAAGCACAATCTACAGCATATAGATTGAGTCCAGCGTCACCAGTATGCAATAATTCGATGATGGAATTAACGCATACAATACCAAGCTTAACGACGACACAGTTAAGCATAAATTCGACTTCTTATTATCTCATCCACACATTAGCCCCTTCATCTTCCACAAACCCAAACCTAATTGATAACCCATTTACCCAATATACAGCTCCATTTATCACATACAGTACCAATATTTGTACAGATACCCGACCTACATCTATCCAATCAATCCAACCCTCAGCTTTTCGTCCAATAAGCACAAGCCCCTTTTCCCTTATTGGACTCGTACCTAGACCAGTAAGCCGAGTGGATACGCCACCACACAGCAATGCAGAACCCGAAATAGCGACCCAAGAGAGAAGAGTCAACTAGACAAACGAAAACAGACATAATCTCAGAAGCAGCACACACTTGAGCAGTGTGCATACGAATGTACCGAGTGTCCATTGGGAAGACGATGGAATTGCAGAATCCAACGTCCCAAGAGAAAAGACGTAAAATGATGACAAAGAGCCTGAAAATAAATACGATGAACAATTCAGACGATTGGAGCAGCAAATACAGCAAATGCAGCAGTTATACAGCAAACTAATCGAACAAAACAGCATTCAGCAAAGTAACCAGCAGCAGAATAGACAGCATAGAAGTTCGCCAGTGCATCAGGAGAACAATGAAACGCCAATGAAATTTGTGACGTGGTATTCACGTGCCCGCGTGAAATTAATTAATTTTTATAATTAATAAACCGTTGGACCGCGTTGCCCAATACCGCACACACAAGTAATTAATTTATCGCGAACTGTGGGCTGTCGCCAGGAACACGAGTTCGCTCGGACGAACGGTGTGAAGGATTCGGGCGATCCTCCTTGCCTCGACACGATTATTTTAAATTAATAGAGGATGTCGGCGGGAGCGGAGAGAACACAATAATTACACAAACAATTAAAATAAAAATAAAAGAAACATTTATTTTCTTTAATTTAACATTTGGCCATCCAGGCCGTGTGCTGCGACAATAATATTTCGCGCGGGCGGAAGTCTCGGGAGTCAACCGGATTGAGATCCTCGCCTGCGGTTGACTCTGTCCCTATCTCCGCTATTCGGGTACCGGCGTACCCGAATACACTCCCGAGTTCACACACTCATACACTCAGGGAAGGGGAGAACGCGCGGTAATATAAACCAAACTTATATAACGGGTACAGATTTCGAGTGTCGGCGCAGGTAGGTCCCTGGATTATCGGCGACGATCGTCGATAGAACCAAGTCGACTAGCCGGGATAATTGCGAATGGTAGCGCAGTGGTGAGGCTTCTGCCTCGCGCTCCCGGGATCGTGGGTTCGCGCCCCAATACCTTCGTTGATTTTTTTATTCCTTATATTCAATCTGTACCCCGTTACAATGGCGCCCAACTCAAAAACCCACTTGCCAGAAGAGACGAAGAAATTTATCTTTGCCTAGCTCATCCTCGACCAAAGTGGTCACAAACTCTCATTCCCACCACCACAGTCCCGGTAGATTTTCCAGCGAGAACGTCAAAAAGTGCGGAGGTACGACTGTAGGAGAAAAGCCTGTGTTCTCCAGCAACAGTGTATATACGTATACGCAGTACACCTCCAAGGTTGGCACTAGATGTAGGGGAGCTTGAGTTTCTGGGATCTCAAGCGTGGGGTGCATACGCACGGCTATCCCTCACGAGGCTCCCAGTGCTCAGAAAACGGTCTTCTTGACACCGGTCGAGCAGGGACAACCTTCCCCTCGTGATGATCGTAGTGATCAAACGGCTCCCCGAGGGCGTAGGTCGCGTTTGGGTGGGGGATATAACGGGTACAGATTTCGAGTGTCGGCGCAGAAAGTTCCCTGGATTATCAACGGTGTATGAATTTAATTGTTTAGACTTGTTAGCAAGTTAAATAATTAAATTTTCATTTCCTTTTCGTTCAATTTATTTAAAAAAAAAAGAAAATATAAATTATTTCAACTTAGTATATATTACATACCATGGCCAGTAAAATAAGAAATGTCTCAGATCACATGTAATTGTCGGCCGAGGCGAAGCCGAGGTGGACGATTATGTGATCTGAGGCTTTTTTTTTTACTGGCCATGGTATGTAATATACTATTCGCTAAAAAAATAGTCGTTTGGGACGACAATTAGTGAAATAATTATTTTGTTGCAAACCATACGGGATTTACAACATTTCGGAAAAACCCCTACTGTTTGAAATAATTAAATTAAATTTGTGTTTGTAGTGTAATGTAAATTATAAAGGAAAATTTTTTTTTATTTTGGGGCTTGGAAAAGCAAAATAATAAATGGTGTCTTGGTGTGTGTTAGTCACAAGACACTGTATTTATTTATATATTTATTTTAAAATTAATTATTTAGGCTCGTTAACGAGATAAATAATGTAATTTTTTTTTCTTTTCTTTTCTTCCTTTATAATTTGTTGTTTCTGTATTTATTAATAGATTAAAGCTTTAATTATTTCAATTGCCATAACAGAATAAATTCTTTTCGCCAGTGAGGAATCTGTTGGATTATAACTGGCGAGAGAGATATTTTGGGAAATCATTAAATTTACCATTACTGGTAAATTACCCACGATATTGAAATAATTTCAGATTTTTTTTTGTTAATAATTATTTGTGCTTGCAGAATCAATTGTATAGAGTCTTGGTGTGTGTGAGTCGCAAGACACTATTATAAACATTAATTATTTAGACTTGTGAGTAAGTTAAATAATTAATTTAAATTTGGTGCGAGTGTTAAGTGTGTGATTTGCCACAACTTTAACCAATAAAATTTAATTATTTTGTCCTTCTAAGGACCAAATAAATTTCGTTTAAGGAAAATCTTTTGGATTTTGATTAAGTGAATTAATTTTGTTGGTACACTAGTCGGTGCGTTTTTACAATTTATTGTAATTAAGCCGACACCAAATTTTTTTTTACTCGTTGGGAGTAATAATTTTTTTATTGTGGTGAGTCCAATAAATTAATTTCCAATTGAAAATTGGATACTTCCGAGGCATTTAAAACACTAGGGATAACATCTGAAATCCCGGTTGAGAGTACTTCTCCCGACGTAACACGTCGGCTGCTGCTGGTCAAAAAAATAATGGCCAGCAGCTATGAAGCCCGAGTGGCCCAGCTTATGCGTGAATCACGCAAAGATAGGGAAATTCGTCGGTAAACGAAGAAGCTTCCGATTGAGGCAGTGTATGCCCAATTGGAGCATCTGCGTTTAAACGCAAATGGCGGAGAGCCGCGAACGCCTTCTGCGTCACCGGATAAGATGTGTAGACAGTAATCTGGAAATACCATGGTTCCCAGAATACGATGAAAATGTAAGGGCAGAGCCTGCACATAAACCTCTAGTATGTCAGGAACTATGGGAAATTAGGAAACCTCGTTCCAGGAAAGGGAGTGTGGTCCCATCAGGAACGGCAGTTTCCTGCGAGTCCGAAATGTCGGATCGCGAATGTGTCGATAGTGACAGAGCACCCATTCCTGAAGAAGATGGAGCTCTGTCACCAAGTTGTCAGTCTAGAAATTTGCCGATTTTACAACATTTTGACTTGGGTTCGCAGGCGGAAGCCGACCGTCGTACGTCACGAGGATACACCTCTAGACAATACGATAACAGCAACCCGATGCTGATACAACCGAACGTCAATTTGTTGATGATAGGAATGGATATGACCTTCCTAATGACGTCAGTGTTTAATCTTACGAAAAACCGAGGTTTGAACAGAAACATCGTGATACCTCTTCTAAGACTTGTGAAGGACAAGCTAGAAGAGAGAGGTGTGAGTACACGACTCCAAACAGAAAGCCACCACACCATCGTTCTGTGAGTAGAGCCTCAAGCAACGATGAACGTCGTGATGAATGTACGGAGAGACGCACTCATAAACGTCATTCGAACCGTAAACTCGACGACCGCGCACAGCCGGAAATTCCGGAGCAAGGTCACAAAGAGAGGTCGGATAGACATAGAGAAACGTCTCGAGAGAAACGTGCGGTGGCCACATGCGATCAGTGTACTTAGACGGATTCGTCCGATGGGTATCAGTCTGATCGCGAACCTACTCGCAGGAGATCCGATTCTCGTAGGGCGGCTGAATGCCGACATGAGAGTAGGAATCCTTCTACCAGTAGACGTAGGAGTTTCCGGACGGATAATGGAGATGACCATCGGGAAAGAGACTCCTACGAGGCCAGGCTAAGGTATCGTGAAGACGATAACCGAATGCACGATCGGACAGGGTGCGCACGAGAGCTGCGTATCTGGAACATGTCTTTTGATGGTAACACCAAAAAGAACGGAAGAGTTTCTGAACCGTTTGCACGACTTCAGAAATGACAACGAGTTCTCAGATCGCAGGATGTTCAGTGCCCTGCTGAATGTGTTCTCAATATCAGCTCTGTTCTGGTATAGAACAGTTCAGCCATGTCTTTGAGATTGACGTGATTTTGAGATCAAGTTCCTCAATGAGTATGGCCGTATAATAAACAACGATTTACTCATGGAACTTCGATCAAGAACACAAAATGACGGAGAAAAGGCTACGACGTTCTTGAACTGTTTCAGAGCAATCCTAAATAAGTTTAAATGCCCTCCCTCTTTAGAACAACAGGTGAAGATGGCCTACTCGCAGATGAGGCCAGATTACCGTAGGTACATACCAGTACGACAAATCAGGAATTTTTCTGATTTGACAAGCTACAGTAAAGAGTACGAGCAGCATTTAACATGGGACACGCAATTCTCCAGTTCCAACGTTAAACGCGAGAAGCTTGTACCAGAAGCTTTTCCGACACAGAGTGGTGGAGCACGAGTTTCGGGTAAAGTGAAGAAAAGAGTAAGGATGAGTTTTCTCATTCGGATAAACAGTCGTCTAAGAAAACTATTAAGAGGAAGAGCAAGAAAGGTGCGAAAAACTCGCCAAATTCTTCTTCAAGCGAAAACGAAGCAGCCGCTGTGTACGGTACTTCCAACGTCGCTAATAGTTTTAGAAACGATACGGCAAATCGAATAATAGAGTGAGTACTCAAAATTTGAAATCCGTTTCGTACGTGGCTGTTTCTCAACAGTCACCTGGGCAACAAAAACAGAGCTCGGGCAAAAGAGAAAGACGAGCTTTGACGAATTCTCAACTGCCCCAGTAAAATGTTTTTGTCCCACAAATGGCACAAAACCTGGTGAGGTATGTGCAACAACAGGCGACGGCAGTAAATTCAACGAACCTGAGCACCAACATTGTCGGCGTGTGTTTCACATGCCAAAAAGTCGGTCATAGGTCGTCGGATTGCCCGAGCCAAACATGCTAACGCTGCGGAAACATTGGGTACTCCGCTGAGCAGTGCTCTACCGAATTGGTAGCAGAGGAGTGCCGGCTGTGTGGATTTAGTGGCGTTAAACTCCAAACATGTCCTAACTGCGTCAGGTTCGTCCTAAAGGTTGGAAACCTGAACGCAGGGCACCCGAGCTGCCCCTGGCGCCCTGCACTGCAGTAAGAAAACCGCATGGTTTAAAAGGGCAAGAGTTTAAGATTGGAGAACCCTCTAGACTCTTTAAGAAGTTGTAACGGAGTGAATCTTTGCCGGACCTTGCTCAGATTCCAGGATTCAGGTTTTAAGGAATTTGAAATAAAGTACCACTATTTATAATAAAGGCTAATTATTATTAAGACTATGTACAGATATATAAAAAAAAATAAACAAAGATATAGTGTAAATGTTGCTAGCCCGCCTGGTCTTGGTCGGGTGAAATAGCTAATTAGTCTGTAATCAAAACAAGACAAAATACTTAATTGTTACGCGATCTACGAACTTTACAATGCTGTCTTATAACTAGTTTCCTAAACGGACGCGGCTAACGGGTATCGTGCATGCTCGCACGGTAATATGGTTCGGGCTAGTATGTATGTTCTCGGAGGGGCGGTCGGGATAGTCCACGTGTGCTCACGAGGACACGGTCAGGATAAACTACGTGTGCTCACGAAGATACGGTCGGGATAATCCACGTGTGCTCACGAGGATACGGTCGGGATAGCCCACGTGTGCTCACGAGGGTGCGGTCGGGATAATCTACGTGTGCTCACGAAGATACGGTCGGGATAATCCACGTGTGCTCACGAGGATACGGTCGGGATAGTCTACGTGTGCTCACGAGGGTGCGGTCGGGATAATCCACGTGTGCTCACGAGGATGCGGTCAGGATAACCCACGTGTGCTCACGAGGCTGCGGTCGGGATAATCCACGTGGGCTCACGAGGATACGGACAGGATTAGACACCACGTGTGCTTACGAGGATACGGTCGGGATAGTCTACGTGTGCTCACGAGGATGCGGTCAGGATAACCCACGTGTGCTCACGAGGGTGCGGTCGGGATAATCCACGTGTGCTCACGAAGATACGGTCAGGATAACCCACGTGTGCTCACGAGGATACGGTCGGGATAGTCTACGTGTGCTCACGAAGATACGGTCGGGATAATCCACGTGTGCTCACGAGGATGCGGGCGGGATAATTCACGTGTGCTCACGAAGATACGGTCAGGATAACCCACGTGTGCTCACGAGCGTGCGGTCGGGATAATCCACGTGTGCTCACGAGGATGCGGTCAGGATAACCCACGTGTGCTCACGAGGGTGCGGTCGGGATAATCCACGTGGGCTCACGAGGATACGGACAAGATTAGACACCACGTGTGCTCACGAGGTGCCTACGGTAGGATGCGGTTACGGTAACGGTCGGTACGGTACACGGTAACCGTGTTTACGAACGTGTGCTCACAAACGTATCCACGGTTGCTGCACTAGGTCGGAGAAAGGGGCTGGTCGTGTGCTCACGGCCAGTCCGATCTGTCTTCCAGTTGCAGACTGCCTACTGGTGGTTTCGGTGCGCCTTATATACCCGATTCTACGAGAGCGCGCATGCGTATAACGCCTGTCTCCCCACTCCGGACGGGGTCAATGAACTGGCGAGTAGGCACAGTAGTGTAAGTCGTAAAGAAAATGAAATTCGGAAAGCGCCAGGAATCGACTGTTTCGATCTGAAGATAATAAGAGTTGCTCTTACAGTAGTGGGTGAAGAACTGCTTAAGTTATACAATAACTGTCTAAAACTCGGTATATTTCCGAATACTTGGAAAACAGGCAAAGTAATTACAATCAAAAAGGGAAGAGACAAAGATCCTGGTCTAATTAGTTCATATAGACCAATATGCCTGCTACCAGTTTTAGGAAAAATTCTGGAAGGTCTGATAATCAAAAAATTAGATCAAATCGTGGAACCACGTCTGTCTGACAAACAATACGGTTTTAGGAAAGGCAGATCAACCGAAGATGCGATAGTGTACTTAAAGACCAAGGTGCACAACTCAAGCTGTAGATATGTACTCATAATGTTTTTGGACATTAAGGGCGCATTTGACAATGTATGGTGGCCGGGAGTACTAAAGAACCTGAGAGGCATGAACTGCCCCTGGAGACTGTACAATATCGTTAGGGATTACCTCTGTAATAGGAAAGTAATAATAACCGAAGGTGGCAATTTTGCAAGCAAAAATGTGACAAAGGGATGCCCACAGGGATCCCTACTAGGTCCAATCCTATGGAATGTCGTATTCGATGAAGTGCTTCACAAGTTAGACAGAGAAGGACATGAGACGATAGCCTATGCAGACGATCAAGCAATTATAATCGAAGGAGACTCCCGTAAAGAACTGGAACGGAAAGGACAGATGGCCATATATATAATAGAAGAATGGAGTAAAAGTGTCAAAATGAAACATGCCCAGATAAATGTGCAATGTTACTAGCAAAGGGAACATTTCATCCTAAATGTTACCCACTAATCAGAATAAACGGACAAAGAATTAAAAGGCAAGAACCGTTTAAATATCTGGGCGTCTCTTTTGGCAAAGGCCTTAGCGTACAAACGCATGTTACGGAGATCTCAAAGAAAACCAGAGGAATCTTCGAAAGGTTGGCCTTCCTGGCAAGAGAGGAATGGGGCTTAGGCTATCGATCTCTAGATATAATATATAAGGGAGTGTTCATACCCATAATAACATATGCAGCAGCAGGATGGTACGGGCTCACAAATAATGTCCAGAAAAAGAAACTCATAATGTCGCAAAGATATGCCCTGATGAAAACCACAGGAGCGTACAGAACCATCTCGGCCGAATCTATTACAATGATAACAGGTCACCTACCGATTGACTTAGAGTGCGAAAGAAGAATCGGACTATATTGGATGAGAAAAGGAAAAGAATACCGATATAAAAACTTTACAGTACAATCGGAGGAAGGACTAGGCACGCGAAGAGAAAGAAAATTGATAATAGAAAGGCTAGACCAGGAGATAAGAAAAGAATGGCAGTTGAGATGGGATAACACGATAAAAGGAAGACGCACATATGAGGTTTTACCTAGCATAGAAGAAAGGCTAGCGAAGTTTTGGTTTAGACCGAGTAAATGGCTGATCCAAATACTCAGTGGACATGGAAACTTCCAATCTTTCAGGAAAAGATTTAACTTTGTAGAGTCCGACCTATGCAGCTGTGGAGAGGCAGACACCCCCGAACATGCTTTATGGACATGTGTGAAGTACGAAACAATACGGCATAAACACGTACAGGATATGGAAGAAGCAGCTAGAAATACGAAAAGGATGATGACGACCAAAGAGGGCGTAGACAAATTAACCATGATGGTGAAAGACATTATGCTTGTAAAGATTGCTACCGAAGACCTAGAAAAAGACTTGGCTTTAACCGCGACAATAGCAGAAGTAGTAGGAACAGAGGAAGACGAAGTGTGAGAGATAGAAGTAGGTACAGTTAATCTTCCTGAAATAGAAATAGGGTAGAGAGAAAGGAAATGCATAAGTGAGCAGAGGGAGAAAGTGAAATGAGTGAAAGACGGAAGATAGTAGATAGGCAAAAATCGAAAGTCGCACTAATACATGTCGCACTAACAGAGGTAGTAGAACAGAGGTAATCAAGGTAGATAGAGATTTTGTACTAATTAACATAATGACTAACATTCCGTATAGGGAAAAAAGGGTTTTCGTAGAATGAAAGTTGAGCGAAAGGAAAGGATGAATGTAAAAGTTCAGAATGAAAGAAAGGGTGAGTGAGAGAATAGATAGGTGAATAGGAACTCCTTCTTGTAGGTTAGGCAAAAGCCAAAGAAGAGAGAAGAAAGAAGAGAGAAGAGAAGAAAGAAGAGAGAAGGGAAGAAAGAAGAGTAAGGAAAGGCAAGAGGAAAACCTCATAAACAGTTGGTCTTGCTCCCCTGAAAAAGCGCAAAAGTAAGAAACAAAGAAACAAAAAAACAAAAATAAAAATAAAAAAATAAAACGGAAGCAATAAATAAGAACATAAATAAGAACAAACGAGTAAAGCATAATTGCAAGAGCAGAGAAAGGCTAAAGCGAACTCTTTATGTTCTGTAGTCCAAATAACCGTCACAGTCGAGGATAAGAAATACAAGAAAGATAGGAATAAACGATGTGACATGGACGACCGCCGGTATGCCTGAGGCGAGGGACGGCGGCAATAATCGATGCGTTAGGCATCGATCTAGCTCGGTTTTTTTTTTTTTTTTTTTTTTTTTTTTTAGGCACAGTAGTGGGGAGGCGGTCAATGACTCTAATCTATTTATAGCGCGGTCGTTGAACTCGCGTTTAACAGCACGTGTCTATCGCGAAGCTATCTTAATATACTACGTACTTATTATAATTATTTTAATTCTAAATATTCTTATTGGTTACAGGATTTGGTATCGGATAAATATAGTAAATTAATAATTTATAAATTAATTTTACGTAATATTAGTGCGTGGGTTTATCACACGTCACAAAGTCTAGCAAATCATTTGCTGACTTCTCTAAAGTCCTTAACGGGATCAAATTCCCACTCAGACCGAAGTTGGTGTTGAAAGTAAGTCTGAGTGTAAGGATCCTAAACGTTCTGGGGATTCCTCAGATGGAAAAGTTCTGAGAACACAACCTGTCAATCCCACCCGAGCTTTGCAAGGTAAAATAGGACAAGGAACCTTATTAGACCAACATAAGCGTGAGGCTGAAGATTGGACTAAGGAACTCCAAAGGCAAATATAATCTGGTAGCAGAGATATAATTGTGAAGAAGGCTTAAAGAGATTGGTATCTCAGCCGCCTAGCACCATCGGAGTGACCGACTTTTGTTGTGGCTCATCGCCACCTCGTTGTGGCACACCTAGTAAAGAGGACAAAAGCCCTTGGTGGAGAAGGAAATTGTCCTCAACAACGAGCCCTAGGTGGAGGAGGTAGTTGTCGATGGTGTGCATAACATGAACCGTACAAAGTTGTTGCCGAGAAGTACAGTGCAGGGGAGGGGGCAGATGCCGTACCAAGTACGTCTAAAATGACGCACACAGCATCGACTCCTAACGATGATAGTCAAACCGATCAGATAATTGCTGGAATCCAATCGGATAACCGGCTATACTTTTTGGTACGACTCGGTGGAAATAACTTTAAAGCACTTTTCGATCCTAGCGCCATGGTCTCTCTTGTACGATCAGATGTTGTCGAACATACTTTGTTAAATTTAGAATATTTATTCCTTTTATCAATCAAGTTATTCGACTCCAATTCAATTGTCCAATGCGGTTGTTTGTAAATACCGGAAACACATTATTCAAGCTTACAAATTTATTATTAGTACATCCAACTATATCACCTATCCCTTCGGATTTTATAGTCGCGGATTCATCACTATTCGCGCATTTGATATCAGGTCGAATATTACTATCAAGAGTCTTAAAGATCAATTTCGAATTTGCCATGTGCTCAATAGCACCAGAGTCTGCCAGAAATCTAATAAGCCGACTATTTTCAGAATTATTTATATCGTCGAGCTGAGTGTTTGTGAATAAACTCACAGACTCACCGGTTTTAACTTTATTTTCCGCAGTTGAGGCTTTTCCCCTACCTCGATTATGCCATCTGCCTTGACCGCGGTCTCGACCTCGGCCTCTGTCAGCCTTAAAGTATTTCACTTTTGTACCGCCTACAGGACCGTCACTGTTTCGGCGTTTTACTCCGAGCTTAAAACTACCCCTTTTATTAAAAGGAGTTGAATTTGGAAATTCATACCTTCTCTGACGCTCATTTTCACGGAGGATTTCTTCCAACTGTTTCTCCGTATAAGGACAATCGGCCCTCACATGACCTGCGTACCTCTTGCAGCGGAAGCACATTTTTCCGCTTCTCGTGCACTCATTGCTGTGGTGACCCTTATTCCCGCAGTTGTAGCATGTCATGCTGGGGTTTGACACCACATAAGCCTTTACTCCAGCTGTACTGTCCTTCTGCCCGACCGGTTTTCGAGCTGCTTCCTGCTGAACAATATAATCTTTTAATTGATTAATCGTTAATAATTTTCCGGTCGCATTTTTATTTATAAATTCAGTTTCCCTCACTCAAGGGAGATTAGTTACAATTGCTTCGAAAAATGCATCTCTCACTTCAATTTCAGAGAGTTCAGGAGTATAAGGTAGTTTATTGTATTTTCGAACTACATCATCGAATCTATCCCAAAATACAGACGCCTTTTCCTGATTTGGATTATATCTAAGCTGTGCAGCCTTTTTCTCAAGCTTGTCGTCGTCAAGGTCGTCTCATTTTCTTTAATATGTTTTATTTTTTCAAGCAGTTCAACAGGGTCACGAATATGAATTATTATAAGAATTATCTATACGATTTATAAGAATATCTCGAACTCTTACGGTATCCTTTTTAACCCTTTCAACATTTAATCTTCGAGCTGAATCTATAGTAGGATCAATGATATAAAGCAAATCACAAACAGTAAGTTCCGAGTTTACATAATCCATAAAAGAATCCATATCTAAGTTGTTTGTTAATTTATATTCTCTTCGAACGATATTTTCCCTACCATTGACCTCTATTTGAATTGAACCTTTAATCAAGCTTGAATCGTTATTTAAATTTCTCTTATTTAATTCCTGTTGAACTACTTGGGAAATATAAGTCGAACTGATTTTATCCAACATCTCTTCATCCGTTGGATTCTTATTAGCATCAGAATTCATTACCTTATCAGATGCTGTGGCTTGGGCAGACTTCTTAACATCCAGCTGATAACTTTCTTCCTCATCTACCCAGTTCCGAACCTTATTCTCCATCCAGCTAAGCCTTTCATCTATGCTATATTTGTGCTTTATGCGCTCGCCCGCCACATCATCTTGCCCTTTGTAGGTTGACTGCACGAGCGAGTCAAAATCTGACTTCATATTTCTTTTAAAATTTTCATTTTCAGCCTCCAGCTTTTGAACTCATTCCATCAAATCTGAAAATTCAAAATCAAAATCACCATTTGAATTATTTAAATTATTTTTAACTTCAACATTTTCAAATGTTGAATCGATAGGATTATTTTCTCCTTTTGAATCAAAATCAAGCTTTGTTGTCCTCAATCGCTGACGAATTTTATACAGATCCTAATCCAGTTTAACCTTTTGTTCTGATTTTACAACTGGGGTGGATTTATTACCTTGTAATTTCGAGCTTAGTTGACTAATCAAGCTATCATCCTTTTCAAAGCGGAATAATCAACAAGTATTCTTTACCATGCCATAAATTTGTGTTTTGTTAAACACATCTATTTTCTACTTATTTTTGTTTTGATAATTAGACATTTTATATATTTTGCTTAAACTTCATAAGTAGTTTCTGCTATTGAAAGTACTGAAATGAAAGCGGAATAATCAACAAGTATTTTTTACCATGCCATAAATTTGTGTTTTTTTTAAACACTTATACATTATTGCTTACAATTTCATACAAATTTCTGCAATTGAAAGAACTGAAATCAAAATGGTATCGACAAGTATCGTGTACCATATCAACACAAACTTTTAATTTATTTATTATTATTTTAGGTATTCAGATTAAATTAAATAACTCGTTTATTCGTTATTTGTGTCTGTAGAAAGTACTTTATAAAACACCTTTGACAAAGGTGTCAAACTTCGCAAGTATGGTTTCCAATCATACATTCAAAAACGATGTCTGATAAAAAAATTTTTATTTCTTGCTCCCATCTTTTTTCTACCATTTTTTGTTTTTATAATTAGACATTTTATATATTTTGCTTAGCAAATAAGTAGTTTCTGTTATTGATAGTACTGAAATCAAAGTAGAATCAACAAGTATTTATTTTTAAAAATACGAATTTCTTTTAAATTGAAAACAAACATTTTTTCAAAAAAGTATCTTACAAATTAACATTTCAATTCTAGTCCTGTCATCTCCTACAAGCAATAGATAAATAATTTTTTAATAATTTTATTTGATGGAGTTGCGATCGGCTCTTAGGTCGATTTCCCCCTCCACTCATTATACCGTTGCGACACACGGTGTTAGTCGGAGGACTAACACTCTCTACTCAGCTACCGATCTGTGTTGATCGTTTTGGCGCGTCCGCGAGATATGGATTATATTGCTTTGTACTTTTATTGTTTTATTATTTTATATTAAATAACGATAAAGTGAAGTGTAGTGAGGCGTGTTTTTATTGCTGCCACCACCCATCATCCATCATTATTAATTTCTGCAAAACTGATAAAAAATAAATTTCTTACTTTTTTATTCTCTTTAAATACACAATGTATATCCTTCCCGTGTCATGCAGCAATAGATAAACAATTTTATATAATAATAATAACAATAATAATATTCATTTGTGCAAAATTAATTTCTGCAAAACTAATAAAAAAGTCAAATCATTACCAAAACACTTCATATATAACATATATTTTTAATTTTGGGGAGATTATTCCGTGTAAAAATTGCTTTTTATTTGGCTAGTATATATAGAATCGATGGAATCCCTGTTAGAAAAGAAGAGATTTTTGTTTCGTATCACGTTAATTAATGGGTTTATGTATGAAAAAAATATTTAATTTTTATCTATTATAATAAGAAACATCGATAAAATTATATTTTTAACCTCAAAATTAGTCATTATTTCGTTAACGCTTTAAATAGAAATATAAGTTTAAAATATTTCACAAAATGAAAAATGATGTAACTCGATCTCGAAACAAAATCTACCGGTCCATACTGAATAAAATATGGTACTATATAATCCACAAAAAATAAAATCAAAATATCTTTTGTCTACATTTATATTTTCTACTTGTAATTTTTTTAGTTGCATATTTTGAACCAACATAAATTCTGCATATTATTTTTTATTACAGTTAAAATTATTTTTAACTAGCAAACACGTTTTTTTGGCATTTTTTAGTGCTTATATAACTTCGGTCTACCTCAATATGTTTGTACCAAAATTTGGGTGAAACTCAGTTATTATATATAGAAAAAGATCCCGTAATTGGATATTTCATTTTTGTAGATATATTAACTTCTGACAGTATTCATTTTTTGCACTCTTGCGTATATAAGATAGCTTGCGTATAATCTCAATAGACTTCCCAGTGATTCCAGTATAGTGGATATAAATTAATGATTGTTAAACATGGTGAAATTCACTATAACTTCAGTGATTCGAAATAAATAGTACAATATTATATTACTCGAGTAACTGAGAAGTCCATTCAGATCATACGCAAGCTATCATATGTGATGAATTGTTATCAATTGGTTTGTTTTAGTTTTATTTATTTGTCAGAGAGTCTCTTGAGAGCATATTTTGCAGGCGCGCAGTACGATCGCGGCTCTCGAGCACGCCGAGAGCCAGAGCTCTACGGTCTGCCGTCTGGACGAGTTGCCATTTTCGCGAGAAGCCGAGTGTTGTCCCGTGCCTCGAGTATCGGAGAGATAGCGAGAGAGTGAGAGAGAGAGAGAGAGAGAGCGAGAGCGTGAATAAGAACCCCGGAAATATCTCCGAGCATCGCCGTTAATAAGGTTGGTAGTTGTTCACTTTTGCCGCTTAAGGTACCGCCGCGTACATGTGTTCGTGGGTGCGAGATCCTGGTCCCATCCTTCCCCTTCCCTCCCCTACAGCGAACCGGGATAGTAGCAGCGGATTAAGCTCCGATATCTAACGTTAACCCGCGATTAATCTGATTATTTGTCGCGTATTAACGCGGCTGGCACGCACACATTAATTATTTTATCCGTGTAGAAATAAATAACATTTCAATCTATTTACCACAGTTATTTATTAACCTGCACCCTGATCCCCAGTGCAGCGTTATATTGGCGCCCAACGTGGTAGTTTTTTTTAAGGGATCTTTAGTAAAATTTAGTAGCTTTCCGCATAACAGTGGCGTACAACATTAATAGTTTTTTTTTGTAGTAAAAAGCGAGCGAATTAAGCATTGTAAGCGTCAATGCGCGACGCAAAAGCAGCCATATTGCCTTTTCCCTTTCTTCAGCAAAGCTCACACACACCCGGAAGAAGCCGATCGGCCATTTTGACGGCCATTTTCAGCAAGTAATAATTGAGCACGTGCACGAAAAATATAATTTTGTTTTCATAATTTATTTGCACTGCTTTATATATTTGGTTATGTATAGTTGTTCTTTTTGGTACGCTGAGTAAAATTATATATAAAAATAATTCATATTCCCTCTCCTTCTAACCCATACAGCTATAATGCCAAGTATTTATTAATTTTTTGCGTGTTTCTATAAGAGAATATAATTTTTATAATTTTTTTTTTAAAATTGTAATACATATGATCGATAACACGAATTGCATTTTACAGTTACATTAATAACTCAAAGCTGCTTTAAGCATAATTTATAATTTTTTCTTTTTAAGCATTATAATTTCTTTTGGTGTCATATACTCATATTAATGCTACTTTCATATGCCTTTTGCTATTATCACGTTTGGTTAAATTGCGTTTTGCCGCATTATACAATTAATGCTTATTGAATTAATATACACAGTTTGCTTGCATTATTTATTGTGAACCTAATAAATAATAATAATTAAATTTTGTTAGTCCTGCTATACCCATTGCAACGAAAATTTAATTTTTCTATTATTGTTCCCCGAGAAAATAGTGGGTTTAAAAAAAAAATTTATACTGCATAATTGTTGTTTGTTGTTGTATTGCTGCCTGCCAAACCCAGTTTGTACTTTTTTGAGCATAGCATATTTTGCACGTTTCCCTTGCACATATACCCCAATATTTATTGATTTTAAAAATAATAACAATAAATATTTATTGCATTATATACATAAAGCTGTACATATTATTTCCCAAAATAATATCGCTGTGTAATACATACAATAATAATTAATAACAAATATATATAAATATTTTCCCGCTATATTTTATTTTCCTGTACTGCCCAGGTTATAATAAAGCAAGTTTGTTTATTTTTTTTGTGGATTGCTTAGTGGAAAGTAATTCCGTTTTAGTTAGCTTAGTTTGAAAATTGTTTTTTTTATTAGTATTATTTGATTTTGGCTTGGTGTATTTAACTTATGTTATATTGTAACGAATTAATATAATATTTGATTATATTATATTGCTCGTTAAATTCTCGCTCTGTCTAGCCTGTGTATTAACATTTACAGCTGTTACAGGTCGACGTTCGATGATTTTTGGCGATTCGTGCAGACCTTCGTAAAGGTAAAAGTAGGAAAAGATTAAGAGAGTTTTTCGGTTTGTAAGTGCCTGAACACTTAGACTAATCTCAACCGGCGAGATACTAACTTAGACTTAATTCAACCGGCGTGAGACTGATATCAACCGT
Organism: Theocolax elegans; assembly: GCA_026168455.1. Classification (NCBI taxonomy): domain Eukaryota; kingdom Metazoa; phylum Arthropoda; class Insecta; order Hymenoptera; family Cerocephalidae; genus Theocolax; species Theocolax elegans. The sequence goes on along the minus strand of CM047431.1, from coordinate 485,976 downwards.
CGAGAGACTTAATTCAACTGTCGTGAGAATGATATCAACCGTCGTGAGACTTAATTCAACCGGCGAAATATTAACTTAGACTGAATTCGGCCGGCGGAAAACGAATATCAACCGTGAAACTTATTTCAACCGTCGTGAGAGAATTATTTTGGTTTTCCTCTTACCTCTCCATTTTGATTACTTCGTGCCTCTTGTGATCCTGGTGCTGTGCTGGTGACCCATTGAATCCGTGGTGGTTTGTTCAGCGACGACGCAGCCCAGGAAACCGAGGAGAGAAGCGACCACGCGGACTTCGCCCGGTCATTTCATTTTCTTATTGCGACCATCGCACTGTAAGTGCCAGTTTTATAGTCTCTCTCTCTTTATTAATTTCGCGTATCGAACTGCAATCTCGCGTGCAGCGGCACGCGTGTATTACCTCTCTTTTTCATAATATACTATTGCCTTTATTTTAAATTAAACAGTGTGTTTTCACTCTTGTTGTTTGCCCTTTATTTTCGTTCGCGTTCGCTAAGTAAAGAATACCGCCGCTTCCGCCTATATGTGTCTTATAGACTCGTATTATTACTGAGCGGTTGATCGCGTAATGAGACTATTTTTTAACGGTAGTCAATTGTTATTATTTTATTTATTATTATCATTAAAAATAGCAAATCCGTTACAATATATCAAATTAAACAAAAGTTAAGAGATTTCATTTCAATCGAGCTAAAAAGAGCTATTAGTAATAATATTTATTTAATTATTAATACAAAATAAGTTACAGTAAATTAATCAAAATGTCTCACAACGGTGATGATCTGGATTTACTTTTGGGAGAAAACTTATCAGTATTACAACCAACAATAGATGTCGGTGTAATCCGTTGCAGCATTAATAATATCAGGGACGGTAGAATCACGGTATACGCGAGCAATATCGGAATAAATATAGATGCGGATTCCAACGTTATAAGAGATAGGTTAGCTAGGTACGAAATTAGACTAATTTCGGACCATCGTCTGCTGACTGGAATGCAGCAGTAGACGAGGCTAACCCCAATATAGAAACAGATTTGTCCCTCACGCAATCAGAAAGAGAAAATATCCCCAATATCGCTATAAATACAGCTTCAGCAAGAAGTAGTAAAGCAAGACGGATGCTTTATATTCAATTGCCATCCGGTCAATCAAGAGGACAATACCGAGATCCAATCTCCATAAGTAACGAGAATTTTTTATCATTACCGGAAATGGAATACGGATCGGAAATGCAATCGGCTGTAAGGGAAAACGGCAACGCAGTAGAAATTATGCAGTGATTAAATAACAAAAATTTAAGAATAAGCAGCGCAGCTAATCGTCCTCAAGCACAATCTACAGCATATAGATTGAGTCCAGCGTCACCAGTATGCAATAATTCGATGATGGAATTAACGCATACAATACCAAGCTTAACGACGACACAGTTAAGCATAAATTCGACTTCTTATTATCTCATCCACACATTAGCCCCTTCATCTTCCACAAACCCAAACCTAATTGATAACCCATTTACCCAATATACAGCTCCATTTATCACATACAGTACCAATATTTGTACAGATACCCGACCTACATCTATCCAATCAATCCAACCCTCAGCTTTTCGTCCAATAAGCACAAGCCCCTTTTCCCTTATTGGACTCGTACCTAGACCAGTAAGCCGAGTGGATACGCCACCACACAGCAATGCAGAACCCGAAATAGCGACCCAAGAGAGAAGAGTCAACTAGACAAACGAAAACAGACATAATCTCAGAAGCAGCACACACTTGAGCAGTGTGCATACGAATGTACCGAGTGTCCATTGGGAAGACGATGGAATTGCAGAATCCAACGTCCCAAGAGAAAAGACGTAAAATGATGACAAAGAGCCTGAAAATAAATACGATGAACAATTCAGACGATTGGAGCAGCAAATACAGCAAATGCAGCAGTTATACAGCAAACTAATCGAACAAAACAGCATTCAGCAAAGTAACCAGCAGCAGAATAGACAGCATAGAAGTTCGCCAGTGCATCAGGAGAACAATGAAACGCCAATGAAATTTGTGACGTGGTATTCACGTGCCCGCGTGAAATTAATTAATTTTTATAATTAATAAACCGTTGGACCGCGTTGCCCAATACCGCACACACAAGTAATTAATTTATCGCGAACTGTGGGCTGTCGCCAGGAACACGAGTTCGCTCGGACGAACGGTGTGAAGGATTCGGGCGATCCTCCTTGCCTCGACACGATTATTTTAAATTAATAGAGGATGTCGGCGGGAGCGGAGAGAACACAATAATTACACAAACAATTAAAATAAAAATAAAAGAAACATTTATTTTCTTTAATTTAACATTTGGCCATCCAGGCCGTGTGCTGCGACAATAATATTTCGCGCGGGCGGAAGTCTCGGGAGTCAACCGGATTGAGATCCTCGCCTGCGGTTGACTCTGTCCCTATCTCCGCTATTCGGGTACCGGCGTACCCGAATACACTCCCGAGTTCACACACTCATACACTCAGGGAAGGGGAGAACGCGCGGTAATATAAACCAAACTTATATAACGGGTACAGATTTCGAGTGTCGGCGCAGGTAGGTCCCTGGATTATCGGCGACGATCGTCGATAGAACCAAGTCGACTAGCCGGGATAATTGCGAATGGTAGCGCAGTGGTGAGGCTTCTGCCTCGCGCTCCCGGGATCGTGGGTTCGCGCCCCAATACCTTCGTTGATTTTTTTATTCCTTATATTCAATCTGTACCCCGTTACAATGGCGCCCAACTCAAAAACCCACTTGCCAGAAGAGACGAAGAAATTTATCTTTGCCTAGCTCATCCTCGACCAAAGTGGTCACAAACTCTCATTCCCACCACCACAGTCCCGGTAGATTTTCCAGCGAGAACGTCAAAAAGTGCGGAGGTACGACTGTAGGAGAAAAGCCTGTGTTCTCCAGCAACAGTGTATATACGTATACGCAGTACACCTCCAAGGTTGGCACTAGATGTAGGGGAGCTTGAGTTTCTGGGATCTCAAGCGTGGGGTGCATACGCACGGCTATCCCTCACGAGGCTCCCAGTGCTCAGAAAACGGTCTTCTTGACACCGGTCGAGCAGGGACAACCTTCCCCTCGTGATGATCGTAGTGATCAAACGGCTCCCCGAGGGCGTAGGTCGCGTTTGGGTGGGGGATATAACGGGTACAGATTTCGAGTGTCGGCGCAGAAAGTTCCCTGGATTATCAACGGTGTATGAATTTAATTGTTTAGACTTGTTAGCAAGTTAAATAATTAAATTTTCATTTCCTTTTCGTTCAATTTATTTAAAAAAAAAAGAAAATATAAATTATTTCAACTTAGTATATATTACATACCATGGCCAGTAAAATAAGAAATGTCTCAGATCACATGTAATTGTCGGCCGAGGCGAAGCCGAGGTGGACGATTATGTGATCTGAGGCTTTTTTTTTTACTGGCCATGGTATGTAATATACTATTCGCTAAAAAAATAGTCGTTTGGGACGACAATTAGTGAAATAATTATTTTGTTGCAAACCATACGGGATTTACAACATTTCGGAAAAACCCCTACTGTTTGAAATAATTAAATTAAATTTGTGTTTGTAGTGTAATGTAAATTATAAAGGAAAATTTTTTTTTATTTTGGGGCTTGGAAAAGCAAAATAATAAATGGTGTCTTGGTGTGTGTTAGTCACAAGACACTGTATTTATTTATATATTTATTTTAAAATTAATTATTTAGGCTCGTTAACGAGATAAATAATGTAATTTTTTTTTCTTTTCTTTTCTTCCTTTATAATTTGTTGTTTCTGTATTTATTAATAGATTAAAGCTTTAATTATTTCAATTGCCATAACAGAATAAATTCTTTTCGCCAGTGAGGAATCTGTTGGATTATAACTGGCGAGAGAGATATTTTGGGAAATCATTAAATTTACCATTACTGGTAAATTACCCACGATATTGAAATAATTTCAGATTTTTTTTGTTAATAATTATTTGTGCTTGCAGAATCAATTGTATAGAGTCTTGGTGTGTGTGAGTCGCAAGACACTATTATAAACATTAATTATTTAGACTTGTGAGTAAGTTAAATAATTAATTTAAATTTGGTGCGAGTGTTAAGTGTGTGATTTGCCACAACTTTAACCAATAAAATTTAATTATTTTGTCCTTCTAAGGACCAAATAAATTTCGTTTAAGGAAAATCTTTTGGATTTTGATTAAGTGAATTAATTTTGTTGGTACACTAGTCGGTGCGTTTTTACAATTTATTGTAATTAAGCCGACACCAAATTTTTTTTTACTCGTTGGGAGTAATAATTTTTTTATTGTGGTGAGTCCAATAAATTAATTTCCAATTGAAAATTGGATACTTCCGAGGCATTTAAAACACTAGGGATAACATCTGAAATCCCGGTTGAGAGTACTTCTCCCGACGTAACACGTCGGCTGCTGCTGGTCAAAAAAATAATGGCCAGCAGCTATGAAGCCCGAGTGGCCCAGCTTATGCGTGAATCACGCAAAGATAGGGAAATTCGTCGGTAAACGAAGAAGCTTCCGATTGAGGCAGTGTATGCCCAATTGGAGCATCTGCGTTTAAACGCAAATGGCGGAGAGCCGCGAACGCCTTCTGCGTCACCGGATAAGATGTGTAGACAGTAATCTGGAAATACCATGGTTCCCAGAATACGATGAAAATGTAAGGGCAGAGCCTGCACATAAACCTCTAGTATGTCAGGAACTATGGGAAATTAGGAAACCTCGTTCCAGGAAAGGGAGTGTGGTCCCATCAGGAACGGCAGTTTCCTGCGAGTCCGAAATGTCGGATCGCGAATGTGTCGATAGTGACAGAGCACCCATTCCTGAAGAAGATGGAGCTCTGTCACCAAGTTGTCAGTCTAGAAATTTGCCGATTTTACAACATTTTGACTTGGGTTCGCAGGCGGAAGCCGACCGTCGTACGTCACGAGGATACACCTCTAGACAATACGATAACAGCAACCCGATGCTGATACAACCGAACGTCAATTTGTTGATGATAGGAATGGATATGACCTTCCTAATGACGTCAGTGTTTAATCTTACGAAAAACCGAGGTTTGAACAGAAACATCGTGATACCTCTTCTAAGACTTGTGAAGGACAAGCTAGAAGAGAGAGGTGTGAGTACACGACTCCAAACAGAAAGCCACCACACCATCGTTCTGTGAGTAGAGCCTCAAGCAACGATGAACGTCGTGATGAATGTACGGAGAGACGCACTCATAAACGTCATTCGAACCGTAAACTCGACGACCGCGCACAGCCGGAAATTCCGGAGCAAGGTCACAAAGAGAGGTCGGATAGACATAGAGAAACGTCTCGAGAGAAACGTGCGGTGGCCACATGCGATCAGTGTACTTAGACGGATTCGTCCGATGGGTATCAGTCTGATCGCGAACCTACTCGCAGGAGATCCGATTCTCGTAGGGCGGCTGAATGCCGACATGAGAGTAGGAATCCTTCTACCAGTAGACGTAGGAGTTTCCGGACGGATAATGGAGATGACCATCGGGAAAGAGACTCCTACGAGGCCAGGCTAAGGTATCGTGAAGACGATAACCGAATGCACGATCGGACAGGGTGCGCACGAGAGCTGCGTATCTGGAACATGTCTTTTGATGGTAACACCAAAAAGAACGGAAGAGTTTCTGAACCGTTTGCACGACTTCAGAAATGACAACGAGTTCTCAGATCGCAGGATGTTCAGTGCCCTGCTGAATGTGTTCTCAATATCAGCTCTGTTCTGGTATAGAACAGTTCAGCCATGTCTTTGAGATTGACGTGATTTTGAGATCAAGTTCCTCAATGAGTATGGCCGTATAATAAACAACGATTTACTCATGGAACTTCGATCAAGAACACAAAATGACGGAGAAAAGGCTACGACGTTCTTGAACTGTTTCAGAGCAATCCTAAATAAGTTTAAATGCCCTCCCTCTTTAGAACAACAGGTGAAGATGGCCTACTCGCAGATGAGGCCAGATTACCGTAGGTACATACCAGTACGACAAATCAGGAATTTTTCTGATTTGACAAGCTACAGTAAAGAGTACGAGCAGCATTTAACATGGGACACGCAATTCTCCAGTTCCAACGTTAAACGCGAGAAGCTTGTACCAGAAGCTTTTCCGACACAGAGTGGTGGAGCACGAGTTTCGGGTAAAGTGAAGAAAAGAGTAAGGATGAGTTTTCTCATTCGGATAAACAGTCGTCTAAGAAAACTATTAAGAGGAAGAGCAAGAAAGGTGCGAAAAACTCGCCAAATTCTTCTTCAAGCGAAAACGAAGCAGCCGCTGTGTACGGTACTTCCAACGTCGCTAATAGTTTTAGAAACGATACGGCAAATCGAATAATAGAGTGAGTACTCAAAATTTGAAATCCGTTTCGTACGTGGCTGTTTCTCAACAGTCACCTGGGCAACAAAAACAGAGCTCGGGCAAAAGAGAAAGACGAGCTTTGACGAATTCTCAACTGCCCCAGTAAAATGTTTTTGTCCCACAAATGGCACAAAACCTGGTGAGGTATGTGCAACAACAGGCGACGGCAGTAAATTCAACGAACCTGAGCACCAACATTGTCGGCGTGTGTTTCACATGCCAAAAAGTCGGTCATAGGTCGTCGGATTGCCCGAGCCAAACATGCTAACGCTGCGGAAACATTGGGTACTCCGCTGAGCAGTGCTCTACCGAATTGGTAGCAGAGGAGTGCCGGCTGTGTGGATTTAGTGGCGTTAAACTCCAAACATGTCCTAACTGCGTCAGGTTCGTCCTAAAGGTTGGAAACCTGAACGCAGGGCACCCGAGCTGCCCCTGGCGCCCTGCACTGCAGTAAGAAAACCGCATGGTTTAAAAGGGCAAGAGTTTAAGATTGGAGAACCCTCTAGACTCTTTAAGAAGTTGTAACGGAGTGAATCTTTGCCGGACCTTGCTCAGATTCCAGGATTCAGGTTTTAAGGAATTTGAAATAAAGTACCACTATTTATAATAAAGGCTAATTATTATTAAGACTATGTACAGATATATAAAAAAAAATAAACAAAGATATAGTGTAAATGTTGCTAGCCCGCCTGGTCTTGGTCGGGTGAAATAGCTAATTAGTCTGTAATCAAAACAAGACAAAATACTTAATTGTTACGCGATCTACGAACTTTACAATGCTGTCTTATAACTAGTTTCCTAAACGGACGCGGCTAACGGGTATCGTGCATGCTCGCACGGTAATATGGTTCGGGCTAGTATGTATGTTCTCGGAGGGGCGGTCGGGATAGTCCACGTGTGCTCACGAGGACACGGTCAGGATAAACTACGTGTGCTCACGAAGATACGGTCGGGATAATCCACGTGTGCTCACGAGGATACGGTCGGGATAGCCCACGTGTGCTCACGAGGGTGCGGTCGGGATAATCTACGTGTGCTCACGAAGATACGGTCGGGATAATCCACGTGTGCTCACGAGGATACGGTCGGGATAGTCTACGTGTGCTCACGAGGGTGCGGTCGGGATAATCCACGTGTGCTCACGAGGATGCGGTCAGGATAACCCACGTGTGCTCACGAGGCTGCGGTCGGGATAATCCACGTGGGCTCACGAGGATACGGACAGGATTAGACACCACGTGTGCTTACGAGGATACGGTCGGGATAGTCTACGTGTGCTCACGAGGATGCGGTCAGGATAACCCACGTGTGCTCACGAGGGTGCGGTCGGGATAATCCACGTGTGCTCACGAAGATACGGTCAGGATAACCCACGTGTGCTCACGAGGATACGGTCGGGATAGTCTACGTGTGCTCACGAAGATACGGTCGGGATAATCCACGTGTGCTCACGAGGATGCGGGCGGGATAATTCACGTGTGCTCACGAAGATACGGTCAGGATAACCCACGTGTGCTCACGAGCGTGCGGTCGGGATAATCCACGTGTGCTCACGAGGATGCGGTCAGGATAACCCACGTGTGCTCACGAGGGTGCGGTCGGGATAATCCACGTGGGCTCACGAGGATACGGACAAGATTAGACACCACGTGTGCTCACGAGGTGCCTACGGTAGGATGCGGTTACGGTAACGGTCGGTACGGTACACGGTAACCGTGTTTACGAACGTGTGCTCACAAACGTATCCACGGTTGCTGCACTAGGTCGGAGAAAGGGGCTGGTCGTGTGCTCACGGCCAGTCCGATCTGTCTTCCAGTTGCAGACTGCCTACTGGTGGTTTCGGTGCGCCTTATATACCCGATTCTACGAGAGCGCGCATGCGTATAACGCCTGTCTCCCCACTCCGGACGGGGTCAATGAACTGGCGAGTAGGCACAGTAGTGTAAGTCGTAAAGAAAATGAAATTCGGAAAGCGCCAGGAATCGACTGTTTCGATCTGAAGATAATAAGAGTTGCTCTTACAGTAGTGGGTGAAGAACTGCTTAAGTTATACAATAACTGTCTAAAACTCGGTATATTTCCGAATACTTGGAAAACAGGCAAAGTAATTACAATCAAAAAGGGAAGAGACAAAGATCCTGGTCTAATTAGTTCATATAGACCAATATGCCTGCTACCAGTTTTAGGAAAAATTCTGGAAGGTCTGATAATCAAAAAATTAGATCAAATCGTGGAACCACGTCTGTCTGACAAACAATACGGTTTTAGGAAAGGCAGATCAACCGAAGATGCGATAGTGTACTTAAAGACCAAGGTGCACAACTCAAGCTGTAGATATGTACTCATAATGTTTTTGGACATTAAGGGCGCATTTGACAATGTATGGTGGCCGGGAGTACTAAAGAACCTGAGAGGCATGAACTGCCCCTGGAGACTGTACAATATCGTTAGGGATTACCTCTGTAATAGGAAAGTAATAATAACCGAAGGTGGCAATTTTGCAAGCAAAAATGTGACAAAGGGATGCCCACAGGGATCCCTACTAGGTCCAATCCTATGGAATGTCGTATTCGATGAAGTGCTTCACAAGTTAGACAGAGAAGGACATGAGACGATAGCCTATGCAGACGATCAAGCAATTATAATCGAAGGAGACTCCCGTAAAGAACTGGAACGGAAAGGACAGATGGCCATATATATAATAGAAGAATGGAGTAAAAGTGTCAAAATGAAACATGCCCAGATAAATGTGCAATGTTACTAGCAAAGGGAACATTTCATCCTAAATGTTACCCACTAATCAGAATAAACGGACAAAGAATTAAAAGGCAAGAACCGTTTAAATATCTGGGCGTCTCTTTTGGCAAAGGCCTTAGCGTACAAACGCATGTTACGGAGATCTCAAAGAAAACCAGAGGAATCTTCGAAAGGTTGGCCTTCCTGGCAAGAGAGGAATGGGGCTTAGGCTATCGATCTCTAGATATAATATATAAGGGAGTGTTCATACCCATAATAACATATGCAGCAGCAGGATGGTACGGGCTCACAAATAATGTCCAGAAAAAGAAACTCATAATGTCGCAAAGATATGCCCTGATGAAAACCACAGGAGCGTACAGAACCATCTCGGCCGAATCTATTACAATGATAACAGGTCACCTACCGATTGACTTAGAGTGCGAAAGAAGAATCGGACTATATTGGATGAGAAAAGGAAAAGAATACCGATATAAAAACTTTACAGTACAATCGGAGGAAGGACTAGGCACGCGAAGAGAAAGAAAATTGATAATAGAAAGGCTAGACCAGGAGATAAGAAAAGAATGGCAGTTGAGATGGGATAACACGATAAAAGGAAGACGCACATATGAGGTTTTACCTAGCATAGAAGAAAGGCTAGCGAAGTTTTGGTTTAGACCGAGTAAATGGCTGATCCAAATACTCAGTGGACATGGAAACTTCCAATCTTTCAGGAAAAGATTTAACTTTGTAGAGTCCGACCTATGCAGCTGTGGAGAGGCAGACACCCCCGAACATGCTTTATGGACATGTGTGAAGTACGAAACAATACGGCATAAACACGTACAGGATATGGAAGAAGCAGCTAGAAATACGAAAAGGATGATGACGACCAAAGAGGGCGTAGACAAATTAACCATGATGGTGAAAGACATTATGCTTGTAAAGATTGCTACCGAAGACCTAGAAAAAGACTTGGCTTTAACCGCGACAATAGCAGAAGTAGTAGGAACAGAGGAAGACGAAGTGTGAGAGATAGAAGTAGGTACAGTTAATCTTCCTGAAATAGAAATAGGGTAGAGAGAAAGGAAATGCATAAGTGAGCAGAGGGAGAAAGTGAAATGAGTGAAAGACGGAAGATAGTAGATAGGCAAAAATCGAAAGTCGCACTAATACATGTCGCACTAACAGAGGTAGTAGAACAGAGGTAATCAAGGTAGATAGAGATTTTGTACTAATTAACATAATGACTAACATTCCGTATAGGGAAAAAAGGGTTTTCGTAGAATGAAAGTTGAGCGAAAGGAAAGGATGAATGTAAAAGTTCAGAATGAAAGAAAGGGTGAGTGAGAGAATAGATAGGTGAATAGGAACTCCTTCTTGTAGGTTAGGCAAAAGCCAAAGAAGAGAGAAGAAAGAAGAGAGAAGAGAAGAAAGAAGAGAGAAGGGAAGAAAGAAGAGTAAGGAAAGGCAAGAGGAAAACCTCATAAACAGTTGGTCTTGCTCCCCTGAAAAAGCGCAAAAGTAAGAAACAAAGAAACAAAAAAACAAAAATAAAAATAAAAAAATAAAACGGAAGCAATAAATAAGAACATAAATAAGAACAAACGAGTAAAGCATAATTGCAAGAGCAGAGAAAGGCTAAAGCGAACTCTTTATGTTCTGTAGTCCAAATAACCGTCACAGTCGAGGATAAGAAATACAAGAAAGATAGGAATAAACGATGTGACATGGACGACCGCCGGTATGCCTGAGGCGAGGGACGGCGGCAATAATCGATGCGTTAGGCATCGATCTAGCTCGGTTTTTTTTTTTTTTTTTTTTTTTTTTTTAGGCACAGTAGTGGGGAGGCGGTCAATGACTCTAATCTATTTATAGCGCGGTCGTTGAACTCGCGTTTAACAGCACGTGTCTATCGCGAAGCTATCTTAATATACTACGTACTTATTATAATTATTTTAATTCTAAATATTCTTATTGGTTACAGGATTTGGTATCGGATAAATATAGTAAATTAATAATTTATAAATTAATTTTACGTAATATTAGTGCGTGGGTTTATCACACGTCACAAAGTCTAGCAAATCATTTGCTGACTTCTCTAAAGTCCTTAACGGGATCAAATTCCCACTCAGACCGAAGTTGGTGTTGAAAGTAAGTCTGAGTGTAAGGATCCTAAACGTTCTGGGGATTCCTCAGATGGAAAAGTTCTGAGAACACAACCTGTCAATCCCACCCGAGCTTTGCAAGGTAAAATAGGACAAGGAACCTTATTAGACCAACATAAGCGTGAGGCTGAAGATTGGACTAAGGAACTCCAAAGGCAAATATAATCTGGTAGCAGAGATATAATTGTGAAGAAGGCTTAAAGAGATTGGTATCTCAGCCGCCTAGCACCATCGGAGTGACCGACTTTTGTTGTGGCTCATCGCCACCTCGTTGTGGCACACCTAGTAAAGAGGACAAAAGCCCTTGGTGGAGAAGGAAATTGTCCTCAACAACGAGCCCTAGGTGGAGGAGGTAGTTGTCGATGGTGTGCATAACATGAACCGTACAAAGTTGTTGCCGAGAAGTACAGTGCAGGGGAGGGGGCAGATGCCGTACCAAGTACGTCTAAAATGACGCACACAGCATCGACTCCTAACGATGATAGTCAAACCGATCAGATAATTGCTGGAATCCAATCGGATAACCGGCTATACTTTTTGGTACGACTCGGTGGAAATAACTTTAAAGCACTTTTCGATCCTAGCGCCATGGTCTCTCTTGTACGATCAGATGTTGTCGAACAGTACAAGTTTAAATGGAGACCTATCAAGGTTATTGTGAAAGGCGTGGCTGAACCAGCACTTAAATCCTTGGCCTTATCGACATTCTATTCTGTGTAGAAGGCCTTGATGGCAATATTCAACTGAGAATTGTAGAGATTATTGAGCAATCCATCATTCTCGGTATGGATTTTCTGCAACATTGGACTATGGAAGTCAAATTAGGCGAAGCTATCTGACGTATTGGCGAGAGTGATTAGAGACACTTCGTCAGAGATACAGAGTACAGACATTGATTCGAGGATTTCCGCTGAATGTGCTGGTATTATTGAGGTACAAGACGAACAGCGGAAACAAGTCAAAGAGTTAGTTGAAAACCTACTCTTGTGCTCGGGAGACGTCCACAGCTTTACGACGTTAACGGAGCACCACATAGAGGTTGAACCTTGTGCCAGACCGGTTTATCATAAGCCAAGACGTATGTCCCCAAGGTCCTCGAATTTGTCCAGAGTGAGGTCAAAAAGATAATTGACAAGGGCGTTATTGAACCGAGTGCGAGTGATTGGTCAGCTGATCCGGTCGTCGTCCGCAAAGACGAAGGAAGTTATCGCTTCTCTATCGATCTTCGAGACCTTAATGCAGTCAAAAAACGTGTTTCTAATCCAATTAAGAAAGCGTACTTCCAAATATTAATGGCCGAGGCGAGCCGGCATTATACTGCATTTGCTGTACCAGAAGCGGGGCTGTGGCAGTTCACGAGAATGCCTCTTGGCCTCATGAATGCTCCTATGACTAGCACGGCTTATAGATGTAATTTTCGGACCTATGGTGGAACCTCATGGGTTTGGTTATCTAGACGACTTGATCATCATTACCGAAATTTTTGTTCCAACCGAGTGACGGTGGACTCGAAGTGAATCGAGAGAAGTGTAAGTTTTGTTGTTCCAGCGTAATGTTCCTTGAGCACAAATTGGACGCGGACGGCTTGAGGCCTGACGAGGAACGAGTCGCTCCGGTCCTTAAGTACCCTACTCCTCGTAATGTCAACCAGCTGAGATCCTTCCTTGGGATGGTAGGCTTGTACTCTCGATTCATTAATCGAGAAGCTGACACTAAAGCTCCCCTTACCAAGTTACTGCGTAAAGACCAGCCTTGGGATTGGGGCGAGGAGCAGGAGGAGGCGTTTCATCAGCTTAGAGTTGCGTTAGCTGAAGCGCCTGTATTAGCCCGTCCAGACTTTTCTAAGCCATTTATCGTCCAAAGTGGCGCTAGTGACTTAGCAATAGGTGCGGTGTTGACGCAACTGGACGACGAGGGTTTCGAGCATCCGATTGTCTACGTCAGCCGATTATTAAATCGCGCTGAACGTAATTACATGACAACGGAAAAAGAATGCTTGGCTCTCATATGGGCTATTAAGAGATTGAGACCATACATTGAGGCCTATCGATTCACGGCTGTGACCGACCATAGTGCTCTCAAATGGCTTAAAAATCTCAGAGAGCCATCGGCTAGGTTGGCACGATGGATACTTGAAATGCAGCAATGGGACTTTGAAATAGTGCATAAGAAACGAGTCTTGCACTATGTCCCGGACGCCCTTTCTCGTGCCGTCAACCGAGACCCCGACGAAGAAGAGATTGCATGGTATATTGCTAGATTAAACGATGTACGGTCATGCCCTCAGAAATTTCCGGAGTGGAAAATTAATGATGATATGCTATACCGTTTTACAAGTGATAAACTCTTGGACTCTGTAACAGAACGAGAAGAAGGCTGGCGCCTAGTTCTACCCTTAGAGCAGAGGAACCGAGTCTTAGTAGATTCTCATTTCCACCCATCTATGGGTCATATGGGAGTCGAAAAGACTTACGAACGTGTTGCAAGAGACTATTATTGGCCAGGTATCTACCACGATATACGCCAATTTGTTTTACAGTGTCTGATTTGTCAGAGCTATGAGTCGTCGCAAACAGGTCCTCAAGGCTTGATGGGAAAACGGAACAATGAGAGACCCTGGTCTGTTGTGCTTGCAGACGTAATGGAGCTTCCACGTAGTAAAAGTCAATACAAATATATCATAATATTTCAAGACTTGTTTACAAGGTGGATAGAGCTCAAACCATTACGTACGGCGACCGGTAAATCGGTGTCGAAAGCATTCGATTTCCTAATAACGGATAATGGGACTGAGTTCATCAACGGCATCATGTCGCGAATGCTGGAGGAGTATAGCATAAAACATGTCAGAACCCTTCCTTACCGACCACAAGCCAACCCGGTGGAGAGAACTAATAGAACGTTAAAAACGATGATTGCGACGTTTGTGGATTCGGATCATCGTGGGTGGGACACATACTTGCACTTTCACTTACTTGCATGCAATAAACACGGCAATGCAATCAAGTACAAAAGTCTCACCCGCGTTCTTAAAATTCGGTCGTCATCCACAACCTGTGAAGAGTCTCCGCAGGGAAGTGGAAAAACAGGACTTTAAGATCCTGGACAACCCCGATGTATGGCTGGATCGACTTAAAAGACTTGATGCTCTACGCGACTTAGTCAAGAAATACATTGTGGGGGAGCAAAGACGTCAAGAAAAGACCTACAACAGAAACAGACGTATTGCCTCGTTTCGACAATTCTCCCTTATTCGTAATTTATATTTTAATTATGATTAATAAGCTTCTGTTTTATTTCAGCTCCCAGATGGACCCAAACGGCGAGTTGATCGCCCTGACGGAGCAGATGCTCCAACAAAGAGCGATTGAGCGCGATGAAGAAGGCCACCGCCGGTTTGAGAAGGAGTAACTCCTGTGTCTTCCGACTGCTTCGAGGTATCTGTAGATGACCCGCTCGCTGGATGTGCGAGACATCGACCAGGTGCTAGTGAAGCTGGAAGGGACACCACGTGCCTCAACGGTGGACCCCTCTTCGTCGGTTCAGTCAACCCCAATGGCGCGGATGGAAGTGGATGTGCCTGCGGTATTAGTACCGGGGCCATCCGCCAACATCTACCCCGCAGATTATGCTGAGGATCTGCGTGAGGCAGTACTGAAGCAGCAGACGTCCGTCGCCGCAAATCGCCCACGCCGCAAGAAGAAGAAGTCTAGCGGCAACAGGCAATTGACGATGGACGACTACGAATCAGGAGTTCCCACCACACCACGAGCAACGATTCGGCCGCTCTCGGAAGCAGGAACATCTGTCGTAGGTCCATCACGAGCTGGGAAACTCGATGTTGGTGTCTAGTCCGACGATTGGTAGCAATACCATTCGATCGGTCGGTAGATCCTTCTAAGAACGCCTGCTACAATTGCTGGGCGAAAAACCACAGTCACCGGGAGTGTGCGATTTCGCAAAAGATATTCTGTCTTAATTGCGAACGCCGAGGGGTGACTGTGAGGGAGTGCCCCAGATGTACGGAACCGCATGATATGTGGGTACGAGAACGGGGTTACTCCCCCTTCGCGCCATCTAACCCCGTTGCACCGGCCGCTAAGGTCCCTGTCTCTCCACAGGCACCTAAGCGACCCACGCCACGGGCAGGTCCCAAGGAGTCGAAGAGGTGACGGGTGGAGACGCCCACCTGCAAGGAGGGTGCTAGGAAGGGCTCGTGTGTGAAGCCTTCCAGCAACAAATCTTCCTATGCAGAAGTGGTGGTGGGTCGCTGTGTGGAAGAGGCGACTCGCCGCCAGGCCGCTGCATTTGGCTTGGATTGCACGGGGCCATTCGAGCAAGTGAAGCCAGCCCTAAGTGCGACCAGAAGGCGAGGGAGTACAGAGACAGCCTGAACGCTCCCTCGACCAGCGACCAAGCAGCGGAACCAGAAAGGCAGGGCCGCGAAGAGAGCGGGGCTCAGCCAGTCCCTGTCCAACGAGTCAGTGGGAAGGGTAGGACCAAGACCTCTGTTCCGAAACCTCGTGGGGAGCAATCGCAGAAGGCTCGGCCTAGCGACTTGCGACGGCCCACCCCGATGAAAGTTGACGCTACGTGGATGGCTGGGCCATCTCGTCAGCCGACTCCAAAGTCGGGAAATGGGTCTAAACCCCGTACATCTTCGGAGGTATCGTCTTCTTCAGCCGGGTCGACAGCACAATCCAGCTACGAGACGGACATTCTTAGGTAATGTTGCATGTTGCTGGAGGCCGCTGCCAATCTCCCAGCTGATGTGGCACGAGACGTAGGACAGGAGGTGGTCCGTATCCTCAAGGACCGCATTCCTTCCCGTCACTGATCGAAGAGAGAAGAGGGCAGCGCGCGGTCGCGAATAGATTGTGACTTCTTTCGACTCGGCCTTCCCGAGGGAAGTAGAGTCTAGGGGGGGGGGCTTTGTGACGGAAATCGTCACACAACTATTCGCGGCAGACAAAGTATTTGAACTCCTTTTAAATGAAAGTTGTCGGAGCCTGTGGTATGTCAAGGCTAACCGACGACATTTGGTTACGGAGATCAAGTGTACAATTACGCGCGCAATAGTACGTAGGGATGAGAGCGCGAGAGTGTGTGTGTGTTTCCCACTCTCATCCCTTTTTCGGAAATAAGGCAATTGCCTATTTAGTACGTCCCGTTCCGCCGCTCGAGGCGGAAAAATCTATCCGGCGCGATCGAGAGTTTTACGGCTAAGAAAAAGCGCGTGAGGCGCAAAGCCGTTGATTTTCGGATCACCATGCGAGGATACGATACCTCCGAAGATGTACGGGGTTTAGACCCATTTCCCGACTTTGGAGTCGGCTGACGAGATGGCCCAGCCATCCTCGTAGCGTCAACTTTCATCGGGGTGGGCCGTCGCAAGTTGCTAGGCCGAGCCTTCTGCGATTGCTCCCCACGAGGTTTCGGAACAGAGGTCTTGGTCCTACCCTTCCCACTGACTCGTTGGACAGGGACTGGCTGAGCCCCGCTCTCTTCGCGGCCCTGCCTTTCTGGTTCCGCTGCTTGGTCGCTGGTCGAGGGAGCGTTCAGGCTGTCTTTGTACTCCCTCGCCTTCTGGTCGCACTTAGGGCTAGCTTCACTTGCTCGAATGGCCCCGTGCAATCCAAGCCAAATGCAGCGGCCTGGCGGCGAGTCGCCTCTTCCACACAGCGACCCACCACCACTTCTGCATAGGAAGATTTGTTGCTGGAAGGCTTCACACACGAGCCCTTCCTAGCACCCTCCTTGCAGGTGGGCGTCTCCACCCGTCACCTCTTCGACTCCTTGGGACCTGCCCGTGGCGTGGGTCGCTTAGGTGCCTGTGGAGAGACAGGGACCTTAGCGGCCGGTGCAACGGGGTTAGATGGCGCGAAGGGGGAGTAACCCCGTTCTCGTACCCACATATCATGCGGTTCCGTACATCTGGGGCACTCCCTCACAGTCACCCCTCGGCGTTCGCAATTAAGACAGAATATCTTTTGCGAAATCGCACACTCCCGGTGACTGTGGTTTTTCGCCCAGTAATTGTAGCAGGCGTTCTTAGAAGGATCTACCGACCGATCGAATGGTATTGCTACCAATCGTCGGACTAGACACCAACATCGAGTTTCCCAGCTCGTGATGGACCTACGACAGATGTTCCTGCTTCCGAGAGCGGCCGAATCGTTGCTCGTGGTGTGGTGGGAACTCCTGATTCGTAGTCGTCCATCGTCAATTGCCTGTTGCCGCTAGACTTCTTCTTCTTGCGGCGTGGGCGATTTGCGGCGACGGACGTCTGCTGCTTCAGTACTGCCTCACGCAGATCCTCAGCATAATCTGCGGGGTAGATGTTGGCGGATGGCCCCGGTACTAATACCGCAGGCACATCCACTTCCATCCGCGCCATTGGGGTTGACTGAACCGACGAAGAGGGGTCCACCGTTGAGGCACGTGGTGTCCCTTCCAGCTTCACTAGCACCTGGTCGATGTCTCGCACATCCAGCGAGCGGGTCATCTACAGATACCTCGAAGCAGTCGGAAGACACAGGAGTTACTCCTTCTCAAACCGGCGGTGGCCTTCTTCATCGCGCTCAATCGCTCTTTGTTGGAGCATCTGCTCCGTCAGGGCGATCAACTCGCCGTTTGGGTCCATCTGGGAGCTGAAATAAAACAGAAGCTTATTAATCATAATTAAAATATAAATTACGAATAAGGGAGAATTGTCGAAACGAGGCAATACGTCTGTTTCTGTTGTAGGTCTTTTCTTGACGTCTTTGCTCCCCCACAATGTATTTCTTGACTAAGTCGCGTAGAGCATCAAGTCTTTTAAGTCGATCCAGCCATACATCGGGGTTGTCCAGGATCTTAAAGTCCTGTTTTTCCACTTCCCTGCGGAGACTCTTCACAGGTTGTGGATGACGACCGAATTTTAAGAACGCGGGTGAGACTTTTGTACTTGATTGCATTGCCGTGTTTATTGCATGCAAGTAAGTGAAAGTGCAAGTATGTGTCCCACCCACGATGATCCGAATCCACAAACGTCGCAATCATCGTTTTTAACGTTCTATTAGTTCTCTCCACCGGGTTGGCTTGTGGTCGGTAAGGAAGGGTTCTGACATGTTTTATGCTATACTCCTCCAGCATTCGCGACATGATGCCGTTGATGAACTCAGTCCCATTATCCGTTATTAGGAAATCGAATGCTTTCGACACCGATTTACCGGTCGCCGTACGTAATGGTTTGAGCTCTATCCACCTTGTAAACAAGTCTTGAAATATTATGATATATTTGTATTGACTTTTACTACGTGGAAGCTCCATTACGTCTGCAAGCACAACAGACCAGGGTCTCTCATTGTTCCGTTTTCCCATCAAGCCTTGAGGACCTGTTTGCGACGACTCATAGCTCTGACAAATCAGACACTGTAAAACAAATTGGCGTATATCGTGGTAGATACCTGGCCAATAATAGTCTCTTGCAACACGTTCGTAAGTCTTTTCGACTCCCATATGACCCATAGATGGGTGGAAATGAGAATCTACTAAGACTCGGTTCCTCTGCTCTAAGGGTAGAACTAGGCGCCAGCCTTCTTCTCGTTCTGTTACAGAGTCCAAGAGTTTATCACTTGTAAAACGGTATAGCATATCATCATTAATTTTCCACTCCGGAAATTTCTGAGGGCATGACCGTACATCGTTTAATCTAGCAATATACCATGCAATCTCTTCTTCGTCGGGGTCTCGGTTGACGGCACGAGAAAGGGCGTCCGGGACATAGTGCAAGACTCGTTTCTTATGCACTATTTCAAAGTCCCATTGCTGCATTTCAAGTATCCATCGTGCCAACCTAGCCGATGGCTCTCTGAGATTTTTAAGCCATTTGAGAGCACTATGGTCGGTCACAGCCGTGAATCGATAGGCCTCAATGTATGGTCTCAATCTCTTAATAGCCCATATGAGAGCCAAGCATTCTTTTTCCGTTGTCATGTAATTACGTTCAGCGCGATTTAATAATCGGCTGACGTAGACAATCGGATGCTCGAAACCCTCGTCGTCCAGTTGCGTCAACACCGCACCTATTGCTAAGTCACTAGCGCCACTTTGGACGATAAATGGCTTAGAAAAGTCTGGACGGGCTAATACAGGCGCTTCAGCTAACGCAACTCTAAGCTGATGAAACGCCTCCTCCTGCTCCTCGCCCCAATCCCAAGGCTGGTCTTTACGCAGTAACTTGGTAAGGGGAGCTTTAGTGTCAGCTTCTCGATTACTCGCTCGAGGCGGAAAAATCTATCCGGTGCGATCGAGAGTTTTACGGCTAAGAAAAAGCGCGTGAGGCGCAAAGCCGTCGATTTTCGGATCATCCTCGCATGGTGAACCGCGAGTGAGTTGGTGTGTAAAGAAGGACGGGAAGTGTGTGAGTGTGGACGCGGTTCGCGGGACAGTCGCCGCGGTATTGGACCGCCTTTCACCACCCCAGCCGTCGTCGGTCTCCGTTGCCCAAGAGGTCAAAAGTGATAAGGATCGACTGGGCTATCCTCGGGGCGCATCCTGGTAAGTTTGGTTTATATTACCGCGTGTTCCCCCCTTCCCCGAGTGTATGATTGTGTGAACTCGGGAGTGTATTCTGGTACGCCGGTACCCGAATAGCGGAGATCAGGATAGAGTCAACCGCAGGCGAGGATTTCGATCCGGTTGAATCCCGAGACTTCCGCCCGCGCGAAATATTATTGTCGCGGTACACGGCCTGGATGGCCAAATGTTAAATTAAAGAAAATAAATGTTTCTTTTATTTTTATTTTAATTATTTGTGTAATTATTGTGTTCTCCCCGCTCCCGTCGACATCTTCTATTAATTTAAAATAATCGTGTCGAGGCAAGGAGAATCGCCCGAATTCTCCACACCGTTCGTCCCAGCGAACTCGTGTTCCTGCCAACAGCCCGCAGTTCGCGATAAATTAATTACTTGTGTGCGCGGTATTGGGCAACGCGTCCCAACGGTTTATTAATTATAAAAATTAATTAATTTTACCCGGGCACGCGAATACCACGTCACAGTACTCAATCCCAAATAACCCACACATACAGCCGCAGCAAAGTACGGTTAATCCAGCATTCAGGTATAGCCGTTCGTACGAAACATGCTTAGAAGATGCTACCATTATAAGAGAAAAAAGGACAGCACAGATATTCTCACGCTACCAAATACAATTCAAAGGAGCGAAAAAGCATGATCCGGAGACATTCTTATCAAATCTTGAGGAATGTAGGGAAAGTTATGGTCCTCGAATCAGGATATATTTAAAGCTTTGTCGTCAGTCTTAGATGACGAGGCATGGGAATGGTTCAGGCGTAAGTAAAGCAGCTGGAAGGATTACCTAGACTTTGTAGATGCACTAAGACTACAATATGGGACCGACGAAACACAAAGCCAGCTAAGACAGGCGATCGAGAATCGCACACAAGGACCGAATGAGGATATTTCCACATACCTCACTAAGCTAAGAGGCATGCTAGACCAGGTCAAGCCAACAATACCTCAATCCAAACAGCTGGATAGAGCGTATCGGAACCTGCACCCTAGCTATAGATCGAAAATCGAAAGACACCATTTCGATAATTTTATACAGCTGCAGCGACTTGTAAAAAGAAGGAAGCAAGACGTTTAATGGATGAAACGTACAAACCTCCACCAGTCATTTAAAATTACGGTCTATCCAAACATGCATATGTGGATCCTATGCAAACAAAAACCGGTAAATTAGCAGCAGTTTCCAGAAGGCAAAGCTATGATATTATAGTAACCCGAAAGTCTATAGCACCCATAGCTACCAATCCACAAAAGAAAATACAGCACCTGTACCCATGGAAGCCGAACAGCCCTCAAACAGCTAGAAAATATACAGCACCCTTTAAGCAAGAACCTAAGCAGCAATACAGCGAAACTGCAAAGAATAACAAAAATAGCAATTATTGGCAGCGAGCATAGGAAATTAAACAAAGGTCTGAATCACCAAAGAAACAGGAATTCAAGCCAAATTAATTTAGCACGCCAAACTATGTATAGCAAAAGCAAATTCACCCAAGAAAATTTAAAGAGCCTTGCTATAGGTGTAATAAACTTGGGATTGGATAGCAGAATGTCCAGAACCTGCAACCTGTCGTAATTGCGGTGCTCAAGGCACACATTACACAAACTGCAGCTGCAACAAAAACAGAAACCAGGGAAACTACAGCCAGAGAAAATAAAGACTCGTATTTTCTCACCCAAACACCCAAAAGGGTCAATACCCTCCCAGTTAGCAGCAACTAATTCCTTAATACAGCAAATACACGGCATCGATCCACGACATTTCTTTAACATAGAGTTAAACGGACAAAAACTTACAGCTTTACTTGACGATGACTCAGTACACTTATTTATTGGTCGAGGAATGAATAGAGTATTACAGCATAAATTGCGAAAATCCAGCAATTCAGCCGTAAAGTAGTAGATGGTACAGCTGTACCAATACAAGGTATAATAGATGTAGCCATGGAAATAGATGGTGAAACTATTATAATGCCCTTTTAAGTAGCAGGCGGTAAAGTGAACATGAAAATATGCTATGAAGATGATACATGGTGTAATGACAAAGGTATCATTCATCATTTTTATCCGTATGGCAAAGATCCTAGTTGCTCACCTGCCCTAGCAAGCATAGGGGGGTTGAAACGAGCTACCCCGATACAAGAAAGAAGATTACAGCAGCTACTAATGAGATGATTCCCCCAACACCAAAAACCCTAGGTGTAACTAATGAATTCCTCTTTGAGGAACACTTAAATGGTTAAGAATAGTACTATCCACCCTCAAAAAGGTAAACCTGCAAATAAACAGAGAAAAGTCCGAATTGTGTTGCGCGGAAGTAACTTATCTAGGATATATTGTTAATGAGGACGGTCTCAAAACAAATATAAATAAGATACGACCGATACTAGAGTATCCAGCCCCAACCAATTTGAATTTAAGCAACTAAGACGTTCTACTGGCTTAATTGGTTGGTACTCAAGGTTTATCGATAAATTAGCCGAATACACAGCACCGTTAAATTATTTAACGCGAAAGAATGTCAGATGGCAATGGCATCAAGAACAGCAGGATGCATTCGAGAAAATGAAGCCAGCACTTACCCAATCCCCTGTTTTAGCCCGCCCCGATTGTTCCCTCCCCTTTACCCTCCAAACCGATGCTAGCGATTATGCTATAGCCGGTGTGCTTACCCAAGATATAAATGGTGAAGAGCACCATATATATTACGTCAGCCGTACACTTAGTAAAGCGGAACGTAATTATACGGTGACAGAGAAGGAATGTCTAGTCGTTTTGTGATCTACTGAAAGAATGAAAGGTTACCGTCAAGGCGAAGAGTTAACCGTGGTAACAGATCACCATAGCTTTCTCTGGCTTCATAATATCAAGGATCCGACAGGCAGATTGGCTCGATGGAACACAATCCTGCAAAATTATAAATTTGTGCACAAGAAAGGAGTACATCATAAAGTACCTGACGCACTCTCGAGAACATACGAAGATACAGCATTAGCAGCTACAGCCACAATTAATACCAGCGATCCTTGGTACCAAATGAAAATCCAAGCAGTAATAAAATCTCCCCAAAAATACGCTGATTTATGTATAAAAGACAACCTTTTATACTGTGATGTGGGTACATCACCGAGGCCACCTGAAAATAATATATATAGAATATTAGTATTAATTAGTAAAAAAAGAAACTATATTAATTAAGTATACTTATCTAGTTGTCCTCTACAGCTGGTGGTATCTTGATCAGCGTGTCCGGGGTTCCCTCGGTGACAGGTACTCCTTCGTACGCTGCATCTGAAAAGGAGAAATATATTAATATGTATATTTACTAAATAAGATAAGTAATGGTAAGGACAGGCATTATGGGGGAATAGATAGGAAGTTTATAAATATTAATAATAATATAAGTAGGGAGATGTGAGGAAAATGACAACGGATGGGTGTATTGTTTATTAATTGAAAAAGGAAAAAGAAGATAATAGAGATTAAGTATTACAAAAATTAAGTATTAAACAGGGATAAGGAATAGGTGGAATTAGTATTAATAATTTAGATTGTGAGGTAGTAAATACCTCACATGAATAAATAAAATCTTGAATTTTGTCGTCGTCTGAGACCTGAAAAAACAAATATATGGTATTAATATATGGTAATAAAACAAAGATACTAAAATAGGAACATCTTACCTAACACAGGTAATGTCTGTGCATTACCTGTGTGTAAATGCCGATGATACCTCCTCCTGGGTCAGGAAAACTCCTACGTTGGTGGTTTGGCGACTCCTTGGCACTGGCTCCTGCTGGTCCTGGGCATCGTTACCTGTAGGGAAAGATTATAAATTAAAGTGATAACGAATCACATGATTGTTTAAATTAAATAAGTAGAGTTTGTAAATAATAAATGTAGTGTATGGGATAGGTTAGAGGTAAGGTTGACATGTGGTATTAGAGAGGTTAGGGAAAAAGGTAAACAATGTATAACAAAGCCTCAACCATTGTCATCACCGAGTTGTATGAATAAATAAAAGGAAAGGATGGGAAATAATGGAATTGAATTGGTTTGTTTTATGTGTCGGAGATAAAGAGAGAAGAATAAACAAATAATACTTACCATAATGTCGAGCTAATTGAAGAGAAGAGAGAGAGAGGTTACTCGCTGCCGGTGAAGGAGAAGTGATGGAAACGCCGACCCGCGCAGACAACACCTCCGGATGAGGGGAACTCCTTTCCTCGTAGACGTCGTCGCCGTGAAGTCGCACCAGGTTCGAATCACTGCACAACCGCCGAGTATCCGTAAACACGAAAGTAAGAGAGACGGAGAGAGAGAACGGACTCGCGCGCGAAGCAATACTGCCGCATGCGTGTACATAGGCGGCGGCGGAGAGGGGGGAGCTCACTCGCTTGCACCACGAGGACTACCGAGAGAGCGCGCAGGCGCAACGAAGCGCGGGACTCTCTTGTACTCGACTCCAGTGTGTAAGAGAGAGAAAAGAAGAGTGCGAATTGCACAAGTGGAGGCGCTAGCCCAGCTAACACTTGGGACTGGAAATAATATTCGCACCGCTATGTTTGAAGGAATAATACTGGAGGAATGAAGGTGGCAGTAGTATCGATAGCACCTGTTGACCTGTCAATGAGGGAAATGGGTGCCATATTTAAAATGAAGAAAGTTGACAGCGCCGCGGGTCGGCTTTGAAGGAAATATAGAAAAAGGAAGAAGAAAGCGGAAAAAGGAGGAGAGGAAATCATTACTAGCTGATCCGTGAAACGAGACGCCAGTGTATTTTTCTAAGTTATCAGATTATTTCGGAAGTATTGTTGATTATTGTTGGATTTATTGAGATTGAGGAGAATTATCGTTGAGAGAAGAAGGAGATTATTTTTATTGAGAGTATTGTTTGGAGGAAAAATCTAGTTGAGAGAAGTCCAGGAGATATTTATTATTGGAGGATTTGGAAATATCGACTCGCGTGCGGTAAGTGGACTGCCCGCCGGCCACGTTATTTCGTTGGTGTGAATATATTATTAATTTGTTAGATTATTTGCGGTATCGCGGTTTAATGTAATGTAAGTCGTACTACCTCGATTACTTAAATTTGGGGTTTTTAGTAAATAATTGTTATAGATTATAATTAAATCGTACTGTAATGGTTTTTCCTATGTTAATGAATAGTTCGCGACTTCGTCTGTAAAAGCTAAATTTGTAGGAAAAATATAAGTGAAGTGAATAAATAGTTGATTACTCCCTTATGTGGACAATTAAATTCATTCTCCTTTTGTGTGATTTTAATTATCCCATTTTGTGATTGTAATTAATTATATTAGAGAGAATTCTATTAGTCCCGCCATTTTCCCGTCGGCGAGACAAGGATCCACGGCACAGGTAAGAAATTCGTGCACGTGCTGAGCCAGCCATCTTGATAGGACGAAGGACGAATGTTAATTCCCCCTAATTGTTTAAACAGACATACTCATATTTATCCAGATTATTATTATTATTATTATTAATTGTAGTACGTAGTGTGCGGGATTCCTATTTTATTCATATTTGAAGGAAACGCTACGTCACAAGATATAATGAATTAAATAAATAAAATAGTTATTGTTTAGTAATAATAAACAAGGTAAGGAGGGTTATGTGTTAAGGAGAGAGAGGATTGTTAGTAGGGAAGTACAGGTTAGATAATAAATATAATTAATTATTACAAATATTTATATTGATAAAAACACATACGAGTATACATAATATACTTAGGATGATTCCTCTCCGTGAGCGGTTGTTGACAGCGGTGTTGGGGGACTTTCGCCGTGTGCCGTGTCGCCTGTGGAGACTTGGTGGATGCATGCGCGCACCTCCGGACGCGCACCACTCCGTGGTAGTACCCGGGTACTATCCCGACGGTGGGGATCGCGCACACCCGGGGGAAACGGTCGCGAGGCACGTTGTTTACGTGCCGGCCCGCGCTCAGTTGTCGCCATCTTGAATCGATCTAGATTCAAGCGCGCGCACACTGAGCACGCGGTCCACGCTCGTATCGATACGGGGATCGCACGCATATTGTCTAGGGAATTCAGAACGCGGATAGTGGGGGAAACATGTGTATAATAGTAAGGAGATAAATTTATATTTGAATTTCGCGCTGTTAACTAGAGAATAATTTAGTGATCTATTGAACCAATCAATAGATGATTTTATTAGAGAATAAGACTTCCGTATGGGTAAATGTAACAGCATATTACGTTATATGACTGTAATTACCTTAAATACGGAAAGTCGAAATACTAGTTGGGACAATGATAACTTATGCAAATTAGTTGTCATTTTTATCTATAGTAGGGTAAATACGGGTAGCTTTATTACACCTGTGACGGATACGGAAGGGTTGGAGAATTATAATATTGCCGTATCCCTCGCAGGTGACGAGGGAGAGAACAGATAGGGATATTAGGAGATTGAGGGAGATAGAAAATCGGTGAAGAAGTTTGGCGTGGCTCGGAAAACGAAGCAGTGTTATTCTGATCGTATCTATCATTTACAGAGTATTGTTTTTTTCTGATTCTATCGATAAAGAGATTTTGGAGTGATATTACAGCAATAACAGAATTTTGGCAGTTTCTTTTGCTTTTATTAAGAAGGATTTACTGAGGATTAAGGAGCTATTACGATAATATTAATTTCCAATAGGGAGAAAATAATATTGAATATTATTTATTATTTTATTGATTTATTTACATCTTATTGGTGAGTTATTTCTAATTATTAATATAATAATTGATTTATGTATCAGTGGGGAGAATAATAATCAATTCAGTGCGCGTTTTCTTACTAAATTAAATTGTTTATTCGATTAATTTTAAATTATCGTTCTCTCTCTCGTGGTTAGTGGTGCCACGGGATCTATTATTAGATCCCGTAATATAATTTTATATATTTACATTTTGTTAAGGTTGTTAATATTCGTTATCGCGATAATAGGCATCCGGAACTATTTAGTTTATTCAACGGAACTTCCTCTGGGTGAGTCCCCGGGTTATCAGGACGAATAAATTAATATTATTGTTTTTCTCTTTCGATGATGTTGGGATCCGGAAATAATTTTGTTTAAATAATATTTTTTATTGGAATTATAAACCAGCATCACATTTGGCGCCCAACGTGTGTTTTTATTGTACATTTAGTGATTAAATTGTTTTCGGTTTGTTAGCAAATTTAACGGTTTTTTTTTGTACATCGGCGGAAGTTGAATTAACGAATATTTTAGGGAGTGTTTTAAAAATTTCTCAGTGGGGTCGAGAGAGAGAGAAATTTTCGGCGTCGGTTACGCCATTTTGGAAAATTGTAAATTTGATTGCTGCCATTTTAACGATTAACTGGCCGCGTTGAAATTTAATTATTACCGTTTCTAGTGGGAGATAAACTGATATATTATTTTATTTTTTATTATTATTGTAATAATTATTGTTGTTGCTGTCTGTTGTTATCACCTGTTTTGCAAGCGCTTTTTGTGGGCTGCTGCTATTTTATAGGTGATTTGTTGATTGTTGAATCAAAGTTAATAAAACTTTTATTCGACAATTTAACAATTTTTGCAGTAGACAGTGACATCGCCTCGTGCCAAATAAAAAAAAATAGTT
Source organism: Theocolax elegans (assembly GCA_026168455.1). NCBI lineage: Eukaryota > Metazoa > Arthropoda > Insecta > Hymenoptera > Cerocephalidae > Theocolax > Theocolax elegans. The sequence goes on along the minus strand of CM047431.1, from coordinate 458,411 downwards.
GGGAGATAATAATTTATTTTATTTATTGTGTTATTTTCTGATATTTGGGACGTATATAAATTATTATTCATGGTAATTTTGAATATATGTATTGGAATTGACCATTTGTAAAAGCAATCAGGAGTTGGACGTGAGGACACCACAAGGAGATATATTCCTTTTTGTTTTACCAGCCATTGTAATCAGGATTTATTTATTTATTTATTGTTTTTTTTCCATTTTTTAGGAAGATATACAAAACGGTAATCTCCAGAATATAATACTTATAATTTATATTTATTTATATATTTTAATATTTATTCATATTGGTCAATATTTATTTATATTTATATAGCGGATGTGCATTTTTTATTTCTTTTTCTTTGATCGTAATTTATAGTGGGGTCTAAGAAAAATTTATTTATTTGGCGCGAGGCTTTATCTGGTCAGATCGGACTCGTGCACCGAAGAGTTCCCGTTTAATTCAGTTTACGGGGGAATTAAGATCGCTGGGTTTGATTAAGGGAAATTTTTATATTAAAGTCATTTTTATTTTTTTTTGTTCGTTTTTTTTTTAAGTTATTCTCTCGGTTGTTTGTAGTTATTTTTTTTTGTTGTTGCTTTTGTGGTATCTTAGTTTACTAAAATGGGTAGTCATAAGGAACGGATGGAAAATATCCTGAAACAGTCTACAGGGGCGAGGGAATTATCTAGAAAGATTTCAAAAATAGACCCGAAACTAATAAAGGAGTTATTGGAAAAATAAGGGTTAAGCACAGTAGGGTCATTTGGGACGTGCATTGCTTTAACCGCCAAAGTATTGTTGATCAATGATCGTCAGTGCTACAAGCGTTGTTTACGCGTGCAGTAGTTTGTTTTTCAGTTTGTGATTGATTCTTTCTCGTACATTTTCTTGTTGTGAACAGTGAAGATTTTGTCTTTATAAACATTTAAGAGTAATTGACATTGTTATTAAAATTGTTAGTTCGATAGGTGAGAATGCCAGCAACAAACACGTGTTCGTTTAAGAATTGTGATACTTCTAAAAAAAAGGATCCAACTTTAACTTTTCATCGGTTTCCCATTCGATTTCCACATGTGTATGTATTTAATTTTTAAAGACAAAAAGTATATATTTTAAAGTTTTATTTATTTTCTTTGAAGATAAATTGAAATTAAATCTTTTGCTTTTTTGAATATAAGAAAGTACTCTATAGATAAATGTTATAATAACTTTTAATTTTTCGTTGCTGTTTTTCGACTACAGTTAAATCAAGTGCTTAAGAGGATGTCGAACCCAAATTACAGGGATCTATAGCTTTCAACATAAAAATTATACTTTAATCAAATATTGAATTAAAAATCTGAAAAAATTCATACAGGTAGTTTAAAACAAAAGCGAGGGCATGGCGTTTTGATCTTTTAAAAAAGTAATTTGTTTAATAATTATTAAGTAAATAATTTTTGGTCGGTAATTATTAGTCAAAATAGGGCATAAACCGTCAACCCAAACATCGTAATTAAAATATCGATTTAAAAATCTGAAAAAATTTGGGTATATTGTTTAAAACATGCCTGAGGGCATGGCGTTCAGGATTTTTTCAAAAGTTCATTCTTTTGTTTATAAAACAATATAAAAAATGACCGTTTTTTGAGTCCTAGGTTGAGTTTTAGGTTGTAATTCTTGTTTTTTTTATCAAATAAGTGAGCAAATTTAGATTTCAATAAAACTATATTGTTATAATTTGTTGACTAATTACGTAGAACGAATCGTTTTGGAAATATTTTCATTCAGATTAAAAATTATTATGCCTTTTATATGACGGTTTAGATTTGGTTTATTATTTATGCACCTATTTATGGCTATGTTTAACTACTTTTTTAATTTTAATTATCAATCAGTATAAACTATTTCTAAAATTTTATTTAACATTTAACACGAGTTTTATAAGCAGGTTTAAAATGTTATTTTTAGGAGATTTTTTAAAATTGCAACAAACTTTTTAACGTTGTATTTATTAATAATTAAAAATTCATTTTCATAATTAAATGGAGTCGGGTGAAAATTAGATGAAGAAATTTGAAATGATTTTTTATTGCATAATTTAAAAATTTTATTTTTGCCTTCAGAATTTCATTTTATTTTTTTAAACACCAACGAAAATTTTAAGCCAAATTATAAGATGTGAACGTAAATAATTGGTATCTCTATATTTTTAAATAATGAGTTGGATTTTTTAAAAATATCTCTGTAACGTTCTTGTACATGCTTTGAAGATGTAGTATAAACATTTTCAAAATTATTTATGTTTAATAATTAAAAGTCATGTATGAACTTTTACAGAGTTTTAGTTTTGCAATTGTTGACAATTTTTGGGTACATCCCTGTAATTTGGTTGTCACGTCTGCTTAAATGTCATTTTGCTCTTTACTTACGTTTAAATGCATGTTACTTATGACACTTAAAGCATAATATTATTCTTATGTAATATGAAAAATTAATAACATTTTTTCGCTACACAATGCACGAATTATCATCCTTATGTGTATGTCTATCAAATTGTGCAATAAAAGTTTTCAAAAGGTAGGTTTTATTTTTTGCATAAAATGTCTTGAATAAGGTTGTTTCACATTATTTATTAACAGGGTCCGTTCTGTCATGTAAATTGATCTTATAGTTAATATTTTCTCCATTTATTATTTATCATAATCAAATATAAAAAAATTTGGCGAAAACAGTAGAAAAACTACGTAGATAAGTATTTTTTTAATTGTTGTACTTTGATTTCTTTGCTTGTTTCAATTGCTCTTAGTAGATATTGTGATTGTCTTTGCACAAGTACCAGTTTTTCTTTTTTTATGTAGTTAGACACGTAATAAAATTAATGCAATAATATTAAGTATTGTAATAATATTATTTTCTTTTTAGTAATATTTAAAACGTTTTGAAAGTGCTACTATATTAAAACAATATTGTATAAATTAAGTTTATTGGGGTTGCTCTTAACTTTCTTTGTAAATGCTCTTGTATTTTAACATTAATTAGACAAAATTATTAAATATTAAAATTTACATTCATTAAATAGCATAATAAGTCTTTTTCGATATATTAGTTGTATATATAGCAATTTGTATTAGTCTACAAATTTTTTAATTACTTTTACGCATTGAATTAACATTGCATTGAAATATAGTAGTTTTCTGCTCGTCTGACTATCACACTCGAACATATGCATTTCTATTTAGTGTGCAAGAATGGCATTTAAATAATTTTAAAAATGCGTAAAGTGTCTCTTACCCCATTTGAATCAAAGAACAATACTCGATCTAAACTAAATACTTTCACTAAGGTTTAATTTATTTTTCTGCCAAACTTATGTATTACTTGTTTAATGACTAATGAGTAATGGTGCATGCTTTTTTCATTTACAAGTAGTTAAATCTATATTTGCATGTTCTAATAGTTTATCAGAATGGTTTCGAGTTTGCGGGAATAGCGATTTACTCAAATTATAAAAGAGTATGTAGTAAGCATTTTTTAGAGTCCGATTTTATTCAGTGCAGTGCTTTTAAAAGAGTACTTAGCCCCAATACAATTCCTCAGTTAACTTTAAGCAACGCTTCGAAATCGGAAAATGCAGTTGAAAAGAGAACTTGCATTGCAACTTCTGCTGCAACTTCTGGTCATCATGGCAATTCTAATACTTCACACTTGTGTGAAACAAATTTAGACGCTGTAGATTCCGGTAATAAAGAGAATGCCTTGCCACAAAAATGCCTGCCAAAAGCAGAAACGATTCCACGACGTAGTTATAAAAAACGTAAAATTAGGGCTCCAGCTTTCAGTAAAAATTAAATTAACGCACAACTTACTTTAAAAGTTAAAAAATTACAACGTGAGTTATGAAGATTAAAAAATCGGAAGCTTAAACTATCTAAAAATGAAATTGTCGAGCAAGCCGCGAGATACTTAAATAAAGATTTATTGTTATTTTTAAAAATGCAATTAAATCATGATAACCCTGCTAAAAATAATCGATTTCAATCGATTATTTTTAGGAGGGAAACAACGTAAATGGGAAGAAGATGAAAAACAATTCGCGCTAGGTTTATATTACAAATCGCCAAAGGCTTATGTTTTTTTGAGGGATAATAAACATTTTTCTTTACCATCAGTTTCATTGATTCGTAATTGGGTGAACGTAATACATTTAAAATCGGGTAAAAACGAAGAGATACTTAAACAATTAAAAATTAAACTAGAAGGTAAATTGGAATTTGAAAAAGAATCGGTATTAATGTGGGACGAAATGGTGATTAGACCATGCCTTGAGTACAATCTGAAGGATGATTTTATTGAAGGGCACCATGATCTAAGCGACGATTTCGGTGGTAGGGAATTAAAAATGGCGAATTCTGTTTTAGTTTTTTTGTTAAGTGGGTTAAGCTATGATTGGAAGCAGCCTCTTATGTATTTTCCGACTGCAGGTACCACTTCCAGTTCAATTTTGAAAGACATCATTTTAAATGTCATTCATGTTTGTGAAGAAATCGGGTTTAAAATTTGTTATATGGTTTGTGATCAGGGTGCTTCCAATCAAAAAGCTATAAGTTTATTAAATATAACTAAAGATCAGCCGTTTATCGAATTAAACAATCGTAAAATATTTTTTGGTTTTGACGTACCACACATATTAAAATGCATTCGAATTAATTTAATTAAACATAATTACGTATTGGATAAAGAAGTAGTTTCTTGGTGTAATATTCGAGAATTAAGAGAGCTGGAGCGAGCAGATCGTCACATTAAACCAAATAATTTTGAAAAAATGCGTGTTAGTTTAGCCGCGCAAGTTTTTAGCAATTCGGTTTATGCAGCATTAATGGCAGGTGCATCCTCCGGAGCTTTAAAAAGTAACACTGTTGTCGCGACTGCCAATTTCGTAAAAAACATTAATTATGTCTTTGACTGCTTGAACGCTCGTTCTCATAAAGATCCAAATCCCTTAAAACGCGGCTTGTCTAATTCAAATAGTAATGTAGAGATTCGTTTAAAAAACTTTGCTAATTATATTGATAAATGGTCTATCAAAAACGGTAAAAAGCCTAATTGCTTTGAAAATTTCGCATTAACCATCAACGGCATACTATCATTGTGGAACGAACTTAAACAACAAAACAAACTATACTTATTAACCAATCGATTAAATCAAGATAAAATTGAAAACTTTTTCGGAGTAATGCGATCGCGATCGGGCCACAATGATAATCCTACTGTTATGTAGTTTCGCAGAAATTTACAGTATGCAATAATGATTACATTATTAGTCCCTTCAGTTGGAACTAATTGCGAGCCGGATGATGCGCGTTTATTAATTTCAAATTTTGAAGTATGTAAAGATGAGTCTACAGTAGCCGTGACTAATGAGATTATTAATAAAAATATAGAAAACTGGTTTATTTATAATGAAAAATTCGATGTAGAGACCACTGATGAATCAGAAGTATGCAAAGTTGAAGTTGCTCAAGTCGATGATCTTCAAAACTGCACAAAAACTTACATTGCCGGATATTTAGCTTTTAAAGTTGTAAATAAATTCAATTGTGATAACTGCGCTATAAAATTAATTGATGATAGTAGAGAATTAAATTCTAAGACAGATTTATTATTGCTGTGGAAAGCTTATCCACCATTAAAAGCGAAAGCTTGTGGTGGATTAAAAGCTCCGACACTTTCGTTTATTTCATTTGTAAACACTTGTTATGAAATTTTTGAATCAGAATTTGAAAAAATTGCTCATTCCGAATTAATAGGTAAATATTTGTATGCATTAATTAAAAGCTGAGAACCTCGTGTACATAATTTTTAATATGTCTGTGTATATATTGTTTTCTTTTATTTAACGACGCGTTAAACTTTTATTTTTTTTATTTTTAAAAATCGTATTCAGCAGAATTCAAAATCTCTTGACTCCCATTCATTGCATCCTATGAATCCTCATCCCTTCCTGATGTAAGACATTCTGCTACCTTCCCGCTTGGTTTCCATCGAATGTTCTCAGTTATATTTATTTTTTATAGCTAATTTACCTAGGCCTATAATTATAAGATAACTGATTTCAACAAAACGCAGAATAACGTTATAAGATAATATTTTTCTTTTATTTTTCCTCTTTTCACGTAATAGAAATAAAATTAAAAAATATTAAAAAATGTACATTTTAAAACTAAATACACATTTGCATTACTCGCTACTGTGTACAGCATGTGGGGTGGCCTTTATGCGGCGGCGACACTAGCGTCGCTTGCGGCTGGGGTGTATATATATATATATACGTGACAACTGTGTTGAAAAAGAGTAGCAGCAGCTCCCTCTCAAGGAATTTTTCAGAGTCTGACTTGCGGTTTTTACCTCTGTACGCATTCTCTCACGGGCTGTAAAGCAATTAGACATAAATACAGGGTGTATTGTAATTCGTACACATAAAAATACCATCGGATAGAGCGCAAAATTTTAAGAAAAAAAGCTCTCTTCCATTTTTCGATCTGACCAATAGGAAAGGAGCTATTGTTAATTATAAACCGACCAATCAGCGCGCGAGAAGGCCCGAATGGGCGGTGATAAGCGGCGATGGGCGGGGCTAATTTTCGTCAGTCAGTAGAGAGGGGAAATAATGGTCGGTTTCCACCGACCGCCGAAATATGGTAGCACCTTGCACATGCGAATAAGGCGCATGTGGGCAGCGAGCGCAATAAATAAATAAATAAATTAATAATGTTAATAAATAAAAGCATAAATAAATAAATAAATAAATACATTATTTAATTAATAAAGTTAATAAATAAAAAAAGGTAATAGATCAATTAAATGATAATAAATTAATAAAACGGAGATAAGGAATAGATAATAAATAATTTAATTTTCTTAATAATTTTTTAATAATAAAAAAAAAAATAAAAAAAATACTACGAAAGCTGCTCGAAATGACGGCCTTCCACCTCCAGAGCTAGCTCTGCTCGCCGCTGTAGGCTTAAAACAGCTCTCCGCACCATGTCCTCGTTGTTCCTGACATGTTCGAATGCTGCTTGGATTCTGTCGCGACATTGTTGTTCTTCCTGGACAGGGGTTCGGTAAACGATCTCTTTGATACAACCCCATAAGAAATAATCTAATGGGGTCAGATCAGGAGATCGTGGTGGCCATAAAATTGGTCCATTTTTACCAATCCACCGGTCCGTGTATATGCGATTAAGAAAATCCCTCACAGCATTCGAAAAGTGTGCAGGAGCCCCATCGTGTTGGTAAAGCATATTTAGACGTCTATGTAATGGAAGCGTTTCCAGTAATCCTGGCAACGTTTCCATTAAGAAGTCAAAATATGCTTGTCCGTTCAGGCGTGGCGGCAGATAAACAGGACCGATCTGAAAAATAAGCACGAGACCAATGATTTTTTAGATTTAAAACTTTTGTACTATTTTTATGCGGAAAACTATTTTTTTATTTTCGATTCAAAATGTTTCCAAGAACTTCATGAGCAAAACTAATATCACGCACAGACGCAAAGATTTTTATTTATAAAATAGGCGATTGTTTACATAATAGAGGAATAACTTTTGTAGGCATGACCGCGTAGCGGAAGAGTCATACATATATTTTCGTTATCAAAAAGTCTCTTCTTCGCGATAACTCGCTTCCTATTCAACCAATCAGGCTCAAATTTTACAGAGATTCACGTCTCACACAACTAAAACTTCATAGAAATGTGTTTTGAGGTGTTTGGATTGCGAATCATGTGTTTTTAGATCGGCATCAAATTTTACATGCATCTATATTTTATGATTCTGAATTCCGGAAATTTTTTTTTTATTTTAACCATTTTTTAGCCATTTTTTAGACATTTTTTAATTTTTGCAAATTTTTTTTTAATGATATAGTGAATGTAATGAAATGATCAATAGTGCACCTGAGCGAGCATTAAATTACCTACATTTAAAAAATAATAAAATTCATAAATTTAGCATAAGTAGGTATTGTGATATTTAATAAAATTTCTTGATCAAGTGTTTGGAACATGTATCATGACTTTTTATAATATTTTATATGATATTTGAAACAGTAATAAAAGAATTAATATACTGTATATTCAAACAAAATTTTATTTATTGGAACTACAAATTTAGTTGCAGGAAGCTACGTGCCAATGAATTGGCAGCGGTTTTTTTTTGTTTCCCGATCCTGTGCATTGGCTGGAAATACGAGCACTTTTTCGTTGAATATAAAGCGGTCGTGCCTATTATGCAAATGGGTAGCAAGTGCATTACGGGGGAAGCTATTTAATTAATATTATTGAATTGATTATTGAGATTGATTCTAAAAGGATCGCGTGGAATCAAAAACTAATGAAGTAAAGTACTAAATTAAATTAAGAATTTATGTACTTACGATTTGGACGTCTATTATTCCAGCCCAGACGTTGATAGACCACGTGTACTGATGCTTCGTTTGCCTAGTGACTCGAGGATTTTCTACGGACCAGTAGTGACTGTTGTGCTGGTTGATTGTGCCATTTCGAGTAAATGTACTCTCATCCGTCCAAAAGATGTTATTCAGAAAGTTCGGGTTTACACGAACTTGAGCCATGAGGCCAGCGCAAAAATAAACCCGGGCAGCAAAGTCTCTTGGAAGAAGCTTCTGCACTCTAGTAAAATGGTACGGGTGCCTTCCCGTTCTCCGTATGCTGACATGGACGCGACTGTGAGATACACCTACTTGACGGCTCACTGCACGACAACTTGTACTAGGGTCTTCTTCGAAAATCCTCTCGATCCGCTCCTCCATTGCTGGTCGAAGAACTCGACGAGCAGGGCCAGCATCCGCACGTCGCGGTGCAACATTTCCATTTTCGCGTAAACGTCTATACGTTCGAATGAAAGTTTGTCAATCTGGATGACGCCGATTTACAAATCGCTCACGGTACATACGAGCAGCCACAACAGCATTTCCATTAGCTCGACCATACATAAAAACAATGTCGGCATATTCGCGAAACGTAAAATTCGGGATACGTCGTACAACACGTCTTTCCATTGTGAGCTTGAAAGAATCACTGCTTAAAGAAAAGGGGCTAACTTATATGATAACAACAATAATAGCAATAGCCCTTACATCGGAATTACCGCTGCCTGAGCATAACAAGACACGACCTAAGAAAATGAAATTCCATTCGAATAGATGTAATTGATGAAAAATAAAAGTTTTTAAATTATTTATTCCTTTTTTTTATAGTTATTTATTTCCTTATTTATTTGTTTATTTACTTTTGTAGTTATTAATTTCTTTGTTTTTTATTCATTTGTTGGCTCGTTTGGTTCTTTATTTTTTTGTTTTTCTATCTATTTATTTATTTAATTATTAATTTGTTTAATTATTTATTAGTTTATTTATTTGTTTCGTTACTTATTTGATTGTTTAATTAAGTATTTTTACGTTTATTTACTTATTTATTTTGTTAATTTTATTTATTTAATTAATGACTTGTTAATTAATTTACTTACTTAATCATTTCTTTCGTTTATTTATAATTTGTTTATTTAATTAATTGCTTCCCTATGTATTTCCATGGTTATGTACTTATTTACTTATTTTATTAGTTATTTTTTCAGATTATTATTAATTTGTTTATTATTTAGTAATTCGTTTGTTTAATTATTTGTCAGTTAATTTTTTTAATTATTTAGTTAACAACATTCCATTTGAATAAGACATCGAGGCCGTACAAAAAGCTGTAAATTATGATGTAATTTATGGAAAATAAATAAACTTTAATTGTTTATTCTTTTATTTTTTGTAGTTATTTATACCCTTTTTTAATTTATTACCCCTTTTATTTATTTATCCCCGTTTTATTAATTTATTACCATTTAATTGATCTATTACATTTTTTATTTATTAACTTAATTAATTAATTAATTTATTTATTTATTAACTTTATTAATTTATTTATTTATTTATTGCGCTCGCTGCCCACATGCGCCTTATTCGCATGTGCAAGGTGCTACCATATTTCGGCGGTCGGTGGAAACCGACCATTATTTCCTCTCTCTACTGACTGACGAAAATTAGCCCCGCCCATCAATGAATTTACATAGAATTGGATGTAAAGTGAAGATAAATAAATAGAGAATACGAGGTTTGATCGATTACATATTAAATATAATGTAATAATAAAAAAAGACATCAAAAATCTGAGGGGTTAAATTAGCTGTCTATAATGGCTCTCGCACTATACTTGCGTCAGGCGCTATCGCGCCTTTTGACTTATTTAAATATTGTTATAAAGGACATGACTGTGCGTACATAGAAATACGTGACGCAGGTATCAGATCAAAAAACAGTTCTAATTTAACACATGATGAAGATATTGAAAGCAATGAATACGAATACGATGAAATTAAACAATACATTAATACAAGATATTTATGTCCACCAGAAGGTATACACAGACAATCAGAATACCTTACACGAACTTTCACATACCATAATAAGATTAGCTATTCACAATGAAAATGAACAAGAAGTGTATTTTAAAGAAGGAAAAGAAACAGAAATATTAAAAAAAAATTGTAGAAACGACATTAACAGCATACTTTAAATTAAATCAAATCGATTCTGATGTACGAAATTATTTGTATTCCGAAATACCATTAAATTATGTATTTGATAATAATTCAAAAACATGGAATAAAAGAAAAAAACAAAAAAACCTGTATTAAGCAGAATGTATGTAGTGAATCCAAAGGATCGCGAAAGATATTTTATAAGATTATTACTTTTACATGTCAAAGGAGCATTATCATTTCAGGATTTACGTACTGTTGATGATATAATTTATTCTACATTTTATGAAGCTTCTATAGCTAAACATTTGGTTAATGAAGATAAAGAATGGGACAGATGTTTGGAAGAAGCAACACAATTACACTTTCCTACTGCTCTTTGTGAATTATTTGCATATATTTGTATTTTTCACAATCCTATTAATGCAAGAGATTTGTACGAAAAATACAAACACTTTTTTTACCACCCAAAATATGAACAAAATGCTGGTGAAAACCTAGCATTAAACATCATTGATAAGAATCTACAATTGAATGGATATTCTTTAAATAATTTTAATTTACCCGTTATATCTACATTTATAGAAGATTATGCTGATACATCAACAACACACAACAAAAGTTGCACATTTACTGAAATAAACGTCAACGTAAATTCTTTAAAAAATCATCAAAAAGACATTTTCGATACTATCGTGCAACATTTAAAAATTGAAGACAGAAAAAGCTTTTTTATTGATGGACCAGGAGGAAGTGGGAAAAGCTATTTACTTAATGTTCTAATAGACTATCTTAAATTCTCAAACATTTCATTTTTATGTGTTGCTTGGACAGGGATTGTAGCAAATTTATTATATAACGGGAAAACAGTACACACAACATTTAAACTACCACTTAATATCACAGAATGTACTACATGTAATATTAAATCTAATTCAATAGATGGTAAAAATTTAAAAGAAGTTCAAATTATAATATGGGATGAAATATCTATGACATCGAAATATACTTTTGAAGCAGTCAATCGCCTATTTCAAGATATATGTAATAATAAAAAAATATTTGGTGGTAAAATGTTGGTTGTTTCAGGCGATTTTAGGCAAACATTACCAGTTACACGACATGGTAGTCGTACTGAAATTATTGAAAATTCCGTTAAAAACAGTTACTTATGGCCGCATTTTATGCATATGACACTAAATGAAAATCTTCGAGTGACAGATAATGACAATTATTTTAGACAATGGTTATTAAATGTAGGTGAAGGTAAACGTTTAAATATGTATGAAGAAGAAAATGAACTGCTTGAAATCCCTCTTGATTTAATAACAAAAGAAAATGATATCATTGCAGAAATTTTTGGAAATGAAATAAAAATAAATGATAAAGATTTAAATGATAAAGTTATATTAGCCCCCACCAACAACGACGTAATTAAAATAAATAATAAAATTTTGGCTGTAATGCAAGGGCAAATTATTGAATACTTAAGTGTAGATACAGCAGAAGATGATAATGGAGAAAACTTAGATGTCATGTTACCTACAGAATTTCTTAATTTCCTTACACCTAATGGACTTTCTCTACATAAATTACAATTAAAAGTAGGTGCAATAGTAATTCTTCTAAGAAATTTAAATGTGAATGAAGATTATTAGTAACAAAACTTATGAAACATTTAATTAAAGCAGAAATTATAAGCGGAAAAAAAATTGGAAAATTAGTTTTAATACCAAGAATCACTTTGTCACCATCTAAAGAAGATATACCATTTAACATGCGCAGAAAACAATTTCCCATTCGATTAGGTTTTGCAATGACTATTAACAAATCACAAGGACAGTCATACAAACAAGTTGGTATCTATTTACTATCTCCAGTTTTTAGCCATGGTCAATTATACGTAGCTCTTTCATAAATTAAAAAATAAACACAAAATTTACACTAAGAATATAGTGTTTAAAGAAGTATTGTAAATGTGCAGACGAAAATTTATACACATTTCATATAAATTATATAAATAAATAAAAATGGAAGTATGAAAAAAAACATATTACATCTGTTGAATGATTAAAGTGAATAAGCAAAATAATTAATAATTGTTTGCGCTGAAAATCATTAAAATAAAATTGAAAATCGGCTGCAATATATCATATTGTAAATGACAAATCATTATATTAGTTATAATAAATAAAAAAAATGAAATATAAGAAAAAAACATTGAAATATTACTACTACTGAATTATTAAAGTAAATATGCAAAATAATTGACAATTCTTTGCGCTGTAAATCATTAACATGATTAAAAACCGGCTGCAACATATAATATTGTAAATTAGTACAAAAAAGTATATACTCATTACATCAAATAAAAAAATAGAAAATATAACAAAACTTCAGAAACAAGAAAAATTATATAATACTAAAACCAAAATTCCCATTAGATAAGCTATCTTCTGAAAACCTGTGTAACGAATTTAATATCATGATTACCGTAATAAATAAATATTTGCATTGAGCGTCATCAAAAAAGTATTAAAAGACAGGTTACAATATATACTGTATCATGTAATTAATTGTATCGTTACAAAATGGAATTTGTAATAAAAAAAATATGACTCTTGAAATGTATACCTTACCAGCACGTCCTCGTCGTAAGAGTCGGATAACAACATTGATATGTTGGCTAACGCTGGAAGGAAAAATTTATTTTACAGATCCACTGCCATCAACTATACTCGACAAATCAAAATAGCCTGCAGTTTGACAAAACTTGCAGACTTCAAAAAAGAATCAGAGTTTTCCAAAATACAACGACCAAAAGTTTAATTCTTATAATAACGTATAAACAGGTATTTAAAATTATTATTTAAAAACTTAAATTTGTTAAAATTTTACAATTAGAATTATATTTGCATGTATCATGTATAAAATATTTCGACAGAGCAGCCATTTAGATACAATCACTCACCCAACGTGCGTAAAAAATGATTTTCATAAACTCAATTTTATAATAACAATTACTATACAGATTCTATTAAATACCAAAATTTTTAAATATGCATTATAAAAACCATCACTTTGAAATAATACTACATTCACTGTGGCATGAGACTTTTAAGTGTTGAATAAAAAATGAAGCGGGCGTCGGGTCTTGAACCCGAGCCCCTTCGGATCCGAAGGCGTTCACGCTAACCACTGCGCTACGTCCGCACTGGTCGTAGCGCCTGCTTATTGCTTTTATATGCTACCGATACCGCGCCGCTTCGCGGTGACGGTAATGCTGGCATCTATTACAAGTGGATTAAATCCACCTTGTCACATCACATACAAATTAAAACCATATATAACAAGACAGTATTATGTACCACTTTATAAAATATTTTACCACCGCCATTGAAGAAAAATATAATTTATGAGAGTATATAACATGCTTATATTTTATGTATTCTGTAAACACATTATATTACATCAATTTATTTAAAATTACGATACCCCCCCCCCCCCCAAATGGAAATTATTTTATGTGTGTGCATTTTAAATATATTAAATATATGGACATATTTCACTTTCTTAGTTATTTTACATAGACACAATAAATATATATATATATATATATATATATATATATATATATATATATGGAGTATTCCACGTGAAGTGGTCCGATCAAAATTTTAAAATGCATCAAATTTTGGGTATACATTGCAAATGTTTTTCAGAATATAGAAAAAAATTTTTAGGTGCCGGACTCAAATTGCTCAAAAGTTATTCTAACCTCAAAAAGTGAATTTTTCCAAGTTTTTTTTAATACCAGCTGGGTTTACCTTTATTTAACTCAATATCTATCAACTTTTACTATAGAACATTATATGTAACATTCGTTGCTAATTATGTCTAGAATTCATCCTTCTGGGTTAGAATTTCTAATCACAAGGTCAATGTTACCTAAACTACATGTCAATATTTAACTTAAAGAAAGTGTAGTGCGCCACAATTGATTTTTTTATCCAAAAGTCTAAAAGAAAGCTTGAAGCAATACCTTTCAAATGGTCTGCAGCATTTTTATGGCCTTCAGTTCTGTGAAAAGTTATGATAATTTAAAGAAATACTAAAAATTCACAAAAATTAATATGGTAATTCCCATTTAAATTTTTAAAAAAATTTCGTGTTAAATGTTACAGACCATTTAAAAGGTATTGCTTCAAGCTTTCTTTTAGACTTTTGTATAAGAAAATCAATTGTGGCGCACTTACACTTTTTTTAAGTTAAATATTGACATGTAGTTTAGGTAACATTGACCTTGTGATTAGAATTCTAACCCAGAAGGATAAATTCTAGACATAATTAGCAACGAATGTTACATATAATGTTCTATAGTAAAAGTTGATAGATATTGAGTTAAATAAAGGTAAAGCCAGCTGGTATTGAAAAAAACTTGGAAAAATTCACTTTTTGAGGTTAGAATTACTTTTGAGCAAATAGATTCCGGTACCTAAAAAGTTTTTTCTGTATTTTGAAAAACATTTGCAATGTGTTGTGACATTGTAGTTATACTACATGTCACTTAGAAATAAAATAGCGAGACAAGGTATAGTATAGCACCTGTCAAGCTTACTATGCGAAGTAAGCGTGCTATACATACCAATCAGTGCGTAGTAAGCAGGAGAACCCGAAGCAAAGAAGATGCGACTCCTGACTGCGCACAATTGCACACACACACACACTGCTCCGTTGATCCAGCATCCTAATGCCTTCTCCAGCACCAGGAATGACCCGTACCATATTCCCAGGTCCCATCCAGCCTTGAATGCCCTCTCCAGCTGTCCGGACACTCCGAGCCGAAGATCCCGTATTGACAATATACGGCACCTGCAATGAAGAAACTCGAGAGGCTCGATTTAGCTTAAAATCGAGGTAAAAAGGAACGATTTAAAAGCTTACCTCGCAGATAGTATTCTCAGCAGGGCCGCAGTTACTCAATCGCCATCCGGCACCACTAAGTCAACGTCGTCGACGATGTCTCCGTCGAGGCAGCGAAACCATGGCCCGAGCGGCCTGTACGAACCGAGCCGAGCGCGCACGACTCGAGACGCGAGAGTAGGCGCGCCTGCGCAATACGCAGAGGAGAAACTCTCTCGCTTCGTGCGTGCCGATAATCGACAGACTGCGACCGACCACCGATCGTGCGACCCGAGATACCGCAATTTTCATAAACTACGTGTGTGTCCGAGGACCCAGGAGACGAGCGTCCAGGTGAGCCGTGCTCCTTCCTCCCAAGCCCAGCTTCCTTTAAGTGTGTGTGCGCGACGCGTGGTTAGGTGCGGGACGGCCCGCAATCGCGCGAACGCGAGCGACCGCGGCCAACGTGACTGGCAATTTTGAACGGCAAAGCCGCTGCTTTGCCGTGTATTACTCTTGAGCACCTTGAGTGCAATAAACCTGCAATCGTTTTATTTGTTCTTTTTTGTATTATTTCGTGACTCCACCCTAATCCCCAGTGGACACGTCACATGGCGACCGTGACTTTTTGATCCGAAAAAAATTGTGATCGTGGACTTCGGATTTCCATGAGTATTAATCCGTCATATTGCGCACACACAGAGGAAGCGTCGAAAGTGGTTTTGGACGGCCATTTTAATTTCGACCACGTGTAACCAATTTTGATTTTTTGTATAAATTCAAGTTGGTTAATAGAAATTGTTGAGGTTAGTGAATTATCTGCAAAATTCGGTGAGTCTATGCCATATTATTTGTTTGAAATTTTTTCTGCATATTGTTCTTTTTGCACATAATAGCAATAATTTTATTTTTCCCTGTATAAATATAAATTTTGCAATTAGTTTTATGTCCTTCTAGCTCCATATATTTGATTTTGGTTTAAGGCTTTTTGAAGTTTTAAATTAAATTATATTAAAAGTTATGTGATTAAGAGAATTTTGGAGTACGAGTAAGTACTTAGTAAATTGTCATTTCAAGCTACGTTCTCAACTTAGAAAAAGAAAAGTAAGGAAAATGTTTTTTTAAGTTTATTACAATTAATTATTGTTAAAAATTAGCAGTCAAAGTTAATATTGTACCCTGTAGTAATAAATTCAAGGGACAAATAGCAAATATCGCAGTTACTTGATTTACTCAACAAGTAATTTTTGTGAAAATTTTTGTTTGCAATTAAATTGAGTTTTTTATTAAATAAGCATTCTTTGAGTTAATTAGAACCTATAGCCACCAAAATTATATTCAATTTAATTTATTTTGAACAAAATGACCCTTCAAATATTGAGAACGATAGCCAACCAAGTGTATATACAGTTATACAGTGTTAAGATAGTAATATTTAATTGCTGTACGCTTATTAATTTTGAAATTGCATTAACAAGTAACATTTCACTATTTATTTGCATTGTATATATATCTTTTTAAGAGTCGTACGCTTAAATATTTCAAGCTTGGCTTGTAAATTATTCACTTATACGCTTGCCTTTCACTCAAGTTAGTTGTTGTGAATTCTTGCGTAGGTACTTAATTAGTTTTTGTTGATAAATTTGGTCATAACAGTATCAACAAAAATAATTTAACAATTTTTTTTTGCTTTGGCTTTTTGTGGCTGAAATTAACACTACTGACTTGTTAGTGTGTTATATAATTTTAATTGCTTAATAACTAAAATTTAGTTTTGTTATTATTTTTATTTGCTTGCTCATAAATTAGTTTGCTTAAAATTAAAGCAATTTGATAATTTTATGCTTGCATAATTTTAATTAATTATTAAGTCAAAATTTTGTTTTTTTTTAAGAAATTAAGCTACAATTGAGCTGTTTAGAAATAAATTTAATTTTTGTTTTGTGATTGACTACAAGTTGTATTGAGCTGCACTTAGTATTAAAATTTTTTTTTTTTGACGAATAGCGTGAATTAATTTACGTGTCCTAAGAAATCCCTCAAAATGTCAGAAACTAAATGGTAGTTTGACTCTGCATACGTTGGCAGAGGAGGATTATACTAGGTTATCGTTGGAAGAAGGCATCAGCAATACGGCAAAATGTTTTACATTGTAGTAATCAAGAAAACTACAATATGCCGATCTAAAAAATTTAAACGCCACAGATTCATGTAAATATAAGGAATCGAGTAGAAAGATATGAAAACCGGAAATGTTTCGGGTTAGCGGCGGCATATTGGGATCCTGAAGTAGACGAGGCGAATTTCGTTCCATTGGATATACCCGGTAATAGAAATTTGAAATTTAACATCGGAAGGGGAAAACTACTTAGCTGGCACATGGAGGAATCCGTCCGTCATGCGGCCAGTAAGTAGGGGAATTACAGCGGGAAATCCTACGGTATCAAGGGATAACATGGAAGTGGCACAGTGGTGCTTACCCACGTATTCATGGGCAATTGCCGACAGGTCAAACATGGGACCATATGCAGATCCGTTAACTTTCAACAATTCGCGGAATTCGACAGCACTGATTGGCGGAGAAAATTGTGTGGTAACGACAAATGCTAATATTAGATTACATTTGAACTTCCATTGCCCACTTCAACGTCAGAACCCCTCCAGCACCAATTATAACACCGGAAAAGCCCATCCAGCACCATCTCAAAAAACAAGAAAAATTCCCCTCCAGCACCACTCCAGCTTCCTATTACCAGTCCGAATTATTATATAATCCCCGTGTACATAATTATTCCCGTGAATATGTGGACAAGCAAAGTTTAAATCAAGGAAATAAGTGTAATGTGTACGATAGCGTTGAATTTCCTAGAAACGAAAATTCTAGGTCGAGAATTCCCGCTATGTAACAGTGAGCCTCGTTCGAGCGACCTTGTTTACGCTCGCGAAGTGGCCAAGGGCAGCGCCGCGTCGGGGCGAGAAAGCAATAAAGCAACGACATTGGCAGCGAGAGTATCCAAACTCGTGCCTTTTCTGTATTTTGGTTGCCGCGATAGAAAATCACGAAGGTGCGATCAATCAGTGTCATTCAGGACGGGCTGTTCTGAATCGGAGCTAGACGTCGACAGGATTGGATCAGCATCCGCGATCAATCGGTGTCATTGAGGACGGCTGCTCTGCATTGGAGCTAGACGTCGACAGGATTGGATCAGCATCCGCGATCAATCGGTGTCATCGAGGACGGCTGCTCTGCATCGGAGCTAGACGTCGACAGGATTGGATCAGCATCCGCGATCAATCGGTGTCATCGAGACGGGCTGCTCTGTATCGGAGCTAGACGTCGACAGGATTGGATCAGCATCCGCGATCAATCGGTGTCATTGAGGACGGGCCTTGCTCTGAATCGGAGCTAGACGTCGACAGGATTGGATCAGCATCCGCGATCAATCGGTGTCATTGAGGACGGGCTGCTCTGAATCGGAGCTAGACGTCGACAGGATTGGATCGGCATCGCCACATGGTGACGACATAGGACCTCGAGATGGGCCAAAACGGAGATGAATTCTCCGCATAGTTGTCACACAGGTGAGATTTCTTTTGTGCGCAGTACATGCCGAAGATCACAGAAAACGCCCCTTTCGAACCCCGCCAAACCACCCATCGAGGCCTGTCCGGAGTGGCCACGACCGAGTGGGTAGAAGCCCTAAAGGATTCACCCTAAATAGGGAAATGTAGAATTTTTTTTAATTTTATTGAATTGGTAAAACTTATGAAATATGACTTGTATTTTACTCCCTTAAGACCCATACCATTCCTAAAAATAGAGAAAAATATATACACCAATGTGAGTTAGTACAATAGTTAATTGATAAATTTCGAATTACATACAAACTTCACAAAAGTATAATGAATAAATTTTTATTGTTAAAGAATGAATTAGATAAGAAAACCAAATAATGTGTTTGATTCACTATAAGTTATTCATATAGTTCATTATTATAGTCAAATTCATGTCATTATTTAATCTCGATGTAAAGCCACTTTCGACGGAGAAAGCCAACTCACCAGGTTAGTAATGAATGAAAGTTTTCTATTTTAATACATTTTTTGAATGATTGTTTCATGTTAGTTTGGGTTATGAATGTCGCGAATTTCGGAATTGGTCGGAAAAGCGAGCGTGATAAGAGTTTGTAAGCCAGTCACACGTAATTCGAATCGAATAAAGTAATTTAGTTATCGGAAAAGTAATAATTACACACTAGCGTGTTACACGGTTACACAGATTAACTCTAAAGAAAAGCTGTTCCAGATTCCAGTGTTCCAGAATTCAAGAAACCCATTACGCTTATTAATTGAAAAATTTGTTTCTTTTTGTTGTTCTTTTGAAATTTTATAGTAATATATGCGAAGGAAAAGTTAATTTATTTTACGACACAAACAACACAGACAGTTACACTTTACACCGCTGTAGATAGCACCGGCTATCTTAGGTTAAGTTTTTACGTACTAGGATCATTTAGAATCGTCTTGATAACTAGTATTGTATTCATACTTCTGTGTGCATTGTCCATCCCCTTGCGTATTCTAAATCGAAGTAAGGTATAACTTCGGTTTGGGAGGGGGGAGTTGTGACATTGTAGTTATACTACATGTCACTTAGAAATAAAATAGCGAGACAAGGTATAGTATAGCACCTGTCAAGCTTACTATGCGAAGTAAGCGTGCTATACATACCAATCAGTGCGTAGTAAGCAGGAGAACCCGAAGCAAAGGAGATGCGACTCCTGACTGCGCACAATTGCACACACACACACACTGCTCCGTTGATCCAGCATCCTAATGCCTTCTCCAGCACCAGGAATGACCCGTACCATATTCCCAGGTCCCATCCAGCCTTGAATGCCCTCTCCAGCTGTCCGGACACTCCGAGCCGAAGATCCCGTATTGACAATATACGGCACCTGCAATGAAGAAACTCGAGAGGCTCGATTTAGCTTAAAATCGAGGTAAAAAGGAACGATTTAAAAGCTTACCTCGCAGATAGTATTCTCAGCAGGGCCGCAGTTACTCAATCGCCATCCGGCACCACTAAGTCAACGTCGTCGACGATGTCTCCGTCGAGGCAGCGAAACCATGGCCCGAGCGGCCTGTACGAACCGAGCCGAGCGCGCACGACTCGAGACGCGAGAGTAGGCGCGCCTGCGCAATACGCAGAGGAGAAACTCTCTCGCTTCGTGCGTGCCGATAATCGACAGACTGCGACCGACCACCGATCGTGCGACCCGAGATACCGCAATTTTCATAAACTACGTGTGTGTCCGAGGACCCAGGAGACGAGCGTCCAGGTGAGCCGTGCTCCTTCCTCCCAAGCCCAGCTTCCTTTAAGTGTGTGTGCGCGACGCGTGGTTAGGTGCGGGACGGCCCGCAATCGCGCGAACGCGAGCGACCGCGGCCAACGTGACTGGCAATTTTGAACGGCAAAGCCGCTGCTTTGCCGTGTATTACTCTTGAGCACCTTGAGTGCAATAAACCTGCAATCGTTTTATTTGTTCTTTTTTGTATTATTTCGTGACTCCACCCTAATCCCCAGTGGACACGTCACAGTGTACCCCAAATTTGGTGCAGTTTAAAATTTTAATTGGAGCACTTCGCAGGGAATAACCCATATATATATATATATATATATATATATGGGTGGTTCTCTGTGACATAGAAGATGAAAAAAATAAATATTGCTATAACTGTGGGAATATGTTTTAGAGGTATCCAGTAGTTCTCCTGAATTTTTTCAGATTTTTTCTGGGCCATTATTTTAAGTTACAGAGAGTCAAAGTCGACATTTTAGCACTTTTTTGCATTATATGCCCATTTTCATGAATTTTTAGCTCCCAGGGGATGCATTTTTCACTAAAAACATAAGTATGACTTTTTTTGTAAAATTTTCCGAACTTTTCATTAAAAATACTTTTAAAGACATAAATGTATGCTGTCACACTCTTGTAAGCCATTTAAACCTTAAATAGTGAAAATCAGCAATTCTGCTCCGGACTCTGGTAACCTAATACTGTCTAAAAGATGTCTTTTTATAGTCAGAAACTGCCTAAAAATTTCCAGAGTGGGTCTAAATCATTAAGATCACTTATGGTCAAAATATCCGGGAAAAGTGCCCAAAATATTAATAGAAATGTATATTTGTTGCCTTATAACGATGAATCTAGTAGCATGATCATTGCAAAAAAATTTATGCACTTAACTTGGAGTGGAAGAAAAGTATCTTCACTTGTTTCAGTATCCCTCTAATCCCCTGTAAGCTGCTAAAAATACAAATATTATTATAAAATTATAAAAAATTATTTTTTATACATTTATAATGCTGGATTTTTAGTTTTACATCCCTTACAAGAATTATAATACTAATCTGAAGGATTACTATAAATATATAAACATCATTATTACAATAACTGAATATATGTATTTAATACAAAAGATATATAAATAAATCGGATATATAATTATAATGAATAATATGATAGCGTGCCAGTGACAAGTTTGTGAAATCTAAACAATGTATTGCTGAATAATAATAATAATAATGTTGATACTTTTATAGTAATGCTTCAGATTAGTATTATAATTCTTGTAAGGGATGTAAAACTAAAAATCCAGCATTATAAATGTATAAAAAATAATTTTTTATAATTTTATAATAATATTTGTATTTTTAGCAGCTTACAGGGGATTAGAGGGATACTGAAACAAGTGAAGATACTTTTCTTCCACTCCAAGTTAAGTGCATAAATTTTTTTGCAATGATCATGCTACTAGATTCATCGTTATAAGGCAACAAATATACATTTCTATTAATATTTTGGGCACTTTTCCCGGATATTTTGACCATAAGTGATCTTAATGATTTAGACCCACTCTGGAAATTTTTAGGCAGTTTCTGACTATAAAAAGACATCTTTTAGACAGTATTAGGTTACCAGAGTCCGGAGCAGAATTGCTGATTTTCACTATTTAAGGTTTAAATGGCTTACAAGAGTGTGACAGCATACATTTATGTCTTTAAAAGTATTTTTAATGAAAAGTTCGGAAAATTTTACAAAAAAAGTCATACTTATGTTTTTAGTGAAAAATGCATCCCCTGGGAGCTAAAAATTCATGAAAATGGGCATATAATGCAAAAAAGTGCTAAAATGTCAACTTTGACTCTCTGTAACTTAAAATAATGGCCCAGAAAAATTTTAAAAAAATTCAGGAGAACTACTGGATACCTCTAAAACTTATTCCCACAGTTATAGCAATATTTATTTTTTTCATCTTCGATGTCACAGAGAACCACCCATATATATATATATATATACTTATTTTTTACTCTTTGACATATTTATTTTCTTTCTGTATTTAATTCTTTCATTATTAGCGTCAACATTTAACAGTATACTTTTCTTTCCTTAACTTACACTGTTACAGAGCCCATATTATATTAATATTAAAACATGGTACACCTTACCAGCACGTCCTCGCCGTAAGAGTCGAATAACAACATTCATATGTTGGCTAACGCTGGAAGAATAAATATATTTTACGGAGCGTGTGTTACAACTATACACGAAAAATCTAAATGACTTCAGTACACATCTTTTCAACTCGTCTACACGAGATCAAGATTCGAGATGCCTTTTTGAAACGATCGCCCGCTCATATACTATAAAGCACCCCTGCAATAATGATGAAAATGTGACGAAATAATTGATAGTCATTAGATGATCAAGTTTTCAGTTTAACTTTATTTTCAGTTCTGTCTTTGTTTTTTTTTTAATCTATAACCTCTTTTTTTAAAAAACCAAAATATTGGAAAGTCGACACAAAACATATCGAGTTCTAACATCTTTTCGATCGTCTGTTCAATAGTAGTTACATTAATTTTAAAGAAATTTTGATTAATTTTAAAACTTTGGTAGTTAACTATCATATTTTGTTTATTTCTCAATTTTTTTTACAAAAACGACATCTCAGTCACCACATTAATTATACCATAATCCTCTTCGCAATGCGCAAATTATCATTGTTGGTGTTAAAGGTAGAGTACGGTTATAAAAATATTTTTGTAATTTTTATAAAATATTATGTGAAATGTCATGTTTATAAAATATATTATAAAAAATATTCTTTTTTGATGATTTTTAATACATTAATTAAGTAAAATATTAAAATATTATCAAAATTAGGCTTAAAACAGGTGCAAATACAAAAAACTCCTTGCAGGATAAAAGTTGTCGAAGGGCTTTAATCGAAGAAAATTTAAATTTATATACATATGAGCTTCAACTTTACACAACGAATTTGGTGTATCTATAAAAATGCAATTTCTGACTTGATAAACCCACTTGGTTTAACTAATTGTTTAAAAAATGTAATGTTTTTCATTTAAAAGGAACATAAAAATGTCACATTTAACTTTAAAGAAAAAAGGCCGTGTAACTATTTTACATATACTCATCTAAAATAAGCACAATCAAAATACAACCGAGTGAGCGTTAGCGAGCGAGATATTCTTTGCTAGTAATATAATTAAATTAATTACAAAATCTTGCAAAATTCGTAGCATTTTTTATAAATATTATATACCTATAATAAATATATATCCCTAAAATATTCAATATTATAAATTATATATATAATATTATATATATAATTTATAATATTAAATATTTTAAAAATATTATATTATATATATTATATATTATATAAATATATATATGTGAAGGTTAGTAGTAGTTATGTGGGAACCTTGGACAGTCAAAACATGACCGACCTTGACCCCGATAGACGTGCGCATCGGGGAGTCCGTAGTGCTACCGATGTAACATGATATATTTATATAAACAAAGTCGATGAATCCGAGTGCATCGCTGAATCGTATTTTACAATATAAGGAATGTGTTTAAGATGATCTCACTTATTTTTTACTTTAATTTAACAACTTTCAAAGCGTATTTTATTCTTAGTTTCACAATTTTACAATATAAGATTATTTTATAAAAATAAGAATTTACTTATTATTAATTCGAAATTTAACAGAGATTCTGTACGATACAAATTTTATATATTTATTTTTAACGTGTGGTAATGAGAAAGGAAAAAAAAGGAAAAGACCGGGATTTACTAGGATAACACAATAATCACTTAAATTATGCACATTAAAAAATATATTTTATTCATTAATTACTTATAATAAGATATTACAATGTATTATTACAATACTTATAAAATTCTTAGTAAATCGGTTATCTTTTACATAATCTGGCACGTAAACTTTAAATTTCTTTGACATGTGGGACACACCCAACCCCGACACCTATAGCAATAAAACCACTGGGTCTGCCGTTTGGATTGTCTATAATACTATCTATTACAGACCTCGCATGAATTTTTTCGGGTTTTTTTTTCGGCACAATTATACCAGGCTTCTTAATCTCTTCTTGCAACAAACATGTATCGGTGATTCTGCTGGAATCTTTATGTACTATGATACTTGCTGGCTGTACAACTGAACGATATCTTCTCATTACTTCATGTAACAAATTTATAACCTCTACAAAACATGGTGGGGCTATTGATTAATTAACCGAAAATCCTTTAAATCCTGAATCGAAATTTTCAGGATCATTTTCACGGTCTACATCTGTAAACAAATTTGCATCGCTATCGGGTTCTACGATTACTTCAACAATTTTTATATCACTACTGTTAGATATTATTTCCACATCAATTTCCGACTCGTTCTCACTGTATACATCTGTAAACGAATTTGAGTTGCTATCCGTCATTATAATCACATCCACATTTGTTATATCACCACCGTTAGACACTGTTTCTACATTAATTTCCGACTCATCGCTGAATAAATAATTACTCCTCAAAATTTCTATTTCGGTTTCATGGACCGGTAATTTTTCCTTATCGAAAAGATTCGGGAGAAACTTGTCTGACATTTTGCTATATTCGAAGTGAAACTTCTACTGACCACATTGAATGGAGCTGCATCGCTCTTGCTGGAATTACCAGCCTAAGCACATTTTTCTATGTTCCGTTATATTCACGTGTAAAATATATCCGGTTAACGAAAATAATTTTAAGTGTTTAAGTGAAATTGTATATTTCCACGTATTTTCATTTTATTTCTTTTCATGTATAAATGTCGATCGACGCAGATGGCTAATTTAATATTACTCATTTAGTTTTAATCGGTGTCAAATATCTACGAATAATGTTTTAAACATTATCACTTCTCTTGCATGATTGTGTTTTCATTCATAACGATGATGCAAACCAAACGTCACTCTTATCGACACGAGTTCTGCTGTGAAGTATATTTTATAACGTTCGTTATACCTTAGATTTAAAGAAGTTCTACAATTTTACGAATTGCATTTTTTGAGTTATTGTAATCCCCACTATTCGCAACCGAGTAATCGTATAAGTGGACGCGGGTTTACACAGACAATAGTCTATTGAAAGTCGATCATGGATCAAGTATCTAAGATTCACGTACTTAGTGTTCTTAATTGCGCTTTACGCATAGCGATTATACGCGAACCAATGATTTGCACGATCAGCAAGAATATGCGTAAAGAAAATTTAAAGACTTTTTCGACTAACGTTTTGTTAAGAAAATTACGGTCTTTGGTATCGTTATGTAGCATCGGTATAATTGAGCATATATTTAAAGTAGGGTTGCTCGATAATAAGATTATTAGTTCAATGATTATAAGTATATTAATAGACAGGAATCAAAATAATAACTCTGAATTTAGTAATATTATACATCATATCGGTACGTATTTGACTCAATCTTGTAAAGAAATTTTATTATTGGATACTTAAAGTTTATATGTTTTAGCGCTTCAAAAAATGAACGATAACGTTGAAGGGGATAGAGACATTATGAATTGCCAATACAAATTTGGTAGGTACATAGATTACTGTAAATTTATTAAATGTTGATTTTCAAATGTTTTAATATTTTCAATTAGAGGATATCAGTAAAAAAGATATTAGACATAATCAAACGATGTCACTCCGTCAAACAGATCCAGTACCATGCAGAATCTTCATCCACATTCACTTGCTCGACTTATAGCGAAACTTTATCTGATGAAGATGATTGTATGTATTATTCTTTATCTCGTCATAATTTATTTTTAAACATTATAAACTAAAATTAATTTATTTACAAAGGTGGTGATTTACAGAAAGGTGAAGGTGCGCCAGAATCAATAAATGAATCTTCACGATTTATTATCAAAAACCAAGTACACAGACATTTTCGACGATTCGGAATGGACGGAATAGAAGTTCAAGGAAGAATATTACGACCACCACCTAACGCCAATATATACGAGTGGATGGAAGGAGCTCTCAATGAATTACATCATCATTTATGCGGCGATCGCAATGATTCTGATTTCATAGGTGTAACTATTGAATCAGAAAGATTTGTTCACGGATGTTTATGGTTATCATTCAGACCTGTACCTAATTTTAATGTGGAAGATCTATGGAGTATCGAAGTGCGAACAATTTTAACATTGATGATTCGCTACAGATTAAATGTGCTATTATTCAAAGTGTTTCTAGTCGTGGCAGAGTTAAGTTAACAGAACAAAGTGTACTTAAAAAATCAATTTTGACTATAAGAAACGATGATAGTTTATGTTTACCACGGTCTCTAGTAACAGCATTGGCTTATACCGTTAGAGGACAGATACGTTCAGGACAATTGCACGAGTATTGGACAGCTATCAGAAATTCCAAAAGACCCCTACAAAAGGAAGTCGCCCTAGAACTGGTAACTTTAGCGCAGGTTATCATACCTGCTACGGGATGTGGAATAAATGAAATTCATCGTTTTCAAGAATTTTTTGCTGAACAAGGCATTGTAATAATGGTATATAATTTTCAAAATTTCGGACGCGGTGATCAACCTATTTATGACGGCACGAAATTCGTGATTGATACGCATACAAAAATTATCCACATTTTACGTATCATGTACTATGAGACGTCAAATCATCACCAACCGATTTTTAATTTGATTGGAGCTAGCGGCAGTCGGGGTTATTGCATACCATGCAATACAATTTACAGAAATGTTGAAGACCATAGATGTTCTCGAAAATGTTATAAGTGCCTGCAAATTCCATTATGCAATATCAATGAAGTGTTAAAAAAATGCACGGTGTGTCTTAGAAGTTTCTTTCGTGAAGTGTGTTTCGACAATCATCTCAAACAAGGGTCATTCAAAAAGAATCTTAGTGTTTGTGAAGCTATACAGATTTGTCAATCTTGTTGCAAAACGGTACGTGCATATGATCGGAAAGAAAAACACGAATGTGGTATTGTGTATTGCAATATTTGTAATAAACGATTACCTAGTGGTCATTTTTGCTACGTCCAGCCTATTAAACGCAATAAACAAACTTTAAAAACAATTTTCTTATTTTACGATTTCGAAACAGAGCAGACATTATCGGTATTGCGTGATGGCGAAAAAAAAATACATGTCCCAAATTTGTGCGTAGTATAACAAGTCTGTAATTATTGTGTTGAAGATAGCAATATTTCGAATAGATGTGCACATTGTGGAGTACGTGAATATATATTTAAAATAGATCCTGTCAAGGAACTGGCCGAACTCGCTTTGACTCCTCGAAAAATATTCAAAAAAGTTATTTGCATTGCCCATAATTCGCAAGGTTTTGATGCTCAATTTATATTTAAATCTCTTGTGGAGAAACATAGCGGTCGAGTTAAACCAATAGTAATTTTAAATGGTTCGAAAATAATTTTGATGGAATTTAAGAATGTTAAATTTATTGATAGTTTGAATTATTTTCACATACCGCTGACTGCATTACCAAAAGCATATGGCCTATCCGGAATTGAAAAGGGTACGTTTCCTCAGTTATTTAACACGCAAGAAAACCAATCTTACATCAGGCCGTTACCGCCTTTGGAAATGTATACTCCAGACAGTATGCATCTTACCGAAAGAGAAAACTTTTTGGCATGGTATGAAGAACAACAGGAGACTGGGTATATTTTTTATTTTCAAAAAGAAATTGTAAAATATTGTAAGTAAGACGTGAACATTCTGAGATTGGCTTGTTTGAATTTTCGGTCATCATTTATGAAGTATGATGTAGATCCATTCGTGGAATGTCCTACAATCGCTTCGGCATGTATGCACGTTTATAGAAAACATTTTTTGAAGAAGTAACAGATAGATATAATTCCAGTAGGTGGATATCGACTTGCAGATAAACAATCTATCAAAGCGATTCAGTGGCTATATTGGATGGAGAAAAAAGAATTAAACAGAGAAATTGTACAAGCTGGTCGCTGTCGTGAAAAAAAATTAATAGAGGGTATTCTAGTGGACGGATACTGCATTCCCGCAGAACACGAAAACCATAAAGGTATAATTCTTCAATTTCATG
This sequence comes from Theocolax elegans, assembly GCA_026168455.1. Lineage (NCBI taxonomy): Eukaryota > Metazoa > Arthropoda > Insecta > Hymenoptera > Cerocephalidae > Theocolax > Theocolax elegans. Next base: position 429,408 of record CM047431.1, on the reverse strand, counting down.
GATGCTACTGGCATGGTTGCCCGCGATGTTATAAAATAAAGAGAGGTGAAATTTTGTTAGACGGTCAATCGATGGACGATAGATTCGAAAAAACTAACGCCGTTTCTAAAAAAATAAGAGTTAATAATTATGAGTTAATTGAAATTTAGGAGTGCGTTTTTAACAAGAAAGTTTCTCAAAGTGAAGAAATGAAACAATTCCTACGAGACATAAGTAATTTAATAGATCGGAAGCCGTTAGATTCTCATAATGCTTTCTTTGGTGGACGTACGGCTAACACGGTGAAAGTGTACGACTGCGACGAAGGGGAAAAAATTAGATACGTCGATGTATGCTCACTGTATCCTTACATATGAGGAAATCCACGGAACCTTTAAATTTTCGGCAAATTGTAATTAATTTTTGTATTTTGAAGCACACTTTTTTAACGTATTTAGACATGATTGTAGATGACTAAAGGTAACAAATTTACTCGCGTAACTGATTTATGTTAAGTCTTCACGTCGCTATCATAAAAAACTAAAAAAATTAGTTATTTGACCCAAAATAAATTTCTTTTGCTTAGATAGCGATAATAGTAGGTAGTTTAATATTTGTTACATTGTACTGAAATTCCAAGGATTAAAACGTAACATTATTAGCGTATAATCCAATAATTTCTTATGAACCTAGTGTAAAAAAAAAAGGTTGTAGTTAGTATGATTTAGAATAGAAAACACTTATAGAATAGAACGCATGAATATATGGAGTATTAATCAAACATCGGTGCATAAATTTGTCAACGTTTATCAGGGAATTTTTACATGTATATTTCTTTGTCAAAAAAGTGGTCAAAATTTAAAAAAGTCCAAAAAATTTTTGGAGATAATTTTTAATATTTTGAAAAATTGCAAAATCAAAATATTAAAAAAATACGTCCAAATAATCTGAAAAAATTTAAGCGTATTCTTCTAATTTTTATTTAAGCTTTTGGTTTGCAAGAAAAAAATTAATAAAGAAAAAATTCAATTTTTTTCACTTTTGTTAATTTTGGCCACTATTTCGGCGAGAAAAACATACATGTAAAAATTTCCAGATAAACTTCAACAAATTTATGCACCGATGGTTGATTAATACTCCATATATTTATGCATTTTACGCATTAAAAAAATCATAAACTTTAAAAGTGACATTTTTTTGTTATTTTTTTGAAAAATAAACCGCCATATCTAATTTTGTGGGCAAAATTTTTGGATTTTCAGTCCGGATTCGGATTCTGCATACCGAAAAACATAAGAAATCATACTTTAGACCTCGGTGCTACTTCGTTAAATACATACTCTAAAATTAACCGTTTTTGTTAGTGGGTTAAAAAAATTTGTTCAATAAACAAAAGTTTGCACCTTTAGTACAACTGAAAATCTGGAGTGATGCTTTTGATGATAAATTATCGAGGTAACCGATAATAGATTACCAAAGGTTCTGACGTGTTAAAAATAAAATTATCGATGTGCCAACGAAAAAACGTTTTCGAAAAAAAGTTACGCAAGTATATTTTTATATACTTTTCTTTCTAGCTTCATGAATTTTAATGGCACATAACTTTTGAAGGCACCGTTTGTTTCGTTTTTTCAAAAGCTTCATTTTCGTTATATCGAAGTTGTAAATATTAAAGGCATCAAAAAGTTATACATCAAAATGTCAAAAAATGTTAATGACCCAAAATAGAGTGACGCGCATTTAAACGTAGTTGACGGTAAGACGGCGAATGGCGCACGAATACGAGTGTAGATATTTCAAAGGCCTTAATAAAAGGAACATTTCCTCAAATTTTCATATTGATTCATGGCGGTATCAAAAAGTTATGACGTAGCGTTTTCTATCGAAATGATAGAATTCTCGGAACGCTAGTCACGAATAATATTTGTTATATTTATTATTAATTATTTGTTTCTCCTCAACACCAGTTATTCGTAGAATAATACAAAACTTATTAGCTTCAAGCTATTCTAATTGTTCTCTCGGGAACGGAAAATCTAGTTATATATTTAAATTTTAAAAGCCGACTATCGGTAGAGCTAATTCTCCTATCTACACGTGGTCCGGTTCCGCCAACGAGAAAATCGCGGGTTGGTGATTTCATGGATAGGGAGGTATTAAAGATATATATATGTATGTATCAAATAAAAATGATATTTATTCAATCTCACACTTCGTTATTTACACATGACTTCTCATCAGATATAATTTTATTCCTCCCCTCTGTACTAATAACAACCTAACCCGAGATTCACGTAACCTATCTTACTATTATGTGTATTGCGATACACAGAGAAACTCAGTAATTCTTATATTATTTATCACGATTTAATTACGAGATTTGCATCAATGATCTTTACTGAATTAATTAACACGAAACGAACAACGCGCGAAAAGATCCGTGTGTCGACGCTTCTCGCACTCCCGATTTAATATTTAATAGAATAATATGGCCGGCGCACAGTCCACTTACTGCACGCGAGCCTCAACTCCTTCTTCTTGTCTCAAAAATCCCTCTACAATACTCCTCGGATTTTAACAAAGGTCTCAAAATCTCAACAATATTTCTCCAAAATACGGACAATTATTTCTCCAAATTATTAGCAATATCTCGGCAATAGTACTAAATTCTCCTTGATATTTAACTCAATATTCTATTCAATTGCTAAATTTTTACAACATATATGCTTCCCTTTTCACAGATCAGCGGATACTAATTATTTCTGGCTTCTTGCCGGTTTCATCCCTTTAATTGCCGATTCGCGGCGCTAGTTTCCCTCATTTCCGTCATTTCAAACCATTTATCTATTGACTACGTCATTAGAATACTATATAGCCGTCGACGCTACTGCCACCTATTACGGAGTTCGCAGTGTTAAATTAATACCGGACGAATCGGATTTATCGAGTATCTAGTGTAAAACGGCGTGCGTCTCCACTAATGCAAGACTCGTATCACTGTCTCTCTTTCCCACGTACGTATACGATATCTCGATTCCCGTCTTTCCGCGCCGGCGCACTCTCTCGGTCAGCCGATATAAATTGTTTTATTAAAAAGTATTGTTTTAATGCGAGAATTAAATTTGATTTGTTGAATTTTTATAGATTGATATGTAATATGATTGAGAGGGTTTCTGTTGCGAGAGTTAACCACACGAGTGATATGTTCTTTTTTTGATTTCTTTTTTAATTTGGTGAGTGTGTGAATTTGTTTTGTGACATCGAATTAAATGTTTCGTTGCTTGGATTTTTTTTATATTTTTTTAAACTGTAATTTGTATATTTTTTAGCCTTGAAAAGGGACGGCGATAAAACGTCCGAAACGTCGGCAAAAAATTCTATTAACAACTTGTGTTCGTGACGATCAATAAAGTTACTTTTTTACTAAAGATTACTTGGACGAACGATAAATTCATTTAAACAATATACTTTGGCATTGGATCACTTATATGCTGTTTCATATTAGTACACGATTACAAAAAGCGGGAGACATGGACGAATGTACAAAAACGAGGTCGATGACACTACGCAGATCAACATCCTCCGATGGTTCAACGAACTCGCACGACGATTTGACTAAGTGTGACTATAAACAAACTCTTATTTCTCAAAGAAAATTCAATTTATCTTATATTCTCAATTTGATTTACCGAAACTTTGACAATTCAATCTACAATCTTTTTATCAAATTGACTAAATTATTGAAAAATCAGACCATTTCTCGGAATCATTTAAAATTTCTTTTGGAATGCAGAATGCTTGAACTCACTCCGAATCATATAAAAAGATTTGAGTTTTTTATGAAAAATATATCGTTTCACTCTAGAATAATTAGAAAGAAATCGAATAATCTATCAACTTTCATTACTAAAAAGATTCTTAATTTTGAGATTAGAGATTTTAATGTCCATCTTAAATATTTAGATAAAGAAATAAAAAGTCTGATTAACACTATAGAGAATAGAATAGGTAACGTACTTGTAAAAAAATTTGAGAGGTACTATTCGTACATTTTGGATATTTTTCATAAGAAACTAATGAACATCAAACTCCGAAAGATTAATAATCTAAAAAGCAGAGATGTGCGTTTTGAAGGAATGAGTTATAAAAATACTAATGTTGATGAGAATGTTGATAGCAATGTTGATATTAGAGAAAAATGGGTGGTAAATACCACGGATAAAGAGATCCCTCTTGCGGTCCGCGATACATTACGTCTCGGTGAAAAATTTAATTTTACTTCTGATATTAATAAAATCACTGCTTTTGAAATAATTAAAGACATAGAATTTCACCTCCAGACTCAGAATGATAATAAAGAAAATAAACTCGATAATATGAACACTACAGCAGTGTCTTCACGTAATGAAAAATTAAAAACTGAACTAATTGAAAATATAAATAAATTTATAAAAAGAAAGAAACACATTGATTATACTGATAGAATTATTTTACAAAATTATAAACATACATGTAAATTTTAAAAAAGTAACCGAGACGTGATGTTTACAAAAGCAGATAAAGGTGCAGTTTGCGTTATCATAGAAAAAGAAAAATATAATGAAAAAATGGAGACATCTTTAAATGATGGAAAATATTATAAAGTTATTGAAAAATGCCCGCTTAGACACTTACAAATTAAAATGCAATGTTTAATAAAAGATTGGGAAAATAAAGGGGTTTTTGAAAAAGAAAACTGCTTCGACAACGTTAAACAAAAATTAGACGATACAAACATTCCGAAAGCGTATGGGTTAATTAAAGTACACAAAGCGGATTTACCTATACGGATCATTGTTTCGGCTATAAAAAGTCCTACGTATGCCTTTGATAAAGCAATTAGTAAGTTATTTAATAAGTACGTTCCAAAACCAGCATCACATATAAAAACTAGTATAGAACTAAAGAAGATCATTGACAAACTGATTGTACTTTCAAATTACAGATTAGTATCGTTTGACGTTGTCTCTCTTTTTTCAAATTTACCGAGGGATTTAATTATGCGAGCAGTATCAAAAAAATGGAAATTTATAAAGAATAGTATTCCTATTGTTAAAGTTCAATTTTTGGAAGGGATAGAGCAGCTTTTAGACTCAACTTTCTTACAATTCAATAAAAAAATTTACAAACAATGTATGGGAGCTCCTATGGGTTTTTGTACAAGCCCATGGTTTGCGGACATTGTATTAGAAGACTTAGAAAATTGTTGCTTAAAAGAATTCAAAAAGGATATTGTTTTGTACAAAAGATATGTAGACGACACGCTATTAATTGTCAATCATGAGAAGATCGATTTGATATTAAACACTTTCAATAATTTTTGTGAACCTATTAAATTTACATTGGAAACTGAAATAAATAAAGAATTACCGGTTCTTGATTTAAAAATACATAGATCGGACGATGCTATTTGCAAGACAAATTGGCACCGTAAAAACACAGCCTCTGGACGTTATCTTAATTTTTTTTTCACATCACCCACGTTCTCAAAAAATAGCAATGGTTTATAACTTAGTGGATAAGGCTGTTTTGTTATCGGATTCGATTTTTCATGATGACAATATAGAGTTAGTTAGAAACTTTTTACTTAATAACAATTATCCATTTGATTACATTAATAAATTTATAAATAAACGATTGTCACATTTAGATAACGCCAGTAATAACTCGATTAATAATATTATTAAAAAAAGAAATTTAATTTTGAGACCAAGGGTTGTTTTGCCTTTTATTAAAGATTTAACTCCGAGCCTCAATGTATGCATAAAAAATTGTGATTTTTTACCTATAAATCGCACGATTAATAAATTTAGTAATATCATAAAACTAGACAAGGATAAAAATGAAAAACACGAGATGTGCAATATTGTTTATAAAATACCTTGCAAAGACTGCACAGCGCAATACATTGGCAAGAGTAAACGTAAATTAAAATCACGCATTAGAGAGCATAAAAATGATGTACGTAATGAGAGTGAAAGATCTGCATTAGCGGTCCATAAGAGAGATTCATGCCACAGCACTGATTTTAATAAGGTATCTATCATTGATATCGAGAGTAATAAGAAAAAACGAATGTTTTCGGAGATGCTGAATATTTATACACATGATAACACGCTTAACCGTATAGAGGATGTAAATTTTTTGAAGAATATGTATAAAGAAACGTTAAATATTGTAAAACTATATTGTAATTAATATTGTTTGTTTGTTAAAATTGGTTTTATACTCTTGTGTTGCGTTGTTGGCTTGAGAATTACTGCCTCTCGGTATTAGCGTACTATGTGTGGTGAGGAGGTTGGGCGACTCGTATAAAGTATCGGAGCTCTCCGGGGAATCCCGGCTATATTAAGACTGACGCGGCGTGCCACCTCTCCACGGCGCATGTTGGCCTGATATGCGAGAGCACACGACTCGACTTAGCCTCGCAATACAGAATGTTCCCCTCTCTTTTTTGGATGGATTTAATGGTGTACGGGACGAATATATATATATTGTGAATGTATTGGTAAGAGGTTAGGCACGGGTCTATGGGCATTATGAATATTAATTGTGACTTGGGACTCCCTTCGGGGAGGTCCTATGTATATATATGGGCTATTTCACGTCAAGCGGTACGATGAAAATTTTAAATCGCTCCAAAATTTGAATTCAGGCTGGAAATATCTTTCAGAGGATAGAAAAAAATTTTTAGGTGTTAAAAATAATTTGCCTAAGAGTTATTCCACCATGAAAAATGGAAATTTTTCAATTTTTTAGAAAAATTTCTATTTTCAAAGCCATTTATCTCAAAATCTATTGATTTTTTTGAAAAAACATAAAACAACTTTTGTTCAAAATAATCTTTAGAACTTATCTACCTGGGTTACAATTCTTAATTTTAAAATCTCGAAGAAATATAACGCCCGGAAATATTAAATATCAAAAAAAGGCGACCACGCCACAATCGATTTTGATCTAACACCGCTCAAAAGATCACATTTTTCGCGAGCTTTCGAATGGCGGTGGTTAGATTATTGGCCAAGACCGTTGGTGTAAGTTATACCCCATAAACCTCATAAAATCACTCATTTTCATGTATTTTAGGGCATTTATTAAAATTGTTTTTTCAGAAACATAATATATGTATTTTTTTTTCCGTGCCCAAAAATTTAAATCTGAAAGATGTGACTGTTTATAATTCATAAAGGCATAATTTTCGTTACTCTAAATAAAGATCTACAATTTTGAACTTTAACTACGATTATTGAAGAAAAATATATTATCAATATAAATGAATTTTTAAATATCCTGATTATACAACGGTTCAATTAAATAATGAATTATTAGCGGTTAGATAATCTTTGGTTACTTATTTTATATCAATATTACGATTTATCTCTTGAAGTAATTTATACCCAGGTAGATTAAGTTCTAAAGATTATTTTGAACAAAGTTGTTTCTAATGTTTTTCAAAAAATCAATAGATTTTGAGATAAATGGCTTAAAAATATAAAATTTTCTAAAAAATTGAAAAAATTTCATTTTCATGGTGGAAAAACTCTTAGGCCAATTATTTTTAACATCTAAAATTTTTTCTATCTTCTGAAAGATATTTCAGCCTGTTTCAAATTTGGAGCGATTTAAAATTTTCATCGTACACTTGACGTGAATAGCCAATATATTTTTTTTAAACGAGCTAAAAATTTTTTAAATTGTTATTTAAAAAGTATGTTTTAATGCGAGAATTAATTGATTTGTTGAATTTTTATAGATTGATATGTAATATGGTTGAGAGGGTTTCTGTTGCGAGAGTTAACCACCGAGTATATGTTGTTTTTTTATTTCTTTTGAATTTGTGTGATTGGTGAATTTGTCTTGTGACATCGAATTAAATGTTTCGTGCTTGTATTTATTTTGAGGTTTATGAGGCATAAGTACACCAGCGGTCTGGCCAATAATCTAACCAAGCCATTCGAAAGCTCGCGAAAAATGTGAACTTTTGAGGTGTGTTAAATTAAAAGCGATTATGGTGTAGCCTTTTTTTGCTATTCAATTATGTCCGGGTGTTCTATCTCGAGATTTTAAAATTAAAAATGTAACAGGGTAGATAAGTTCAAAGATTAATTTAAACAAAAGTTGTTTTGCCTTTTATTAAAGATTTAACTCCGAGCCTCAATGTATGCATAAAAAATTGTGATTTTTACCTATAAATCGCACGATTAATAAATTTAGTAATATCATAAAATTAGGCAAGGATAAAAATGAAAAACACGAGATGTGCAATATTGTTTATAAAATACCTTGCAAAGACTGCACAGCGCAATACATTGGCAAGAGTAAACGTAAATTAAAATCACGCATTAGAGAGCATAAAAATGATGTACGTAATGAGAGTGAAAGATCTGCATTAGCGGTCCATAAGAGAGATTCATGCCACAGCACTGATTTTAATAAGGTATCTATCATTGATATCGAGAGTAATAAGAAAAAACGAATGTTTTCGGAGATGCTGAATATTTATACACATGATAACACGCTTAACCGTATAGAGGATGTAAATTTTTTGAAGAATATGTATAAAGAAACGTTAAATATTGTAAAACTATATTGTAATTAATATTGTTTGTTTGTTAAAATTGGTTTTATACTCTTGTGTTGCGTTGTTGGCTTGAGAATTACTGCCTCTCGGTATTAGCGTACTATGTGTGGTGAGGAGGTTGGGCGACTCGTATAAAGTATCGGAGCTCTCCGGGGAATCCCGGCTATATTAAGACTGACGCGGCGTGCCACCTCTCCACGGCGCATGTTGGCCTGATATGCGAGAGCACACGACTCGACTTAGCCTCGCAATACAGAATGTTCCCCTCTCTTTTTTGGATGGATTTAATGGTGTACGGGACGAATATATATATATTGTGAATGTATTGGTAAGAGGTTAGGCACGGGTCTATGGGCATTATGAATATTAATTGTGACTTGGGACTCCCTTCGGGGAGGTCCTATGTATATATGGGCTATTTCACGTCAAGCGGTACGATGAAAATTTTAAATCGCTCCAAAATTTGAATTCAGGCTGGAAATATCTTTCAGAGGATAGAAAAAAATTTTTAGGTGTTAAAAATAATTTGCCTAAGAGTTATTCCACCATGAAAAATGGAAATTTTTCAATTTTTTAGAAAAATTTCTATTTTCAAAGCCATTTATCTCAAAATCTATTGATTTTTTTGAAAAAACATAAAACAACTTTTGTTCAAAATAATCTTTAGAACTTATCTACCTGGGTTACAATTCTTAATTTTAAAATCTCGAAGAAATATAACGCCCGGAAATATTAAATATCAAAAAAAGGCGACCACGCCACAATCGATTTTGATCTAACACCGCTCAAAAGATCACATTTTTCGCGAGCTTTCGAATGGCGGTGGTTAGATTATTGGCCAAGACCGTTGGTGTAAGTTATACCCCATAAACCTCATAAAATCACTCATTTTCATGTATTTTAGGGCATATTTTAAAATTGTTTTTTCAAGAATACATAATATATGTATTTTTTCCGTGCCCAAAAAAAAAGTTGTGAACATAACATGAAAGAATGTGTATTTGTTTACTCATTCTTGATAAAACTCATAAAATTTTTAAACGTATACTCAATAATAATAACGGATCTAAAATTCAATGTAATGCTTTAAATACAGATACAAAATTGTTTGAAGATGAAATCAATATTAATCAAGTATAACATACACTTTTCCAAATATCCATATGATATATACAATGGGTTAAAAATTAAATATATTAATTATTGCACTTTTAAGATAATTCTATTTTTATACTTATTTATATTTTAATTACACCTTTTTATAAGTAATTTATACTCCATAATAGTTTTCTGCAATTGAAAGTACTCAAATCAAAAACACCTTTCAAAAAGGTGTCAAAACCCGCAAGTATATGTGTTAGCATTTTTAAGATAATTCTATTATAAACAATTAAATATATTAATTATTGCATTTTTAAGATAATTCTATTTTTATACTTATTTATATTTTAATTACACCTTTCTATAAGTAATTTATACTCCATAATAGTTTTCTGCAATTGAAAGTACTCAAATCAAAAACACCTTTCAAAAAGGTGTCAAAACCCGCAAGTATATGTGTTATTCTAATCAAACTTTGAAAATTGCTATCTGATAAATAAAATTGTTATCTGTCTGATAAATTTTAAAGTATAAGATAAAAATATCTTTGATTCTAATTCCCATATTTTCTCTACTTATTTATATTTTTATTACACCTTTTCTATATCTAACTTATATTCCATAATATTTTTCTGCAATTGAAAGTATTCAATTTGAAAACACCTTCCAAGAAGGTGTCAAAATCCGCAAGTATATGTGTTATTCTAATCAAACTTTGAAAATTGTTATCTGATAAATAAAATTGTTATCTGTCTGATAAATTTTAAAGTATAAGATAAAAATGACTTTGATTCTAATTCCCATATTTTCTCTACTTATTTATATTTTTATTACACCTTTTCTATATGTAACTTATATTCCATAATATTTTTCTGCAATTGAAAGTATTCAATTCGAAAACACCTTCCAAGAAGGTGTCAAAACCCGCAAGTATTGTGCTATTCTAATCAAACTTTGAAAATTGTTATCTGATAAATATATAATTTTAATTTCTAACTACCTTATTTTATCTATTTCTTTGAATTTTAATGAAACATTTTTATAAATAGTACGAAAATTTCGTATAAAAAATTTCTGCAATTGAAAGCACTGAAATCAAACTGTAATCGACAAGTATTTTGAACCATGCAAAAATTTCTACCAATCTGAATACAGATTTTTTTATATGAAAAGTATCTTACACTATTATTTTTCATTTCTGGCCCTCACATGTTTTACAGTAATAAATAAATAATATTCTAATTATATTAATTTGTGCAAAATTAATTTCTGCAATACTAATAAAATGGACATTTCTTTTTTATTCTTTTAAATAATAAAATAATACTTGCACCACCGTTGGTTAAACGCTTCATATATGTGTTAATTCTGACTATATTAACTGATGTTACATTTTATAAATAATTACATACATCTTAGCTTTTATCTTATTAATTAATTAATTAATTGGTAAAATCATGTAGATTGTATATCCAGGGTTAAGCGAAATAATAATTATTTTACATAACTACTAAGAAAAACTTGCTAATCAGCGACGGAGGTCATACGATGTCTTGATGAAGAAAGCACTTGTTGAAAATACAGTCGCTAGTGGTGCTTGTATCAATCGGCCGGGGACGGGAATCAAACCTGGGACCTCCAGATTATGAGTCCGTCGCCCTACCGACCAAGCCATCGCAGGCCTCTTTTAGGAACTTTATTAGATAAAAATAATGATGTCTATTTTATCATTGGTGATGTAGGATATTAAAATTGCCAGATAGTATTGCAATAGTTATATATTATTACTCATTGCAGTTTCTTCACGGTATTATATACTTTCATAAATGTAAAGGAATACATTAGTAAGTCAGAATTAACACATATATGAAGCGTTTAACCAACGGTGGTGCAAGTATTATTTTATTATTTAAAAGAATAAAAAAGAAATGTCCATTTTATTAGTATTGCAGAAATTAATTTTGCACAAATTAATATAATTAGAATATTATTTATTTATTACTGTAAAACATGTGAGGGCCAGAAATGAAAAATAATAGTGTAAGATACTTTTCATATAAAAAAATCTGTATTCAGATTGGTAGAAATTTTTGCATGGTTCAAAATACTTGTCGATTACAGTTTGATTTCAGTGCTTTCAATTGCAGAAACTTTTTACGAAGTTTAAGTAATATATATAAAAATGTTTATATAAAATGTAAATTTATGGTACGATTCAAACTACTTGTCGATTTCAGTTTCATTTCAATTCCTTCAATTGCAGAAATTTTTTATACGAAATTTTCGTAATATTTATAAAAATGTTTCATTAAAATTCAAAGAAATAGATAAAATAAGGTAGTTAGAAATTAAAATTATTTATTTATCAGATAACAATTTTCAAAGTTTGATTAGAATAGCACAATACTTGCGGATTTTGACACCTTCTTGGAAGGTGTTTTCAAATTGAATACTTTCAATTGCAGAAAAATATTATGGAATATAAGTTGGATATAGAAAAGGTGTAATAAAAATATAAATAAGTAGAGAAAATATGGGAATTAGAATCGAAGATATTTTTATCTTATACTTTAAAATTTATCAGACAGATAACAATTTTATTTATCAGATAACAATTTTCAAAGTTTGATTAGAATAACACATATACTTGCGGGTTTTGACACCTTTTTGAAAGGTGTTTTTGATTTGAGTACTTTCAATTGCAGAAAACTATTATGGAGTATAAATTACTTATAAAAAGGTGTAATTAAAATATAAATAAGTATAAAAATAGAATTATCTTAAAAATGCAATAATTAATATATTTAATTTTTAACCCATTGTATATATCATATGGATATTTGGAAAAGTGTATGTTATACTTGATTAATATTGATTTCATCTTCAAACAATTTTGTATCTGTATTTAAAGCATTACATTGAATTTTAGATCCGTTATTATTATCAAAAGGCGCGATAGCGCCTGCACGCAAGTATGCAGGCGCGTAAGCCCTTATTATACAGCTAACTAACCCCTCAGATTTTTTATATTATCGTACATTTAAAATTATACTATCTATTTATGCAATTACAAATCTCACATCTATTTTTTATATAAGTTTTCAATTTACAAGAAACCCGGTTTGAATTCATAAGTGCAAAGTGGAGAAATTCGATGTTATTAAAGTTGCTTGCTGAATTCCGATTCTCGAATTTTTGCTATTTCCACTTTCTTTTTCATTCGATGGCAACAAAAAGAGATAGCGTCATAGGAGATGCGAAAGATAGAAAGAGACGAAATTTTTTCTATCCCGTGAGAGAACGCCTACAGAGGTAAAAACTGTTAGCAAGATGCTTGAGAAGTGGCCGCAAAGAGATATATATATATCTCTATAATATATAAATATTTCGCCGCCGCCGCCGCCGTGTCTACGAATTCAGCATTCAACATATATATATATATATATATGTTTTATATATATATGTTATATATATATATATGTTATATCTCTCTATAATATATAAATATTTCGCCGCCGCCGCCGCCGCCGTGTCTAAGAATTCAGAATTCAACATATATATATGTCATATATATGTATGTTATATATATATATGTTATATCTCTTTATAATATATAAATATTTCGCCGCCGCCGCCGCCTCCGCCGTGTCTGAGAATTCAGAATTCAACATTTATATATATGTCATATATATGTTATATATATATATGTCATTTATATGTTATATATATGTCATATATATGATATACAGGGTGTTCTGAAATTCATTCCGTTAATTTCGCACACATATAAAGCTCGAAATTCTAAGCAACTTTTCTATCTGACAAATTTCGATTTGAAGCTTATTTATTAAGTTATTGTTAGTTAAACATTATTAATTCGAGCCAATCAGAGCGCGCCAGTGGCGATGGGCGGTGCAGAGGGACCGAAAGCGGTGCGTGGAGGGAGCGCCCGGAGAGGGGAAGCATATTGGTTGATTCATTTGTTATTCAACACGTTAATATGCGACAAAATTAAGAGAATCGGGAAATTAAAAAATGGCCGATAAGGAAATGTCAAGCCTTATTATTTCATTATTTAATTATTTAAATGCTTTACGCATTTTAAATAATTTATTATTTAATAAATTAATACCAAGGATATCTTAGAAACCACTTCATCGAATAAACTGACATTTTAACAATAATGATTTTAATCAAATTAAATGAAACAGAATTTTGTAATTAAATTCGAAATGTTGATGTTAATTATTATATTAAAAAACTAATTATTTAGCTGTTTATTAAACAATTTTTTAATTTTTCTGAATAATTTGACAAGTATAATTTTTTTTACTATATTATAACACAGTCTACTTCATTTAAGTGGATTAAAAATGTTGAAAATTAGTCTATTCGATGAAATTGTTCCTGGGATATCCTATCTATTATGGAAAAAAACTCAGGGTATAGAGACTCTTATAATTAATTAAAATAGTACCCTTGTAGAAATCTGACAATAAATGTAACAATTTTAAGTCATAAAATGGCCATTTATCATATAATACTCAATAAATGCCCAATTAATGGCAACATTAGAGTTTTTTTAACCTTAAATGTTACATTTTTACTAGGGTTCTGCTACATATAAATTGGCTAAACAAATTAAATTAAAAGTTAATAATAAGTAAATTTGTTTAAAAAATTAAGAAATGCTTTCACTTGTTACACTGAGAAAAATTTATTAGTAAAAATTACTATTTTAAAGGTAAACGGAGGACAGACTTGCACATTTGCCAACATTTTGGAAAAATTACCGTTAATAATGGCAATTTTTACCATTATTAATAGCAAATTTTATAATTGTGCAAGTCTGTCTTCCTTTTACCATTAAAATAGTAATTTATACTAGCAAATTTTTCTCAGTGTATGAAATCAATTATTAGTTAATATTGAATTGTTTTTCCAGTTTTAACCCAGGCTTATCCCCTTAATCAAATAGATATTGGTGATTTCACGACGAGTGTACATAAATTTTAAAATGGCTCATGTTTTTTAGATACTAAAAATATAATCCATAATCTGCAAGAAATTTTATTTCAAAATATTAATTTGTATCAGAGTTATGTAACAACAGTTTTTTCCAATTTTCACCATATTGGAAGTATACATTAAAATGCCTCAAAATAGGTCAACTTTTTGTATTACATAAGGTAAAAGTACCAGTGCCGGAACGGTTTTTTACTAGGTATGTAAATTTTAATTATTTTTAAGCAAAATAAAGAGCTATACCATTACTGTTTGTTAGCTTATGATAAAATATTAGCGTTCAATTCATATTTTTTCGAAGTTAATAATTAATATTTTTTCATATTAATTCTATTTTTTATGCTTATATGTTGACTCTAATTAGTAAATATGAGATAAAAACTGTCAATATGAATTTGTACATAAGTTGGAACATTCAAAATAATTTTGTTGATTAGAATTGTGTTTATTAAATAATTTATTTACTACACATAGTTGACTTATCGAAGATGATATAATATATTAAAATAGTTATTAGTTAACGATTGCTAACAATTAGACATTTCAAAAATGTAAATAAATATTAAATATCTTAATGTTAAAAGTGTTCCACGAAACGGACGAAATATAGAATTATGTACCAATTATGAAACATTTTTTCTTGCTGTTCCAATACTTATGGACATGAGAGAATGATGTACATATTTTGGAACAGTATAATTTATGAAGCAATTAGATATAAATTTGAATTTTAGTGTACATCATATGAAAGTATAGCTTCTATACATAATGTTATGTTTGTAAAGCATAATGAATTATGTTTAAATAGCTTTAAACAAGGCCTCGAAAATCAGCACTATTTGTCATCATAACCTTCCAAATTATTTGACTTTTGAACCTTTTATATTTTTTTCTTGATTACATATATTCCCTAGTAGAATTTTGAGCATAATTGAAACGGTTTTTAAGCCAGAAAGTGACGAATTAGCAAAAAATGCTCAAAATAAGATCCTAATATGATCATATTACAAATTTTGTCTAACCTTAAAATGCTCAATTTCTACTAGGGTTCTATGTTCTTATATTTATAAATCTACATTTTTTAACTTATTTGAAATATAATTTATTTTTTCCATTTATAAAAGACTCAAAGTTTTGTTAAAATATAATAATTTAATACTATATGTTCCACAATACGGCCCTGTTTCGCAATTGGTACTGTTACCTTATTAAATGGGATAAAGTTTAAAGCGCTCAATATAGTTGTTTACCATTTTTACAAATACCTAATTTGCAGTAATAAAATTGGCTATCTAGTAGTTGTTATTTTGGACTGTACGACAGCATCAATATAGCTCTGATTAAAACAGGTCATTCTTTGAAACAATAGCTTTTCAACAAAATTTGTTTTAATATGGGATTTTGATGCAAACCAAAAATATAATAAATCAAAGATATTGTATAAGTGAAAAATTGAAAATAGACAGTTTTAGCACTCGGCTACCCATGTCATACTATCCAACAGTTCTATTCAACAATTATTATCCTGGATAACACTTTTTTCGTCTAATTATTTGGATTCTACTATGTTTATTTAATAATATTAACTTATTGAACTTATATTAAATGTGTATGAATATGTAGCCAATGAAACTTGTGAATTAGATTTTTATAATTTTTTCACCAAATAGTGTTTTTTAGGATTTTATTAATTAGGACAGATCTCAGAATATCTAAATTTAATTAATTATAATTAATATTACTTATCAATAATACTAAAAAAGACAATTTAGTGAAAAAGATATTAAAACCCAATTAACAAGTTATATTGGTTACATTAAACTTATCTTCAATTAATAATTTACTTAAAATTTTTTTTAAATTAATTTTTGTTAGGTATATGATAGTTTTGTAAAATATCATTAATGACATTAAATAAACATTGTATAATTCAATTAGTTAGGTGATAAAAAGTTTATTCAGGACAATAATTTTTGAATAAAAATCTTGGTTCTATGAAATGGGTACTCAAGTACTAAAACTGCCTATTTTCAATTTTTTCATTTATACAATATTTATACAATATCTTTATTTTATTATATCTTTGGTTTGAATCAAGGTCCCATATTAAATCAAATTTTGTTGATAAGCTATTGTTTCAAAGAATAACCTTTATTTTTATTTTAACGTCGCTCTTTTTATGCTCCCAAATTGGTGCTGATCAGCGACGGACGTTATACGATGTCTTTGTTAAGAAAGCGCTTGTTGAAAATACATTCCCCAGTGGTGCTTGTATCAATCGGTCGGGGCTGGGAATCCAACCTGGGACCTCCAGATTACGAACCCGACGCCCTACCAATCGAGCCATCGTAAGCCTCACAAAGAATAACATTTCTTAATTTTTTAAACAAATTTATTTATTATTAACTTTTAATTTAATTTGTTTAGCCAATTTATATGTAGCATAACCCTAGTAAAAATGTAACATTTAAGGTTAAAAAAACTCTAATGTTGCCATTAATTGGGCATTTATTGAGTATTATATGATAAATGGCCATTTTATGACTTAAAATTGTTACATTTATTGTCAGATTTCTACTAGGGTACTATTTTAATTAATTATAAGAGTCTCTATACCCTGAGTTTTTTTTCCATAATAGATATGATATCCCAGGAACAATTTCATCGAATAGACTAATTGTCAACATTTTTAATCCACTTAAATGAAGTAGACTGTGTTATAATATAGTAAAAAAAATTATACTTGTCAAATTATTCAGAAAAATTAAAAAATTGTTGAATAAACAGCTAAATAATTAGTTTTTTAATATAATAATTAACATCAACATTTCGAATTTAATTACCAAATTCTGTTTCATTTAATTTGATTAAAATCATTATTGTTAAAATGTCAGTTTATTCGATGAAGTGGTTTCTAAGATATCCTTGGTATTAATTTATTAAATAATAAATTATTTAAAATGCGTAAAGCATTTAAATAATTAAATAATGAAATAATAAGGCTTGACATTTCCTTATCGGCCATTTTTTAATTTCCCGATTCTCTTAATTTTGTCACATATTAACGTGTTGAATAACAAATGAATCAACCAATATGCTTCCCCTCTCCGGGCGCTCCCTCCACGCACCGCTTTCGGTCCCTCTGCACCGCCCATCGCCGACTGGCGCGCTCTGATTGGCTCGAATTAATAATGTTTAATTAATAATATCTTAAAAAATACGCTACAAATCGAAATTTGTCAGATAGAAAAGTTGCTTAGAATTTCGTGCTTTATATGTGTGCGAAATTAACGGAATGAATTTTAGAACACCCTGTATATATATGTATGTCATATATATAAGTGTGTGCGTGTGTGTGCGTGTGTGTGTGTGTGTGTGTGTGTGTGCGTGTGTGCGTGTGTGCGTGTGTGCGTGTGTGCGTGTGTGCGTGCGTGCGTGTGTGCGTGCGTGCGTGTGTGTGTGTGTGTGTGTGCGTGTGTGTGTGTGTGTGTGCGTGTGTGCGTGTGTGTGTGTGTGCGTGTGTGCGTGTGTGCGTGTGTGCGTGTGTGCGTGTGTGCGTGCGTGCGTGCGTGCGTGCGTGCGTGCGTGCGTGCGTGCGTGTGTGTGTGTGTGTGAGTGTGTGTGTGTGTGTGTGTGTGTGTGTGTACGGACCTAAAATTTAATGTAATGTTTTTAAAAATATGCACAATTTTTCGAAGATAAAATAAATATTAATCAAGTATAACATACACTTTTCAAATATCTATATGTGAAATATACAATAAATTAAAAATTAAATACATTAATTATTGCATTTTTAAGATAATTCTATTATAAACAGTAATGGCAAAAGAAAATTCAAATTTTAACAGTGGCAATATAAGATACGAATTACATTTCAAAAGTTTTTCGAAAATTATTATTTTAGTAGTATTTAATTTAAATATTATTCAAATCAAAATTTAAAAATTGTATGGATATATAAGTAAGTAGATTACGTATACTTATATAAAACAATATCTTAAATAAACATGTATGTATTTATTAGAAACTAAAGGTTATTTAAGGAATGCCTTTGTTTATAATAATTAAAATAAATATATGGGGTCTGTAACTAAAGGAAAAAATAATTGGATATAATTATGGATTAAAACGCAAATTTTGAAAGAGGGTGCTAATTACGAATTACGGGAGAAATGGAAGAAACAGGTTTTTATTTATATACCACTAAAATGTTATAAATAATTTTTTAAAACTAATACAAAAATTAATTAAATTAAGTAGAAAGTTTTATTACTCTAAAAGTACAAAATATTAATGACATATAGAACTCTTGGCGATGACTTAAATAAGTAATCTTAGGAGGTATAGTTCTATTTAGATCCGTTTAACATAATCTAAAATTTTAATAGGTTTTTACTAAATACTACAATTAAGTTTATGCACTTTACTATTTTTGGTATGTTAATTGTTCATTACCACATATATATATATATATATGGGCTATTTCACGTCAAGTGGTACGATGAAAATTTTAAATCACTCCAAATTTTCTGAACAGCCCGCGTAAAAATATAAACTATTGCTAATATATTGCAAAGTTATTGGAAATATCTATTGCAAATATATTGTAAACATGTGGCAATGTAGTAGCAATAGTGCGCCAAACCTCATCCTGCAAAATGTTTGCAATAAATGGGCAATAGTTACCAAAATGTAAGTCGCTATTTATTGCGCAAGTGTGGGCAATAGTTCATAAAAATAATTATAGTAGAGAAATGTGCCTATTTATAATTGATTATTAATTATTATCGTTGTATACATATAAATTAAATAAACTGATATTATTAATTTTCTATGTACTTTTTATTAATTTAGAATTTTACATATATGTACGTTATTTACATATTTTGGTAAAAATTATGAATCATTCAAATTCAATCAAATTAACGGGATCGATTATGAAACAAACATTTGTACAATCAGTAGAAATGTGAAAACAAACATGGTATAAATTATTTACTTCTATCATTTTAGTAGCTACGTTTTCACTTGAACATTTATGTACAAAAAATAACGTTCCATCTTTTATGTTTGTTCTAAATGGTGTGACTGACTCAAATTGTTTGACAACTGCATAATTTTTTCCTAAACAGCTACAAAATTTTTTGCAGTTGCAATCAGTTAATCGAAGGAAATATTCAATGCTGCCTACGTGTGTACACGAACGATCCTTATATTTTACAAAATATGATTCTGTTTTTTTCTTCTTTTGATCAATTTTTGAAGCAAATAGTATATTGTTTTTGTACAATTTTTTAAAATAAAATGCATTTTTACACATAATATTAGCTTCCAATAAAACAGTCCTAATTTCATTAATTTTGATATTTGATGCATTTCCAACTATGTATAAAGAATTTTCCAATTTAAATAATTTTAATCGCTTTCTTGGACATTGTAATTTATTACAAAAATTGAATGCTTCGCCATCTTTCGTTAGCCAATGATCAGATAAAATATTTAATTTTAAGTAAATGTTTAAGTTTTTTATAATTTGTAAATGCGGCTGTTTACTGCTGTTTACAAACAATTTAATTTTACCGTTTAAATTCTCTAGTGGTAGACATGACGTTGTCCATAAAGGACCTAACCGTCGAACTATTGTGGGCAAATGAAGCAAACTATGAATGTTGCACGTAATATACTGTAACCCATACAAATATTCAAATTTCGATAAAAATTCACAAATTAAATTTTCCGCAAGATTTACTTTTCCATGAGAAATGTTTTCTCCACATAATATATAAATTGCCAACACAAGACATTTATAATGCTCAAAGTACTCTGAAGGTAAAACGTTTTCCAAAATAGGTATCGAATAATAGAACAACCAATTTTTTAGCTCAGATGCTTTCCAAAATTTGAAATGTTCTTTAATGGATCTTGGTCTTCTAGCAATAAATGCAGGTGGCTTAATTAATTTTATTTTTGAATCAATTAGTTCAGTAAAATTTGATATTGAGAATCGTTCTTTCGAATATTTTGACTGAAACCATAACTCTCCTAACCTTTTTGAGACACCCTCGAAAGCGCAATGCATTACGTCTATTGCAGTAGACGTAATGTATTTATGGCAAATTTTTGACAGAATAGTCGGCCCCTTAACGCCGCAAACAGGGTGTTGAATTATATGTGCTTGCCTAGTTTGAGTTAAAGTGTCTTCTTCTATGCGTAGATGTGTTATAACACCTTTATAAGGGTATACTCGTGTTCTACACACCGTTTCGCCTTCGTCCACACATACTTGGCAGCCAAATCTACCATTATATTGATTCATTGCCAAGAATAAGGCCTTGGCTGGTAGATCAGCTGTCCCACAAGTGAGAATCCCGCGTAAAGTTACAATCTTATTTATATCTTTAATATACAATTCGATTCCCTTATATAAATTTCTTAACGAATTAACGAGTGGTTTTAAAAATATATTTGGTTGAGGTTTATTTTCTCCGTACCACAAACCAAAGATCAAAATATTTTCTAATTTGAATCTTTCCTCGTAAGGAAGTTCATTTATAATTAAAATAAATACCCAAATACTAAATTTTGACGATCGGAAAATTTGTATACCATCAGTATACCACATAAATGTTACAAAAATCTTTGATAAGAAATCGTTAATTTCAAGCAGTGATTTATAAACAGAACCGCTGTAAATATCGCTATAAACAGATACAATATCATCCGGTTGTGGAATTGAATATTTTAATTTATCATAAAACCCACAACGCCCAAAAAATGACTTCAATTGAAATATCAAAGGTACTTCTATAAAGTAGTTACATTTTTCACTCATATTACAATTGCATAAATTAAAGTCGTTTGCCATTTCCTCGATTTCAATAGATTCATCGGTATTAACGTCAGAATCAGCATTGTACGTTAAAATGTTACAATTTGAACAATAATAATGTTTTTTAATGTTTACTTCTTCCTTATGGTTAAAAAAGGTTTGAAATTTATACAAACTGGTTGGACATTTGTTGGGCTTTGGGAGAATTAAGGCTATAAATTTTAATAAATAGTTCAGGAGAACATCCGATAGATGAAAATATGTTTTTAACGCAGCTAGACACAGAAGAAATTCTGCAAGCGATACTGATGCTCCAAGGTAAAGTTCTTCATTGTAAGCTGATGACTCGTATGATGTTTCTTCACTTTTATCGCTTGTGCTACTCTCGGCATCACTCCACTCGTCAAAGTCGTCTTCAAATTCTAAATCTAAATCTAAATAATGTATAAATTAAATAATTAAATTATTATCAAACTATAGAATATACTTAAATCATTATATTACAAAAAAATTTGTTAATTTTGTTTCTATTACAATTGTACTCTACTTATTATAGTTATACTACATAGGAAATATAATTTTATATGAATTTGAATCAACAGTACTTTTTGTTTTAACAGAATTTTGAGGTTAGAGAAAAAGATATTCATTTATAAAGATAAAATAATTAAGTGCAATTATAGGCTAAACTATCTAAATTATATTACAAAAACTGTTGTTTTAAATGACAAACATAAAAGTTTGAACAGCACAAAATTTAAATATAAATTAAATTTACCATAGTCATTTTCAAAATGTTCATGAATCGTTGACTGATTATTTACTAGTCTTTCCTCATCTCCTTCATAAATCTTGTTTATGAACTCAATGTGTGGGTCATCAATTGACTTTTCTTTATTCTAAACATAAATAATATGTATATATAACATTTATATAGTTAATACTAGCAAAAATTAATTTACGATATGTAAGTTAATTAAACAAAAAAATACTTAAAAAATAGAAATTTTTACTAAATTCCATATAAAGGTACTAACGGCACTTAATCGTTCACTTCGATGCAAAGACACATCGCTAATTAGCGTTGAAACATCTTTTAAAAATGTATTATTGCATCTCTTTTTCAAATAATCAGAGTAGTCTTCGAAACAAGTAGGACGTTTCGGCATTATGTTCATGCGAAAATAGGTTTTGACTAGAATTCGTATTATTGATTTTTAACATAAAAAATTCAATAAAACATATCTAAAACTTATGTTTAATATACATGTGTTTTATTATAACCTATGAATGATAATCTTACATCCATTAATTATAAATACTAAAAAATATGAACTGTAGCAGGAAATTCACATTTATTTTTGTAACCGTTTTCATTTTTTTGCTAATTTCCGAATATTAAAAATGTGTCTGAATTCGTTTTATCAAACATATACGATTAATATGATTGTCTTGATGACAAATAGTACCAATAGATATATTGCGCACAACTTCACATCAATTTGAAATAGTCCGAATTTGCATACATGACTATATTATTTATTTGCTATAGAAACTAATTATTAACCTTAAACTGTAATTGTGAAAAGTAACTAAAATGTATGCCCTAGTGTTTTGGATTAATTCAAAACAGATTAGTATTGTTAGAGACTCGCAGTTGCATCCTACAAAAGAAGAGAGTGAAATAACTAATATTGAATATAACGGAAAATACTATAAAGGAAAAATTGTGAGGAAGAGCTGTAAGTATAAATGATGTATTCATAAACCTTTTTTTATTTGTGCAATATTTCTAAGTAAAATTTAATTGGATTTTATGTTTCAGATGATAAAAACTACCTGGAGTGCATTAAAGTTACATCAGATGGAGAAATATTAACCAAAAATAAAAATACGCACAAAAATTTAGCGGAAGTTAAAAAACAAGAAATTTTGAAAAAAAAGTCGAAAATGGATAGTAAGAAGAAACAGGAAGTAAAAAATAAGAAAGATAGGCAACTTATTTTTTCTCCGAGCATTTTTGAAGATTCAGAAGAAGACGAAGAAAATGAAAATGCAATCAGGTCACAAAAAGTAAGTATTCTGTGTGTATTAGTTGTGCATGTGTATGTGTGTTACTGTATGAGTATTTTTTTAAAGTAACTGTATTTATAAAAAAACTTAACATTATTAATTCTAATAATAAATTTACAGGTACATGAGAAAAATCAAGATAGCCTATCGGAAAGTAGTGACCAGGAAAATAGACAAAGACAGCGAGAAGTACGAGAAGAAAGTGGAAACAGTGATGTAGAAAACCAACGAGAAATGCAGTGGGAAAGAGAAGAAGAGATAATGCAAGAATTAGAAGTAGAGAAACATCAAAGAAGGCAGCGCAAAATTCAATGCAGAAGCACAGAAGAAAGTCAGCGAGAGAGGGAAAGAGACATACAGCGAGAGAAAACAATAGATAGAGAAGCGGGTACATCAAAAGAAAGTGATAGCAGAAGCAGGTCGAAATATATCGAAAGAAATAATAGGCAATCTGATGTAAGTTTATCACTTTCACTTATATAGTCATTAAAATATCTATGAGATTTCGAAAAAATAAGATCAAATTTGGATCGCTATGCTGTAAAAAAAATTCTAATTGAATTAATATACATGTAATAGAAGCAAAATTTTAAGCAGCTATATTAAAATTTAATTTAAATAAAATAAAAATTTACAGTAAATTTAATGCAAAATATATTGAATTTATTGCTAAACACCTCAATTTTTAGCGTTAGTACATTACGACGTCTTTAGGCTACAAGTGCATTAAATTTAATGTATTATGCTTTAAATTTAACGACTTTTTACACCGTATGTGTAGCGACTCATTTTACAAATTTTAAAAAATTATCAGTAAAGAATACCATTTTACTTCGTCGAGAACTGTTTATTTTTCTACCTAAAATTTATTTATTAATCATTTAGGTAGAAGAAGATCCATTAGATCTTAGTCGACAAGGAGGAAATGGTCGGGTCATGATATGCGATGTCTGGAATGTTTGGATCGATAAGGCAAAATTGACATATTTTCAAAGATGGCGCAAAGAACCAAAAGAAATGACTCGACGGTTATTAAAAACTTTAATCGGCACTGAAAATTTGAAATCCATGTGTGCAAGGGGACGATCAAGTACACGGCGTCCCATTCCTGAAGACATTATGAATGCTGTAGAATGTAAGCAAAATCTATTAAAATTACTATTACTTTTATATATATATATATACCACGATAAAAAAAGATTAATAAAAATATTATTCTCGATTAATCTTAAGACATTGTGTAAATTGTTACTTACCAATTTAATTATATTTCAGATTATGTCAATGAAACGTGTGTAAAACACTTGCGACCTTCTGAATTTTCAGCAGTAACAAATATGATGATATGTTCCCTCAGAAATCCAAGAAGATAATTGGAAATAATGTTAATTAAATCGATACGTTAATATTGTTAATTTAATATTTTTGTTTATGATATT
Source organism: Theocolax elegans (assembly GCA_026168455.1). Lineage (NCBI taxonomy): Eukaryota > Metazoa > Arthropoda > Insecta > Hymenoptera > Cerocephalidae > Theocolax > Theocolax elegans. Next base: position 404,339 of record CM047431.1, on the reverse strand, counting down.
CTATGCTGTTCTTCGTTACTTATTATGTTGTTTATGTTCCTATTAATTATTTTTCAATTAAATATATACTTTTATACAAATTAGTTGGAAAAATTTATTTACAAAAATGGGAATTTAAAAGTAGATTATAATAGAATACGTACTTTTAAATTATTATAAGTTATACATATTTCTTAATTATATGTATATAATTAACTAATGAATTAAAATTACGTAAAACTTTAATAAATTTGGTAAATGCTACTTTTATATCAACTATTGCCCACACTTGCGCAATAAATAGCGACTTACATTTTGGTAACTATTGCCCATTTATTGCAAACATTTTGCAGGATGAGGTTTGGCGCACTATTGCTACTACATTGCCACATGTTTACAATATATTTGCAATAGATATTTCCAATAACTTTGCAATATATTAGCAATAGTTTATATTTTTACGCGGGTTAATTATAACACAATTAGTTTAAAAATGCATATTTTAATTGTCTACATAATAAATTACGAATTATTAATAATAAAATATTTTTTTTATTTTAACCCAGGTTCATCCCCTGAATTGATTATTGCCTTCTTCATATTTTACTAAACATTTTTTTTAAATAAATGAAATGAATTGTTATGATTGTAAGTGTAGACATTTTTGCAATTTACAACATACTTCTCTAAAGCTTTAATTTGAATTATATATTTTATGCAAAGCTACATGAATTGTAAAAATTATAAGAAAGCACATTTAAAAATCTGAAAATTATATTTAATATTAAGAGTTGTATTGCAATTATATACTTGTACATGGCAAAAATATTGTACTAATTAAAAAGAAAAAAATTTTTTTTTAAATTATTCATTTCCAACATACAATAATTATACAACAAGTTAGAAGGATTTTAAACTAAAATTATTTTTTAACTAAAGCTATCAAATTTTGAAACCTTTTCTCCTGTAGTGTCAATCCATTTGTCGAAAACTGCTAAATCTTCACACTCGCCAATACTGCAATCAGACCATTCCAATTCAATAAATTTTTCGGAATCGAGTTTTGGTGTAAACTGATGTTGCTTGGAACGTTTCGAAGATGTTTTTTGCAACCCTTTTCCCTTTAATGTCCTTTTCGAATTGTGCTGGTTTGTAAACTTACTACTTTTCCCATAACCCCCTGGTCTTGATGATTTCGGTGAACTAGTGTACAATACATTGTCATCATGAATATAACCATCTGTAAATAAAATTTGATTTTAAGCATAGAAGAAACAAGAATGCAAGCAATGCACATAACAGAATGCAAGAAATTTGGTTCACCATCTGTATTCTTAGAAGTGGAAGCTCTTAGTGATGTCTCCATTGATCCAGTGCTCTGGTTTTGTAGATCAGAAGGTCTTCTAGTTGATCTGCTTAAATTTAACCTATTTGTTTGTATTAATTGTAGACGCTTCTTTTCAAATGTTTGTTGAACCTTCTCCTTCAGATGATTCTAAAATAAATTGTATTTATTAATAATATTTATGAAACTGTAAATAATTATATAATTTGTATTGTTTTTTACGGTATTTTCTTCATCAGAAGAGCTGTCGGCTTCATTATTGTGTATGTCAGATTTGTTATGAACATTGTTGGATGATAATGCAGAAGAATTTATGGTTCGGTCATGTGCTTTGATTTCTGTGTTGTTAAATTTTGTCATTTGCAAACGTCTCTTTCGGTTTTCCTCGTCAAACTCGAGGATTTTTTTGTCTGTAAATTAAAAAAATATTATTAAGTTGTGTATCATATTGATTAGAGTTATCGTACAAATTTATGTTTTTATTAATTTTTGTTTAATTATTTCATTTTACATTAGAAAATTTAAATTTAATAATTAAAAAACAAAAAATCTATAAAAAGTTTTGAAGTTGATTTCATTGTTTTTTTTCAAAATTTCATTAATCTCCACGAGTTAAAATGTAAAACTAATATTTATAAATTATTACAATTTTAGTTAATTTAAGAATAAATTTAACATTGTATACAGACAAAAATCATATACAAAATAAATATGACTGTCACAAAAAATATATATTTTAATACTTTATAAAATTTATTTGTAAAAATGAATAATTATGTAAGAAAAAGAATTGCAAACTTACGGTTAATAGCATAAACTTCCACTGCAGCATATCGGTTAGTATTAGAATCTTTACAAGCATAGGTCGTTCGTTCTTTAAAATCCTTTGTTGTTTCTGGTAATCGGTGAGCGAAAGCTTCCATATCAGTGATTTCAATAATTTTTACAACGTTGCTTTCAACAAACCTCACCTTAGCATGAGTGATTGTAGTATATGTATCGATGTGAGGTGCACATTGAGAAAAGCCTGTTAAACATTTAAAATAAAAATAATATGCATTCATAAAAAACAATCTTGTATCACTTTCATTTAAATCAGTACGAAAATACTTACTTCCTAATTCTAATACTTGTATTTCATGATACTCCTCTTCCTCGTCTCTTTTGCCATTGTATTTTTGAAACTTTTCAAAATCTAAGGAATTATCTGGCATTTTTTTTAGGAATTCTTTGATGTTTGACGCTTCTATGACCTGCAGAGAATCGTTATCAAGAAATCTGACTAATGCGTGTGAGGTATCATTATGGTCTCCCTCAGCATTAGATCTATTATCTTCGTCATCCGACATTGTTCCAATCTGTAAAAATTTAAATTAAGTAGATTTTTTAATATTAAAGTATGTAATACATATAGTTTTAAAGTAAATTAGCAAATAAATATATTGTAATATACCTATCTTCAAAATCCTTTGATGTATAATTTATTTGTATATATTTCAATTGTGAAAAAATGATTTAAAATGTGTTTGGACGAAAGTGACCTTTAGAACTATTTGTTTACGTGAAGAGACATATGTGTCCAAGCGAATACAAAGGATATGTACACAGAAGACAAGATTAAAAATACTGCTTACAGTTATTCCCAATTAGTTTCTCCTCTTTCATTTCCTGTATAAACATATGCATATTTTCATGCTTTCAAATTATATTTACTTAAAATTATTTTTCGTTTTGTAAAATGAAAATTACCTTTACGATGGTGACCTTTTTCTATTTTTTCAACATATTATACACAGTTAACAAAGTTCCTCACTATTTCACCATCAAGTGTCGAGTACTGTCAATTTATTTGAATCGGCATTTATAATTTGTATAAAAATCACGATCGTATTTATGCAGCAATACTTTTAAAATGTATGCTTATCAGCGCAATGCCCGAGTAACGAACTAACGATATAGGAATTTAAAGGAAATTTCGTAATCTAAAAGCGCGCGAACGACGCAAGTAAAATCTCCAGTCAACTGAGTCGACGTTGTCCTTAGGGTCTACTTACACTCGCCGCTCACGAGTCGCGAGTCAGGTGCCGAGTCCATCAGTCCGCTAATTCTAAATCGAAACGCAAAGATTTTTCAGTTATTAAATTTAATTAAAGATAAATATTGTTTATATAGATTATATTCAATTTATTATGCTATAGAATAATCTGAAACTGCGCGGTTGCAAAAGATTTAATTTTCAGAATGTAAAAATTCTGGAATAAGCGGACTGACGGAACGCGGTACTCGATTCGACAGTCGACGCTCGACAGATCAGCATAAGCATATTTCGTAAACAATTTATAATGCACTATTTATATTTACATTATATATTTTTAGCGGAGATATGTGATTATCGGTAGGTTATTCTTTGGTAGGTTTGCGTATATGTGTATGCTTATATAAGCATTAATTTAATATAATTAAACAGCGCTTTGCAAACAATTATTTAGTTTTATTGATTCAAAATTATCTTTCATAACAAAGAAATAAAAAATGCTGAAATTATAGTCGAGGTTAAAATTAATCCAAGTTAATTCAAGACAAATGCTTGGATTTTAAAAAGAAATGTGGTATAAGTTATGCTACATAAATCGCTACATAAATCGTTTAAATAATTATAATTAAATATGAGAATTGATAAAGTGAAACAATTATTTGCAACATCCTGTTTTAAAATTACTGTTATTTGCAAATAACATTATCCGAACGCACCATCGTTAATATATTCTATACAGTTGTACAAGCCACCACTATTCACAAGTGTACTTATATATAAACACGTATTATGAAGATCAGCTGGTCACTTGCGTGTGTAATAATTACTGTGCGAAAAAAAATTTATTTACAGTTTATAAACTACTAATAAAGAGGTTGGTAATCTTATTCATTCAGCAATTTAAAACGTTTCAGTAAAAAATTGCAGATTTTTATAAATAGAATATTAAACAGTATATGTTAATAGCTAGGTTATAGTTGTAGCCAATAAGCAACTGTATCAGTATTTTCAAAGTTGTTGAAAAAACAATTGTCGTAATCATTTTAGCTCCTGACAAAAATATTTTATTGCATTATAACAAAAATTATAGAATTGCTATCCCTTCATTTTTAAACTTTGTGTATGTATCTACTGCCATGTGGATCATTTTAGACAAATATTTATTCAATACTTTATTATTGAATTAAATAATGTTGAAATTATTATGTTATAATTCTTTAGTGATACCCCTGATAATATTTAAAAACACTAAAACTGTGTTTCGACCTAAGCTTTGAAATGAGAAAATATAATAGTATTTAGCTGATGTCATGCGTTCATTAATCTGTTTAAAATATTTAAAGCCTATCTTAAATAATGACAAATTCAAATGTTATATTTATTTGAAAGATAATTGTGTACAGTAAGTTCTTAACTTTAAAATAATTTTTAATGAAGTAACTAAAATGTCACTAAATTTTTATTAAAAATGTTGTAAATACATTTACCGCAAGAACACAGTTGTTTTGCTATATAAAAATAAATGTTCATAATTATTTATAATTTAAAATCTTGCGTGTGGATTGAATATCACTTTGAGTTTCGAACCAGATGCAGATATAGAAAAAAATCTTAATCCTATAATCGAGAACAAGTTCATTTTACTGCAATCTATAAATAAATCAAAATTCTAAATAAAATATTTTTGTATGATAGATTACATGTTAACTTGTCATCAAGTTTCTCATTTTGAGTTAGTTTTGTAGTAGCAAAGTTTACATAAATACATATAAATAAAAATTTGATACTTGCAGCACACTTTGTAAATGAAGTTACTATTATTTACATAGTTTCCTATGCATTATAATTCAATAAAAGAACATACGTGGTTTACTAATCAATTACACATAAATTAGTTCATACAATTGTGGAGATTAATAGGAAATATTTATTTAAATGAAATAATTTATCCAAAAAGTTGTTAATAAAAATTGATTTCAAGAAAATGTGCCACACTCTATCTCTGACTTACAATACTGGGAACTTTATTAATTGAAAATTATGTTAAGGATTATTTTATTCACTAACTAAGATTTTTAATAAAAAATATGTATTATTAACTTATCTTAAGGGGGCCAAACACTGTATCACTTGTAAAATTTAGTAAAATTCAAAATTCCAATTGAAAGTTTAAATTATTGTAATACAGAATAAATTAATATACATAAATGGAGGTGTTGTTTTTGTAAAGATTTTTAAATTGTGATTAGAAAAATTGACCTCAGAACCATCATAATCCTTGGTTGAGCGAAGGACCCAAAATCAGTGTCCGTACCAAAAACTGAATAAAATATGTTATGTATTCAACCACTATTAATTTATTCTATACCTAACCTTATACCTCTTCCTTTATACAACATAATATATAATAAGAAAGTAAAGACGTTGTAAGTGCAAGAGAGAGAGAGAGAGAGAGGTCCGAGCGGTGACGTATACTGCACTAGTACGAGAGAGAGGTCCGAGCGGTGACTTAACTGCACGGGTGCGAGAGAGAGGTCCGAGTGGTAGACGCGTGACCCGTAAGTGCGAGAGAGAGGTCCGAGAATCACGCTATACTAGCCCAATGAGCGGGCCTAATGCTCCGAGAGGTAGTGTAAACTGTGTGAGTGCGAGAGAGAGGTCAGAGTGGTAGACGCGTGACCCGTAAGTGCGAGAGAGA
>CM047431.1:330227-398182 GCA_026168455.1 Theocolax elegans | reverse complement strand
AATGGACCACAACTCTCAAAAAGAAACGAACGGAACAGAAGAACGATGGATCAATGCCTTTAAAGCCAAGTCTCCAAATTCATCAGAGACTCAGCATATTCGTAAAGATGCCAAACTGCACCCATCCTATACATAGCTGTTTAACTGCTGTGATCCTGTCCTCTTCCCTTGTAAGGTGCACACTGTAAGCAGTAATCTTACAGGTTTATTTGCTGAATTGGATGGCTGCTGTGGGAGGTGCTTAGCTACGCTGATTCTCCAGGTGTGATGCGAAGGACTTCTCCTCACCACTTCCTGGCATTACTTGGACTTCGGGCTTCCTCTGGATCTTCCTGGAGACTCCTGAGCTGTTGCTTTGTGCTCGGTGATGCAGCTTCCCTGTGTGTGTGTGTGTGCTAGTAGGGTTCGGTGAGGCTTATAGGTAGGGTACGATAAGGCTTAGTTAGGGTTCGGTAAGGCTTTAGGTAGGATACAAGCTCGCTTAACTTGACATGCATTAAATGCATTGTCACAACTTATATAATATATAGTATATATATATCTATTATATGATATATATTTATAATAGATCCAATTGGCAGAATATTTACCCTAGTGGAAAAGTGAACATTTTTTGGTTAAGTGAAACGTTTTTTCGGGCATTAATGTACGATTTATGGCCATTTTAATGGCAATGGCCAATTTCTTGTCTAAAAAACGTTTCATAAATGCTCGAATTTCCACCTGGATACAAAATTCAAATTTTAGTATTTTTTATATACTTATAAAATCTCGATAACGTGGTTAATGAAATATAACATATTCGGTAAAAGTGTACTCCTTACATGAGCATTATTATCCGATTCTGCATATATATTTATATTTATAGATAAAGGTGTAAATATTATTTTTACAATTTATTGTTTTTATTAAAAAACTTATTGTTTAATGATTTTGTATCTTTCAAAATTTGAGATGAGATAGGACTTTATAGAACTGACTTTTTCAGATAGGACTTTATAAAATTGTACTTCTGAGATAGGACTTTATAGAATTATAATTAAGATAGGATCTTATAAAATTTTCTTTAAGATAGGACTATATAGAAATGACTTCTGGTATAGGACTTTATGAATAGGAGCCGTCGATATATATATCGACGGATTTCTGGGATCTCTTGATGCCATCGTTATTAGTGCAAGGTCCTCCCGATTGCCAATAGTCATCGCAGGGGATTTTAATGCCTGGGCGAAAGAATGGGGCAGTATGAAAACGAACACTCGTGGTCGTATACTCCTCGAGACCTTTGCGATATTGGAGTTGGAGATTGCTTACACTGGAACGACTCCCACTTTTACCAAGACGGGATTACCTGGAAAGTTAGTGATCGCTACACGGGAAGCGCCCATCAAGCCCTCGTGTACCAACTCCAATCGACGATTAACAGGGCGGCAGGTCTGAACAAAAGCTTCCAGTACAAGAGATGTCGCTGTCAAAGAGACACCGGAAGAACGAGCCGAGGAACTCACGCGTGCCATAATAACGGCTTGCGATATCTCTATGGCCGGGAAATCCATCCCTCGTGGTCGTCCACCTATTTACTGGTGGAATGAGAATATCGCAAAATTACGTCATGAGTGTCTGCGAACTCGGCGACTGCACCAGAGAGCTCGGAACCAGCCGCGGTACCAAGAACTAACCGCGACCTACGAGGAAAAACGGAAAGAACTCAAGGCTGCCATTAAAGCGGCTAAACGCAAGTGCTGGCGCGAATTTTCCGAGGAAGTGGACCGCGATCCCTGGGGTAAGCCCTACAAAATGGTAATGAATAAGATCAAACCCAGGGACGCCTCAATGCCATCGTGTCCACATTTTCTTGACAGAGCGGTGCGCCACCTATTCCCACAACATCAGGATCGGGCAGCCGAGACAGGCCTAATGGGGACCGACAGTATACCTGGTCTGGCCTTTAAGACCGCTGCGCTGAATGTGCCACAAATTTTAGCGGACACATTTAGTGCATGCTTTCAAATAGGATGCTTCCCAGCAAGGTGGAAGGTACAGAGGCTGGTGTTTCTCCCAAAGGGGAGCCGAACACCGGAGAACCCTTCCTCGGCCACTCTGTTTGTTGGATATTGCTGGGAAGCTAGTCAAGCGGGATATTTAAACCAGGCTACAAGTAGCCATTGCACAGGCAGGCGATCTGTCCGACAATCAGTTTGGTTTTCGGAAAGGGCGCTCAACTATTGACGCTATAAGTCGAGTTGTCGAGCTTCCAGCAGGGAGTGTCGATGGTGGCTTTTGCAGACGATGTGGCTTTGGTCGTCGTCGCAAGCAGCATCGATGCGATAGATTATCTCGGAGATGTCTCTATCGCGGTAGTGGCTGCATGGTTGAGCACCCATGGGCTGTGTCTGGCGGCCGAAAAGACCCAGGCGGTCCTTATCTCCAGAACGAAGCAAAGGAGGTACGCCACCTTTACTGTAAATGGTAAACGTATAAGATCGGCGTACACGGTGAAATACCAAGGAGTCATCATGGATGCGCGGCTAACATTCAAGGAACACCTACTGAGCGCAGGATCGAAAGCCGCAGGAGTGGCTAGAGTTTTGTCGGGCATAATGCCCAATATCGGAGGGCCAAAGCAGCCACGTCGAGCCCTCTTAGCGACAGTGGTAAGCTCGGTAATCTTATATGGAACCCCGATTTAGGCGGATGCCCTAAGAAGTAACCTAAGCTACGGTGCATCGTGTCGTCGAGCCTGCAGTATAGCCGTACTAAGGGTGGCTCATGCTTATAGAACTGTATCAGATATAGCCCACTTGGTTAACGCGGGAATTCCTCCCATCGATCTTCTGGCAATAAAGAGGGCTGATACGTACAGAAAACGTCGGCGTACTTTAGAAAACAGCAGCGAAGCAGCACGTGATAGTAGCAGTCGGTGGTCAAACAGGACCATCGAACTGTGGCAGCAGAGATGGGATTCGGCAAGCGTAGGTCGCTGGACCCACCGCGTCATCCCAGATGTCGCCAAGTGGACGAGTAGGAAACACGGATTCGTCACCTTCCACCTGACCCAGGTGCTTACCGGGCATGGGTGTTTTCGCAGTTACCTGCACCGTATCCGTATATACGGGAGTGCGGAATGCCCGACCTGCCCTGATGTCGACGAAGACGTGGAGCACGTCTTATCCTGGTGTACTCAATTCACGGAAGAAAGGGGTGTTTTCCAAACCTTTTGGAAGAGGCCTTTGACACCAGAGGGTATCGGGATGTGCTTTCTTGGTTCGCAAGAAGGTTGGGATGCCGTAGTGATCTTAGCAGCATCCATTGTAAGGCGGCTGAACCATATCAGAAAGAAGAAGAGCGTACAAGGGGCGACATTAGTAGCCGCCCCACATGCACGAGACAGTGATATTATTGCCGATCACGAAGGGCCAAACGTGGCATGACTGCCCCTCTCGAAGTAATGCCTCACGGCGGTTTCCGAGGGGGGAAAGATCAGTCGAGAGAAGGAGCCCTGCCAAAATCAAAGGCAGAGAGGTTTTTAGTGGGTAGAGGTCACGCTGACCGAGTCCCACACTCCGTGCGTAAAAAGCATTTTTACCGCCTCCTTAAAAAAAAAATATATATATATATATATGGGTGGTTCTCTGTGACATCGAAGATGAAAAAAATAAATATTGCTATAACTGTGGGAATATGTTTTAGAGGTATCTAGTAGCTCTCCTGAATTTTTCAGATTTTTTCTGGGCCATTATTTTAAGTTACAGAGAGTCAAAGTTGACATTTTAGCACTTTTTTGCATTATATGCCCATTTTCATGAATTTTTAGCTCCCAGGGGATGCATTTTTCACTAAAAACATAAGTATGACTTTTTTGTAAAATTTTCCGAACTTTTCATTAAAAATACTTTTAAAGACATAAATGTATGCCGTCACACTCTTGTAAGCCATTTAAAACCTTAAATAGTGAAAATCAGCAATTCTGCTCCGGACTCTGGTAACCTAATACTGTCTAAAAGATGTCTTTTATAGTCAGAAAATGCCTAAAAATTTCCAGAAGTGGGTCTAAATCATTAAGATCACTTATGGTCAAAATATCGGGAAAAGTGCCCTAAATATTAATAGAAATGTATATTTGTTGCCTTATAACGGTGAATTAGTAGCATGATCATTGCAAAAGAAATTTACGCACTTACCTTGGAATGGTAGAAAAGGTATCTCCACTCGATTCAGTATCCATCTAGATCCCCTGTAAGCTGCTAAAAAAATCTGAAAAATTTTAGCGGACACATTTAGTGCATGCTTTCAAATAGGATGCTTCCCAGCAAGGTGGAAGGTACAGAGGCTGGTGTTTCTCCCAAAGGGGAGCCGAACACCGGAGAACCCTTCCTCGGCCACTCTGTTTGTTGGATATTGCTGGGAAGCTAGTCAAGCGGGATATTTAAACCAGGCTACAAGTAGCCATTGCACAGGCAGGCGATCTGTCCGACAATCAGTTTGGTTTTCGGAAAGGGCGCTCAACTATTGACGCTATAAGTCGAGTTGTCGAGCTTCCAGCAGGGAGTGTCGATGGTGGCTTTTGCAGACGATGTGGCTTTGGTCGTCGTCGCAAGCAGCATCGATGCGATAGATTATCTCGGAGATGTCTCTATCGCGGTAGTGGCTGCATGGTTGAGCACCCATGGGCTGTGTCTGGCGGCCGAAAAGACCCAGGCGGTCCTTATCTCCAGAACGAAGCAAAGGAGGTACGCCACCTTTACTGTAAATGGTAAACGTATAAGATCGGCGTACACGGTGAAATACCAAGGAGTCATCATGGATGCGCGGCTAACATTCAAGGAACACCTACTGAGCGCAGGATCGAAAGCCGCAGGAGTGGCTAGAGTTTTGTCGGGCATAATGCCCAATATCGGAGGGCCAAAGCAGCCACGTCGAGCCCTCTTAGCGACAGTGGTAAGCTCGGTAATCTTATATGGAACCCCGATTTAGGCGGATGCCCTAAGAAGTAACCTAAGCTACGGTGCATCGTGTCGTCGAGCCTGCAGTATAGCCGTACTAAGGGTGGCTCATGCTTATAGAACTGTATCAGATATAGCCCACTTGGTTAACGCGGGAATTCCTCCCATCGATCTTCTGGCAATAAAGAGGGCTGATACGTACAGAAAACGTCGGCGTACTTTAGAAAACAGCAGCGAAGCAGCACGTGATAGTAGCAGTCGGTGGTCAAACAGGACCATCGAACTGTGGCAGCAGAGATGGGATTCGGCAAGCGTAGGTCGCTGGACCCACCGCGTCATCCCAGATGTCGCCAAGTGGACGAGTAGGAAACACGGATTCGTCACCTTCCACCTGACCCAGGTGCTTACCGGGCATGGGTGTTTTCGCAGTTACCTGCACCGTATCCGTATATACGGGAGTGCGGAATGCCCGACCTGCCCTGATGTCGACGAAGACGTGGAGCACGTCTTATCCTGGTGTACTCAATTCACGGAAGAAAGGGGTGTTTTCCAAACCTTTTGGAAGAGGCCTTTGACACCAGAGGGTATCGGGATGTGCTTTCTTGGTTCGCAAGAAGGTTGGGATGCCGTAGTGATCTTAGCAGCATCCATTGTAAGGCGGCTGAACCATATCAGAAAAGAAGAAGAGCGTACAAGGGGCGACATTAGTAGCCGCCCCACATGCACGAGACAGTGATATTATTGCCGATCACGAAGGGCCAAACGTGGCATGACTGCCCCTCTCGAAGTAATGCCTCACGGCGGTTTCCGAGGGGGGAAAGATCAGTCGAGAGAAGGAGCCCTGCCAAAATCAAAGGCAGAGAGGTTTTTTAGTGGGTAGAGGTCACGCTGACCGAGTCCCACACTCCGTGCGTAAAAAGCATTTTTACCGCCTCCTTAAAAAAAAATATATATATATATATATATGGGTGGTTCTCTGTGACATCGAAGATGAAAAAAATAAATATTGCTATAACTGTGGGAATATGTTTTAGAGGTATCTAGTAGCTCTCCTGAATTTTTTCAGATTTTTTCTGGGCCATTATTTTAAGTTACAGAGAGTCAAAGTTGACATTTTAGCACTTTTTTGCATTATATGCCCATTTTCATGAATTTTTAGCTCCCAGGGGATGCATTTTTCACTAAAAACATAAGTATGACTTTTTTTGTAAAATTTTCCGAACTTTTCATTAAAAATACTTTTAAAGACATAAATGTATGCCGTCACACTCTTGTAAACCATTTAAACCTTAAATAGTGAAAATCAGCAATTCTGCTCCGGACTCTGGTAACCTAATACTGTCTAAAAGATGTCTTTTTATAGTCAGAAAATGCCTAAAAATTTCCAGAGTGGGTCTAAATCATTAAGATCACTTATGGTCAAAATATTCGGGAAAAGTGCCCGAAATATTAATAGAAATGTATATTTGTTGCCTTATAACGGTGAATCTAGTAGCATGATCATTGCAAAAAAATTTACGCACTTACCTTGGAATGGTAGAAAAGTATCTCCACTCGATTCAGTATCCATCTAATCCCCTGTAAGCTGCTAAAAAAATCTGAAAAAATTCAGGAGAACTACTGGATACCTCTAAAACATATTCCCACAGTTATAGCAATATTTATTTTTTTCATCTTCGATGTCACAGAGAACCACCCATATATATTTATATATGTATATATACAGAAAGTGCTTAATGTCAAGAAAATAAATAAATATATGTATACTTATTATTTAGTTTCTTGACATTAGACAGTTTTTGTATGGCGTTTTGGCTAAATTGATCACGGAAATATCTCTATCAATTTTATTCTGAGATTAATAGTTTTAGAAAAAAAATTTATATACCTATAAGATATGTTTACCTTTACAAATCTTTACATCACACTTTTATCTGAAACTATTAGTCTCAGGGTAAATTTGTTACAGATATTTTTGTTGCAAATAGAAAGTAAAATCTACCATTTATCAGTATTATTAAAATTGTTTAGGATTTTGAATTGAAAAAGTTCTGGTTTATCGGCAACAGACATTTTGAACTTTTTTATTTTACACGTTGCCTTCATAGCTCCTTAACTTAAATAGACTTAAGGGCAGTCCGTACTCATAGCTTTACAAATCCACCACCCGAATTTTGGACATTTAAAGAAAATAGAGTTTTTACTACACAAAACCAGAGTTGAGCGCCATAGCTATTGATGTAATGATTAATTAAATATTGCTTACCTGATCGAAAAGTCAGTATTTTGGACGAATAGTGATAAGTACGAAGTGACTTCCGTATGTGTTCTGAGCATTGATTCGTACTTATCACTCTTCGTCGAAAATACTGATTTTTCGATCAGGTAAGCAATATGTAATTAATCATTATATCAATAGCTGTCGCGCTCAACCCTGATTTTATGTGGTAAAAACTCTATTTTCTTTAAATATCCATAATTATTGTCGAATATGAACTCAGCATATCTGACGGCAGCGCCACTTCTGCTCGCAAATTTTCGGGTGGCGGATTGTGAAACTATTAGTACGGACTGCCCTTAAGTCTGAATTAATTTTTGTTTTGTGTGGTCTCGGGCTGCTTGGCACCTGAGGACTGTGGCCAGCAGTTTATAGTTTACATTACCGTAGTCTTTGGTCTAGTTTGTTAAAATTTCCTTTTTGGTGTTGCCACTGTTGGGATAGAAGTTTTCGTATAAAGCGGTATCTTTGCTATATCTTGGTTTATTCACTTTGTGGCTGTATTGCCGTTAATCTACGGATTTTATCGCTCCTAATCAGATTATAGTCCCTGTCGCTATTCGGTCTAATCAGTGTTTCTATCTCGTACCGGTGGTCAAACAGGACCATCGAACCTGTGGCAGCAGAGATGGGATTCGGCAAGCGTAGGTCGCTGGACCCACCGCGTCATCCAGATGTCGCCCAGTGGACGAGTAGGAAACACGGATTCGTCACCTTCCACCTGACCCAGGTGCTTACCGGGCATGGGTGTTTTCGCAGTTACCTGCACCGTATCCGTATATACGGGAGTGCGGAATGCCCGACCTGCCCTGATGTCGACGAAGACGTGGAGCACGTCTTATCCTGGTGTACTCAATTCACGGAAGACAGGGGTGTTTTCCAAACCTTTTGGAAGAGGCCTTTGACACCAGAGGGTTATCGGGATGTGCTTTCTTGGTTCGCAAGAAGGTTGGGATGCCGTAGTGATCTTAGCAGCATCCATTGTAAGGCGGCTGAACCATATCAGAAAAGAAGAAGAGCGTACAAGGGGCGACATTAGTAAGCCGCCCCCCACATGCCACGAGACAGTGATATTATTGCGATCACGAAGGGCCAAACGTGGCATGACTGCCCCCTCTCGAAGTAATGCCTCACGGCGGTTTCCGAGGGGGGAAAGATCAGTCGAGAGAAGGAGCCCTGCCAAATCAAAGGCAGAGAGGTTTTTTAGTGGGTAGAGGTCACGCTGACCGAAGTCCACACTCCGTGCGTAAAAAGCATTTTTACCGCCTCCTTAAAAAAAAATATATATATATATATATATGGGTGGTTCTCTGTGACATCGAAGATGAAAAAATAAATATTGCTATAACTGTGGGAATATGTTTTAGAGGTATCTAGTAGCTCTCCTGAATTTTTTTCAGATTTTTTCTGGGCCATTATTTTAAGTTACAGAGAGTCAAAGTTGACATTTTAGCACTTTTTTGCATTATATGCCCATTTTCATGAATTTTTTAGCTCCCAGGGGATGCATTTTTCACTAAAACATAAGTATGACTTTTTTTGTAAAATTTTCCGAACTCTTTCATTAAAATACTTTTATAAAGACATAAATGTATGCCGTCACACTCTTGTAAGCCATTTAAACCTTAAATAGTGAAAATCAGCAATTCTGCTCCGGACTCTGGTAACCTAATACTGTCTAAAAGATGTCTTTTTATAGTCAGAAAATGCCTAAAATTTCCAGAGTGGGTCTAAAATCATTAAGATCTACTTATGGTCAAAATATCCGGGAAAAGTGCCCGAAATATTAATAGAAATGTATATTTGTTGCCTTATACGGTGAATCTAGTAGCATGATCATTGCAAAAAAATTTACGCACTTACCTTGGAATGGTAGAAAAGTATCTCCACTCGATTCAGTATCCATCTAATCCCCTGTAAGCTGCTAAAAAAATCTGAAAAAATTCAGGAGAACTACTGGATACCTCTAAAACATATTCCCACAGTTATAGCAATATTTATTTTTTTCATCTTCGATGTCACAGAGAACCACCCATATATATATTTATATATGTATATATACAGAAAGTGCTTAATGTCAAGAAAATAAATAAATATATGTATACTTATTTATTTAGTTTCTTGACATTAGACAGTTTTTGTATGGCGTTTTGGCTAAATTGATCACGGAAATATCTCTATCAATTTTATTCTGAGATTAATAGTTTTAGAAAAAAAATTTATATACCTATAAGATATGTTTACCTTTACAAATCTTTACATCACACTTTTTATCTGAAACTATTAGTCTCAGGGTAAATTTGTTACAGATATTTTTGTTGCAAATAGAAAGTAAAATCTACCATTTATCAGTATTATTAAAATTGTTTAGGATTTTGAATTGAAAAAGTTCTGGTTTATCGGCAACAGACATTTTGAACTTTTTTATTTTTACACGTTGCCTTCATAGCTCCTTAACTTTAAATAGACTTAAGGGCAGTCCGTACTCATAGCTTTACAAATCCACCACCCGAATTTTGGACATTTAAAGAAAATAGAGTTTTTACTACACAAAACCAGAGTTGAGCGCCATAGCTATTGATGTAATGATTAATTAAATATTGCTTACCTGATCGAAAAGTCAGTATTTTGGACGAATAGTGATAAGTACGAAGTGACTTCCGTATGTGTTCTGAGCATTGATTCGTACTTATCACTCTTCGTCGAAAATACTGATTTTTCGATCAGGTAAGCAATATGTAATTAATCATTATATCAATAGCTGTCGCGCTCAACCCTGATTTTATGTGGTAAAAACTCTATTTTCTTTAAATATCCATAATTATTGTCGAATATGAACTCAGCATATCTGACGGCAGCGCCACTTCTGCTCGCAAATTTTCGGGTGGCGGATTTGTGAAACTATTAGTACGGACTGCCCTTAAGTCTGAATTAATTTTGTTTTGTGTGGTCTCGGGCTGCTTGGCACCTGAGGACTGTGGCCAGCAGTTTATTAGTGTACATTACCGTAGTCTTTGTCTAGTTGTTAAAATTTCCTTTTTGGTGTTGCCACTGTTGGGGATAGAAGTTTTCGTATAAAAGCGGTATCTTTGCTATATCTTGGTTGATTCACTTTGTGGCTGTATTGCCGTTAATCTACGGATTTTATCGCTCTATATCAGATTATAGTCCCTGTCGCTATTCGGTCTAATCAGTGTTTCTATCTCGTACCGGGAGTTCGAGTCTGCGCAGTAGAGCCGCGCTCAGATTGTTTCCTACTCCGGCGGGGAGTATGAACTCGCCTAGCGAAGGAGGGGTAACGAGAACCCGAACAACAAGGGTTCAAATCACCTCACTCCCAAAAATTTTTTTTTTGTAAAATAAAATTCGTAATTTATTTTAATAATACATAATACAACAACAAAAATTAATAATGAAACTATTTTGATTTATTACCCTATAATTCCAAGCTCCCTCCTGGGAGCACAACTAAATATAAGTTCAGATATAGATATGAGTGCAAGTCACGGTAGCCGTGAGCGCTAGGGCGTATGCATTGTGCAGTAACCATGGGGTCTTAGGTTCAAATCCTGAGACCCAAATTTTTTTTTTTTTTTTTTATGTATCTAACACCTTTATTACAATAATTCCATAAATAATAACTATTTTAATTATTAATTATGTAAAAAATTTTACACTATTAATTATTAAAATAAATATTATTTATTGAATTTATGTATGGGTGGTTCTCTGTGACATCGAAGATGAAAAAATAAATATTGCTATAACTGTGGGAATATGTTTTAGAGGTATCCAGTAGTTCTCCTGAATTTTTTCAGATTTTTCTGGGCCATTATTTTTAAGTTACAGAGAGTCAAAGTTGACATTTTAGCACCTTTTTTGCATTATATGCCCCATTTTCATGAATTTTTAGCTCCCAGGGGATGCATTTTTCACTAAAACATAAGTATGACTTTTTTTTTTTGTAAAATTTTCCGAACTTTTCATTAAAATACTTTTAAAGACATAAATGTATGCTGTCACCTCTGTAAGCCATTTAAACCTTAAATAGTGAAAATCAGCAATTCTGCTCCGGAACTTTGGTAACCTAATATTGTCTAAAAGATGTCTTTTATAGTCAAAAACTGCCTAAAAATTTTCCAGAGTGGGTCTACAATCATTAAGATCACTTATGGTCAAAATATCGGGAAAGTGCCCGAAATATTAATAGAAATGTATATTGTTGCCTTATAACGATGAATCCTCTTAGCATGATCATTGCAAAAAAATTTGTGCACTTACCTTGGAGTGGCTAGAAAAGTATCTCATCTAATCCCTGTAAGCTACTAAAAATACAAATATTATTATAAAATTATTAAAAAATTATTTTTTAAACATTTATAATGCTGGATTATTAGTTTTACATCCGTTACAAGAATTATATACTAATCGAAGGATTACTATAAAAGTATCAACATTATTATATTATTATTCAGCCAATACATTGTTTAGATTTCACAAACTTGTCACTGTCACGTTATCATATTATTCATTATAATTATATATCCGATTTATTTATAATCTTTTGTATTAAATACCGTATATTCAGTTATTGTAATAATGATGTTTATATATTTATAGTAATCCTTCAGATTAGTATTATAATTCTTGTAAGGGATGTAAAACTAAAAATTCAGCATTATAAATGTTTAAAAATTAATTTTTTACATTTGTATAATAATATTTGTATTTTTAGCAGCTTACAGGGGATTAGATGGATACTGAAACAAGTGAGGATACTTTTCTACCACTCCGAGGTAAGTGCACAAATTTTTTTGAAATGATCATGCTAATAGATTCATCGTTATAAGGCAACAAATATACATTTCTATTAATATTTCGGGCACTTTTCCCGGATATTTTGACCATAAGTGATCTTAATGATTTAGACCCACTCTGGAAATTTTTAGGCAGTTTTTGACTATAAAAAGACATCTTTTAGACAGTATTAGGTTACCAGAGTCCGGAGCAGAATTGCTGATTTTCACTATTTAAGGTTTAAATGGCTTACAAGAGTGTGACAGCATACATTTATGTCTTTAAAAGTATTTTTAATGAAAAGTTCGGAAAATTTTACAAAAAAAGTCATACTTATGTTTTTAGTGAAAAATGCATCCCCTGGGAGCTAAAAATTCATGAAAATGGGCATATAATGCAAAAAAGTGCTAAAATGTCAACTTTGACTCTCTGTAACTTAAAATAATGGCCCAGAAAAAATCTGAAAAAATTCAGGAGAACTACTGGATACCTCTAAAACATATTCCCACAGTTATAGCAATATTTATTTTTTTCATCTTCGATGTCACAGAGAACCGCCCGTATATATATATTTTATGTATTATGTTTATATTTACAGAAGTGTTAAATATTTTTATATTAAACATTTTTTTAATTTATAATAAAAAATATATATTAAAATTTATAAATTATTTAAATTTATATAAATAATTAATTGAATAAAAAAGTATATTTCACACGACCTTTCGAATGTTTATTAAAATATTTAAATATGTTTTTATTTATACTTGTTATTTATAAACTTATTTATTTTTATGATTAACAAAATAAATAATACAGTAGGAATTTACAGTTTATTTATTATTTATTAATAAATTCACAATTCAATAATTATTTGTAAATTAACAAATTTCAATGAAGAAATTGACATTATGAGTTTATTTATGTATTTATAATATTTATTTACAAATTCATCGTTGACTTGTTAATAAATTTTTCGGTCAGATGCTCAGATTCAAAATTGCAGTACATAGTTGACTTTATTATATTACGTTATAACGTTTTTTTCAGCAGGTTGTTTTGGGTAGAATCTAATTAATTTTTTTCTTGTATAATATTTTTTTCAGGTCAACGTTTAAATATTTTTTGCAGTAACTTATATTTATTTTTTTTTATATTTTCTTTTTGAGGGTATCGTGTACGTATATATTGTAATGGTAAGTGATGTACTCACTTAACATTATACGAATCAGGTAGGTAGAGACGAATGCTATAAATAGATATAGGCATAGCCGACGGCGCGAACGACTGATACCCGCGCAAGGAGAGAAGGAATTGGGGGGAGAGTCGCGCGGGCACGACAACTCGATAGAGAGACAAGATCGCGACGACACGTGAGACGAGACATACCGGTTTAATTGTATTTTTTTTTTATCCGCAAGTTTTCCGTGGAGTTCTGCCGGTTGTTCTACTCGTGCGTCATACCGTGGGTGACTTTTGTTTTACGGTGTATTCGGGTGCAGTGGTGTTATACACGCACACGAAAGAAAGTGATCGGTGGTCGAGATATTCTCCCACCGACATTTTTCCTTTTGAACGGCAAAGAGACGATAGGAGAGAGGAGTTGTTCTTTTCCGGTATTCGAGGTCCGAGGAAGATAAATAAAAGTAAGTGGTACCACTTCCGCGCGAATAATTATTGTCTGTTTTATTTGATGCGGTCGTACGAATAATATTAAGTTAGTTAGTTCGCGTACCCCTTTCCCCTCCCGCGTTGAGTCGGTGTTTTCGACTCAATCTCCGTGCGTTTTGACCTCGACCATATTATTAAAACTTATTGTATTTAATCATTCGTTATTGTTTAAATAAATCTGTTAATTGTTAATTTAGTTCAACCCGTGTTGATTTATATTTTTTTTCCAACCGGCGTATTATAATTTCATTCCTCCGTCTTCCTTCGAATCGTATTTTAAGATACGGATTCTCGCGGACTCACATTTAATTTCCTTTCCGCGGTCCATTTTAGGAAAGAATATCATCATTTTTTTTTACCTGCTGTTGTTGGAAATCGTAATTCGATTTCCATACAACTTTAACGGCAAGTGTGCGGACAGGTAACCGCAGCCGCTGCGCGGGAAGATTTTGTAAACAACATATACACTGAAAAAATGTCCGGGCACCGACTATACAATGCGCCGTGCACAAGCGCTACGTTACTTTCGCGCAGCAGAAGTACGACTTTTCGGGCAGGAACTGCGCGAAATGAAGGGACCACTACTATGCGAGTCTCGACGCACCGACTCGGCCAATTAAAAAAAATATTTTATTTTGAACTCGCCGTAACTCAGAATCTAATTAACGAAACCTTTTAAAAAATTTCCAGATTATACATTACTAGTACTAGTTCCTTACTGTATCATTACAAAATGTCTAAAGTATTATCAAACACATGAAAAAAATTATAAACAAAAAATATTTTTTAATACACTACTAATTTCTTAATTGAAAAAAAGTGAGTGAGGAAGTTTTAAAAAACGACAAATTAAAACTACAGTATTATTCAAAATATGTTAAAGGAGATGTGTACAAAATTTGAGGTCAAAATATGCAGTAGAATACAAGTTAGAGGTGATTTAGTGGTTTGCGATCGAATAACGACAAACGCGGACTCGGGGACGATTACGAACGCACTCTTCACGTATACCGTCGGATCTCACTCATACGGCTGTCGGGCAGGAGAAGCCCGAAAATCGGATGCCGGAGTTACGAATCTGGAAGGCGCGATCTTCCCACTGTTTCGTGTAGTTGGTGCACGGGTACGTGAAGTCGGAGCCCGAAGATTTTTTCAGTGTATATATATATATATTATATCGAGTCATTAAGTGTGCAATATCTAGTCGGCGAAATTGTACAAGTTCGTTCGCCACGAACTAAAGATACGTAAGACGGACGACTCGGTAAGTTTTCCCCGGGCAAGCACACCGTTACATGGCGCCCAACTAAGTGAAGGAAAAAGTCCCTAGACGTTAGGATAGCTGATTGCGCGTACACGGCGCGCGACAAGGGAATAGGAACGGACCGGAATTGAATTGTTTGAACATATGCTCGGTTGATTTACGTGTGTTTAAGGATTAATGCGTTAGTTACGTGGATTAATGTATTAATTATTGTCGACAATTGAATTAGTTGAATTGCAATTAATTTCAATTAATAAATTATTGTGTTTGACAATAATTTAGATAACTTTATCGGGTTTTCTTCGTTTTTTTTGGTTTTTTATCAGGAAGAAATCCGAAGTCGACAGTAATAAAATTTTTTTAGATAATTATTGACACACGTAAATTATAATAATTTCAGATTTATTTATTTATATGAGATAGAATGGTTTGAGGTCCGCGATTTAATAACACGTGTCCCTGATTCCGTATAGGTTAGTCGGAAAATTAGCGAAAATAATTTTTGCGACTTAATAAAAATTGTTAATACCTGTGCAAGGGTGTGATTTTTGGAATTTGCTTTTGTTATAATTTTGACTACGCGTATCGGCTCTCGCGTCATAATAAAAATTGTATTTATTTTTTTTATGTAATACGCGATTGTAAGAGGTCACTGCGTCAGATATTCTATATAGTTAGGTAGGAATATATTTATTTGTTAATTCGTTGACGAATTTATTTAATTTTAAGTATATTTGCGTGCGCTGGTGACCGAGAGCCGAGGATAATCCGTTTTCTTCCTCATTTTATCGGATTAAAATTTTTTTTATTTTGTTTATTACTTCGTTTGATTTATTTATTGTACAGAAGTTTTTTTTGGTTTTGTTGTAGATCGGGTACAGTATTTTAAAATAGATTAAACTGAAACGCGTATAACAAATTTAAATCGAAAGTTAAATTTAATTTATTTTGTGAAATAGTTGTCAAAATTATAAAATTTTTTATCACAAGCAAGTTTCAAATTGGTGAGCGTAAGGTGTTTGTTTAAAAGGGAAAAGATCACAATCTTCAACACAGTGGCCCAATAATTTAGTAGTTTAACGCCACCTAGTGTTGAATAACAGGACCTTGCACAAGTACCTGCGGAAGCGATTTTTCTTTATTTTTTTTTTTTGTTAAGAAATCGGCGATAATTTTAAGTTAGTATGGCAGAATCGATGACTAACCAGATTGACAACTGGATTGATACTCAATCCGGTGAACAGATCAAGGCTCACCTCGAGTCGTTGGAGATGCGGGTTGACGGCCCAAATTATAAAAGAGCCGAGCGTCTCCAACGGTGGTTAATGGGTAATTATACGGCTCAGGATTTCGCTGAAGAAACAATCTGTTGGCAGATCGCGAAAGGCGAAATAGGCGGAGGTCGGATTGGTTTGAGGCTATGTTCGCCCAGAATCCGGCACTACCTGATCCGGATTCTGATCCAAATGTTGTAGAAGTTTTACAACAGACTCTTGCGCTGGACGTTCCAGACACAGAAAGGCAAGAGACAGACGTAGATGCTGAGGTAGATCAGCATACGGAGGATCAGCAATCCGAGGTCTCCAGCCAAGAAGCTAACAAAGAGGAATGGATCACGTTAGTGTCTACAGGCGGAGCACAGTTTGAAATACCGGAGACATTCGCTGCGATGTTGACGTTGCAGTTGAAACAACAGGCCGTCATGACAGCACGGATAAAAGATTTGGAGGATCAAGTGAGTGCTCTGAGATTGGACTTCTACGCCCGCGATAGTACGCAGAGAACGAGTACCAACAGAAATAGAGAGCCGAACCAACATGTCCGATTCCAGGACACGTATACGTGTTACACACTGGATGATACGGACGAAAGACCACGACAAGTGCAGGCAGAGTGCGAGGGTTATCAAGCACCTCAAGCACCTGCTAGAGGAGCTTTGGGGAGGGGCGAGATATGGAGACAAGGTCAGCCTCCATATTCTAGCTCTCCCTACCCTAGTCGGATGGACTCGAACGTAACCGGCCAGTCTACAACTAGATCGGCCGGGACAGTGCGCGATGTCGGCGCAATTGTTCGTAAGTGGGGAGTTCGATTCTCTGGAGACAAAAGCCAGAGTATTGAAGCATTTCTTGCGCGAGTAGAAGATTGTAGGATACTCGCCAACCTCAGCGAGGACGAGGTGTTACCGTCCTTGTCGGAACTTCTCACCGATAACGCAGCTACGTGGTATCGGAATGTGAAGGATAGATGGCACTCATGGCAGATTTTGTGAGATACGCCAAGATGTGGTACGGAATGGGCCAGAGTTATCACAACGGCTCATCGAGGAGTCTAACGCGCGCACGCAAGGCGAAGATGAGCCGGTAAGGGATTATATCACCTGCTCGATTGCGATTATGCGTGAGCTCAAGCCGATTCCGGATGAGCGGAGCCAGTTAGATCACCTGTACCGCAATATGCTTACCTCAACTCCAACGTTTATTTAAGAGAGTTGAAGCTCGGTCGATCGAGGGTTTTTTGCAATTGGCGTTGGACGCTGAGCAAACACTCGAACGAGAAAAATTATATCGGCCGCCTCCCGCAGAAGAAGACTTGATGCTACCTGAGTTAGCATATAAGTCGCGGAATAAGAAGCGGCCGAACGCTAAGCCAAAGGTAGCAAGCGTAGCCAAGGAAACGAGTGAACCGGCTCAAACAGATCTTTGGAACGGTTCACCAAAATCCTCGAGGAGACGCTAGTCTCCGTTAAGACGAGTTGCCATACAGCTGGGGTGAGAGGCAAGGTGGATGTCTCTCAAAGCAAGAAGACCCACAGATCACCTCCTCGGTTCAAATGGGACAGAGGAAGGGTAATCGCAAGAGTCCTGACCGACAGTCATCGAGTGGCCATACGTCAAGAAACGACGAGAAGTTGAATGCCGGTGATAAGGAAAAGCGGAAGAGGTTGTCCCCAAGCCTGTAGCTTGCAATATATGTGGCAAACTGGGCTATACAATTAGGACGTGTCCTGATTGTGCAAAAAACGCGCGGGGAAGCGGCTAGAGGGGACAGCCGCTGGTCCCGAGGTTGAGGGAGTCCCCGGAGAAGCGGTCGTAATCCTCGAATCTCGAGGCAGTCAAGCTGCAGAGACGTCAAGAAGATCTGACGATAAGTGATCCCAGAGAAGTTAGGACGGATCCGGTCACGAGTAAAATTTTAAAAATTACTCCGAAACCAAACCAGCGAGTTTATAGTCCAGAAGATGAGACGCGCTGGTGGTGTCAAATCGATATCGGTGGATACCGGATCCGAGCGTTGTTTGATCCAGGTGCATCAACAACGGTCATGGGTTTGAACGGTTTGCAGTTGGCAACCGCTCTTGGCAGATCCATTCTCGATAAGCAAGCAGGTAGTGCTAAGCTTGCGGATGGTAGCACACACCAGTTGTGTGGACATGTTATGCTACCTTTTACCATGGTAAAGACACGCGAGATATACGGGTCGCAATTATGCCAAATTTAGATGCGGAATGCTATTTAGGAGTGAATTTCATTCGAGCATTCCGAGCAGTTCTAGACCCAGACTCCGATTGTTTATACTTCAAAGGGTCATCACAGTTATTACAGCTGGAAGTGGCAAGTATTGAGATTGGACTTCTACGCCCGCGATGGTACGCAGAGAACGAGTACCAACAGAAATAGAGAGCCGAACCAACATGTCCGATTCCAGGACACGTATACGTGTCACACACTGGATGATACGGACGAAAGACCACGACAGTGCAGGCAGAGTGTGAGGGTTATCAAGCACCTCAAGCACCTGCTAGAGGAGCTTTGGGGAGGGGCGAGATATGGAGACAAGGTCAGCCTCCATATTCTAGCTCTCCCTACCCTAGTCGGATGGACTCGAACGTAACCGGCCAGTCTACAACTAGATCGGCCGGGACAGTGCGCGATGTCGGCGCAATTGTTCGTAAGTGGGGAGTTCGATTCTCTGGAGACAAAAGCCAGAGTATTGAAGCATTTCTTGCGCGAGTAGAAGATTGTAGGATACTCGCCAACCTCAGCGAGGACGAGGTGTTACCGTCCTTGTCGGAACTTCTCACCGATAACGCAGCTACGTGGTATCGGAATGTGAAGGATAGATGGCACTCATGGCAAGATTTTGTGAGATACGCCAAGATGTGGTACGGAATGGGCCAGAGTTATCAACAACGGCTCATCGAGGAGTCTAACGCGCGCACGCAAGGCGAAGATGAGCCGGTAAGGGATTATATCACCTGCTCGATTGCGATTATGCGTGAGCTCAAGCCGATTCCGGATGAGCGGAGCCAGTTAGATCACCTGTACCGCAATATGCTACCTCAACTCCAACGTTTATTTAAGAGAGTTGAAGCTCGGTCGATCGAGGGTTTTTTGCAATTGGCGTTGGACGCTGAGCAAACACTCGAACGAGAAAAATTATATCGGCCGCCTCCCGCAGAAGAAGACTTGATGCTACCTGAGTTAGCATATAAGTCGCGGAATAAGAAGCGGCCGAACGCTAAGCCAAAGGTAGCAAGCGTAGCCAAGGAAACGAGTGAACCGGCTCAAACAGATCTTTTGGAACGGTTCACCAAAATCCTCGAGGAGACGCTAGTCTCCGTTAAGACGAGTTGCCATACAGCTGGGGTGAGAGGCAAGGTGGATGTCTCTCAAAGCAAGAAGACCCACAGATCACCTCCTCGGTTCAAATGGGGACAGAGGAAGGGTAATCGCAAGAGTCCTGACCGACAGTCATCGAGTGGCCATACGTCAAGAAACGACGAGAAGTTGAATGCCGGTGATAAGGAAAAGCGGAAGGAGGTTGTCCCCAAGCCTGTAGCTTGCAATATATGTGGCAAACTGGGCTATACAATTAGGACGTGTCCTGATTGTGCAAAAAACGCGCGGGGAAGCGGCTAGAGGGGACAGCCGCTGGTCCCGAGGTTGAGGGAGTCCCCGGAGAAGCGGTCGTAATCCTCGAATCTCGAGGCAGTCAAGCTGCAGAGACGTGTCAAGAAGATCTGACGATAAGTGATCCCAGAGAAGTTAGGACGGATCCGGTCACGAGTAAAATTTTAAAAATTACTCCGAAACCAAACCAGCGAGTTTATAGTCCAGAAGATGAGACGCGCTGGTGGTGTCAAATCGATATCGGTGGATACCGGATCCGAGCGTTGTTTGATCCAGGTGCATCAACAACGGTCATGGGTTTGAACGGTTTGCAGTTGGCAACCGCTCTTGGCAGATCCATTCTCGATAAGCAAGCAGGTAGTGCTAAGCTTGCGGATGGTAGCACACACCAGTTGTGTGGACATGTTATGCTACCTTTTACCATCGGTAAAGACACGCGAGATATACGGGTCGCAATTATGCCAAATTTAGATGCGGAATGCTATTTAGGAGTGAATTTCATTCGAGCATTCCGAGCAGTTCTAGACCCAGACTCCGATTGTTTATACTTCAAAGCGTCATCACAGTTATTACAGCTGGAAGTGGCAAGTATTGAAAGTGGACACGCTTCGCTGTCGTCAGCGGGTGTGGCCAACGCGACAGAAGATGAGCGCCGACAACTGCGTGAACTTCTGGATCAAGTGCTGTCCAATACTTTGCCAAAGATCGGCCGATCATACGATGTGGAACATGTTATCGACGTCGGTTCGGCGCGGCCGATCAAACAAAGGTATTATCCCGTCTCCGACAAGATTCGAGAGGAGATGCATCGACAAGTTCGAGAGATGCTTGAGACAGGCGTTATAGAACCGTCTAGTAGCGGTTGGTCCAGTCCAGTGGTGATGGCTAAGAAAGGCGAAAATGCAAGGCGTTTTTGCATTGATTTCAGGAAGGTCAACGCTTTGACCAAACCTGATGCGTATCCGTTGCCGTTTATGCAGGATATTTTATGCAAACTCAAAAGAGCCCGATATATATCTACGATAGATATGAACTGCGCCTATCACCAAATACCACTACAAATGGAATCGCGCCCAATTACAGCATTTACGGTACCTGGAATGGGTTTGTTCCAGTTTACTCGTATGCCCTTTGGGTTGGCAAACGCTGGCGCGACGTTCCAACGTATGATAGACCAGGTGATTGGACCTGCTCTCGAACCGAATGCTTACTCTTATCTCGACGATATCATTGTTGTGACGGAAACCTTCGAAGAGCACAAACTGTTGCTAAAGGAGGTGTTGACTCGTTTAACTGAAGCCGGTTTATCGGTAAACCGAGAGAAATGTGTTTTCTGTCAACCCGAAGTAAGATATTTGGGTGTACGAGTCAATCGTGATGGGATAAGACCTGATCCAGCTAAGACGGAGCCGATACAAGAATATCCGGCTCCCCGAAATCTCAAGCAGCTGAGACGATTCCTCGGGATGGCATCTTGGTATCGACGGTTTATACCCGACTACGCTACGATCGCGGAGCCTTTAACGCGTCTTACGAAGAAAGACCAAAAATATGAATGGCTCCAAGAACAAGAAGGTGCATTTCAGCGACTCAAAGCACTGCTGATGACTGCACCCGTTATACAGACTCCTGATGAGAATGGCGAGTATACCATTCAAACAGACGCCAGTGACACCGGTATCGGTGCAGTATTAACACAGGTCGTTGACGGAGTAGAGAGAGTCCTGGAGTTTGCCAGTAGAGTACTCTCACCAGCAGAACGTAACTATAGCATCTCAGAACGGGAATGTTTGGCCGTAGTATGGGCAATTAGAAAATTTCGACAGTATATTGAGGGTTACCGGTTTAAAGTTATAACTGATCATAGTAGTCTCCGTTGGCTGTGCAATATACACAATCCAACGAGTCGGCTCGCAAGATGGGCATTGGAACTCCAATCTCATAATTTTACAATTGAGTATAGGAAGGGAGCTCTAAATTATGTTCCTGATGCACTTTCTCGCATGTACGAGGAAGACGAGCCGGCCATCGCTTCAGTTTCTTGGAGCCAGACTACAAAAGATCCTTGGTACCTCTCATGGCTGAAAGACGTATCAGAGCGACCTAGAGATTTTCCGGAATGGAAGATAACAGGTAGCAATTTGTATTCGTATCGCGTCGATAACGAGTTAGACGACGTGATGGAGGACCATGACGCTTGGAAACTGGTTGTACCAGAGGAGCATAGGCAAGCATACTCCGTGAGTGTCATGATGATCCGACTGCTGGACACTTAGGTAGGGAGAAGACATTTGCTAGAGTGGCTAAAATGTATTATTGGCCACGGTACTACGCCGAGTCGGAGAATATGTACGCAAATGTCAGGTCTGCCAACAGTGTAAAGTGGAGCAACGTCCATCCATGGGTTTGATGGGTAGACGCGTGATAGAGAAACCATGGCAAGTTGTAGCAGGTGACGTCACTGGCCCACTTCCGCGGTCGACACATGGTTACGAATACATCTTGGTCTTTCAGGATTTGTTTACCGCGCTGGATCGAGGCGGTCCCGATTCGGAAAGCTAATGCTAGGACCATCGTAAAAGAGTTGCATGAGCGAGTCATCACACGTTATGGTACCCCAGAGGTGTTTCTGTCCGACAACGGAACTGAGTTTAAGAATAAACTCGTGGATGACTACCTAGTGGAACGAGGGATTTTCCATACGACGATTCCTCCTTACCATGCTCAGGCTAATCCTGTTGAACGTGCTAATAGGACGTTGAAGACAATGATCGCGTCCTATATCACAGAAAAGCACAACACATGGGATGAGAAACTCCCCGACTTAGTATTCGCTCTAAATACAGCGATACAAGCTCGACAGGATGGAGCCCGGCCATGTTAAACTATGGCCGGCAACCCGAGCCACCCGGTACAGCTCGTAGAGCGCAAGACGAGCTGGTTCAGCAACGTGTGGAATACCAACGTTTGCTTGAGTGGAGTGATCGGCTGTCAAGATTACCTGAGCTTTACAAGAAAGCATCGGCCAATGCGAGTAAAGCTCATGAAAGGCAAGCCGGTTACTACAATGCCGGGCGAAGGGCTGCATCTTTTGAAGTTGGAAACCTAGTGTGGAAGAAGAATCAAGGCGTTTTTGCATTGATTTCAGGAAGGTCAACGCTTTGACCAAACCTGATGCGTATCCGTTGCCGTTTATGCAGGATATTTTACGCAAACTCAAAAGAGCCCGATATATATCTACGATAGATATGAACTGCGCCTATCACCAAATACCTCTACAAATGGAATCGCGCCCAATTACAGCATTTACGGTACCTGGAATGGGTTTGTTCCAGTTTACTCGTATGCCCTTTGGGTTGGCAAATGCTGGCGCGACGTTCCAACGTATGATAGACCAGGTGATTGGACCTGCTCTCGAACCGAATGCTTACTCTTACCTCGACGATATCATTGTCGTGACGGAAACCTTCGAAGAGCACAAACTGTTGCTAAAGGAGGTGTTGACTCGTTTAACTGAAGCCGGTTTATCGGTAAACCGAGAGAAATGTGTTTTCTGTCAACCCGAAGTAAGATATTTGGGTGTACGAGTCAATCGTGATGGGATAAGACCTGATCCAGCCAAGACGGAGCCGATTCAAATATCCGGCTCCCCGAAATCTCAAGCAGCTGAGACGATTCCTCGGGATGGCATCTTGGTATCGACGGTTTATACCCGACTACGCTACGATCGCGGAGCCTTTAACGCGTCTTACGAAGAAGACCAAAAATATGAATGGCTCCAAGAACAAGAAGGTGCATTTCAGCGACTCAAAGCACTGCTGATGACTGCACCCGTTATACAGACTCCTGATGAGAATGGCGAGTATACCATTCAAACAGACGCCAGTGACACCGGTATCGGTGCAGTATTAACACAGGTCGTTGACGGAGTAGAGAGAGTCCTGGAGTTTGCCAGTAGAGTACTCTCACCAGCAGAACGTAACTATAGCATCTCAGAACGGGAATGTTTGGCCGTAGTATGGGCAATTAGAAAATTTCGACAGTATATTGAGGGTTACCGGTTTAAAGTTATAACTGATCATAGTAGTCTCCGTTGGCTGTGTAATATACACAATCCAACGAGTCGGCTCGCAAGATGGGCATTGGAACTCCAATCTCATAATTTTACAATTGAGTATAGGAAGGGAGCTCTAAATTATGTTCCTGATGCACTTTCTCGCATGTACGAGGAAGACGAGCCGGCCATCGCTTCAGTTTCTTGGAGCCAGACTACAAAAGATCCTTGGTACCTCTCATGGCTGAAAGACGTATCAGAGCGACCTAGAGATTTTCCGGAATGGAAGATAACAGGTAGCAATTTGTATTCGTATCGCGTCGATAACGAGTTAGACGACGTGAT
This sequence comes from Theocolax elegans, assembly GCA_026168455.1. Taxonomy (NCBI): domain Eukaryota; kingdom Metazoa; phylum Arthropoda; class Insecta; order Hymenoptera; family Cerocephalidae; genus Theocolax; species Theocolax elegans. Next base: position 373,917 of record CM047431.1, on the reverse strand, counting down.
GGAGGACCATGACGCTGGAAACTGGTTGTACCAGAGGAGCATAGGCAAGCCATACTCCGTGAGTGTCATGATGATCCGACTGCTGGACACTTAGGTAGGGAGAAGACATTTGCTAGAGTGGCTAAAATGTATTATTGGCCACGGTACTACGCCGAAGTCGGAGAATATGTACGCAAATGTCAGGTCTGCCAACAGTGTAAAGTGGAGCAACGTCCATCCCATGGGTTTGATGGGTAGACGCGTGATAGAGAAACCATGGCAAGTTGTAGCAGGTGACGTCACTGGCCCACTTCCGCGGTCGACACATGGTTACGAATACATCTTGGTCTTTCAGGATTTGTTTACGCGCTGGATCGAGGCGGTCCCGATTCGGAAAGCTAATGCTAGGACCATCGTAAAAGAGTTGCATGAGCGAGTCATCACACGTTATGGTACCCCAGAGGTGTTTCTGTCCGACAACGGAACTGAGTTTAAGAATAAACTCGTGGATGACTACCTAGTGGAACGAGGGATTTTCCATACGACGATTCCTCCTTACCATGCTCAGGCTAATCCTGTTGAACGTGCTAATAGGACGTTGAAGACAATGATCGCGTCCTATATCACAGAAAAGCACAACACATGGGATGAGAAACTCCCCGACTTAGTATTCGCTCTAAATACAGCGATACAAAGCTCGACAGGATGGAGCCCGGCCATGTTAAACTATGGCCGGCAACCCGAGCCACCCGGTACAGCTCGTAGAGCGCAAGACGAGCTGGTTCAGCAACGTGTGGAATACCAACGTTTGCTTGAGTGGAGTGATCGGCTGTCAAGATTACCTGAGCTTTACAAGAAAGCATCGGCCAATGCGAGTAAAGCTCATGAAAGACAAGCCGGTTACTACAATGCCGGGCGAAGAGCTGCATCTTTTGAAGTTGGAAACCTAGTGTGGAAAAAGAATCGAGTCCTTTCATCCAGTGCTCAAGGTATTTCGGCCAAGTTATCCCCGAAATACGTTGGCCCATATTTGGTAGTTTATAGCTACGGTCCAAACACCGTCAAAATACAAGATGCCCGAGGTAATGAAGAGAAATGTCATGTACAGTATCTCAAACCGTACTTATCCGAAGATCACGGGGATGAGTACGGAGAAGTAGACGACATCGAGATCGGTCAACCTACGCTGGAGGAGGAACCTGATAATACAGTTCCTGCGAGCGAAGACGTCTCGAACGACGAGACACGAGCGAGCGAAGTTCCATGCAAGGAACATAACGGTAATCCGACCGAGAACGCACCCCCTATTAAACGAAGTAGAGGTAGGCCGCGCAAACATGCTAGAGTCGTTGCGATACCGCGAAACCGAGCGAATGTTGTCTCTAATGTAAGTCACCGTGGGCAAGTTAAACGTGGTAGAGGTCGACCACGGGGTATGACAAAGCGTTAGTTAGTTAGGTTAGGCTAATGGAATTTACTCTGAGATTGGAATGACCCTGACAATTGGTATCTGTTTGTTTAGATGCTGATCCAGTTCGACAGCGAACAGCTGGAGCTGTTGGTGGCCCGCCTCATCCAGAGTGGCATAAATGAGCCACAGACGCTGGAGCTCCTCCATGGCATAACCACCGCCGTGGACCAGGCCGTGAGAGACGAGGAGGAGGAGTGACGGCGGAGGCAGGCGGACCGAGACGCGGTGATGATAGTGGAGGATGGTCCGGATGGAATACCCGTCCATCCATCCAGCGGCCTGGTAGTCGAGCCGGAACTACCCCAGGCTACAGGCCCGATCCCCGCAGGTCCACCGCCGCCAAGGGCCAGGGCTGAACAACAGCCCAGGGAGCCGGAGGTCCGGCTCCCAACCAACTCCCGGGAGATTCAGAGGAGTACACTCCTCTTCGACGCCCGGGAAGGAGTACTCCGGATCCGAGCGAGGCTTCGACGTCTCGATCCGGTCCGACCCCACAGGATCTATCGGAGAACGGGGAAGAGGCGTGGTGCACCGTGTTGGAGGCGTTGACTAAGGCCCGTGAGTCCTTTAAGGCCACGTCAATTGCCGAAAAACACGCCTTCGCCTTGTTTGATGAATTCAAGGCGAAGTTCCCCGAAGCCTCCGATAAAACTGATCCCTGGGAGGCCATGATTGAGCACCGCAAGGCGGAGCGCCAAGCGGTGTCGGCCATGAGGGCGGATCGGAGAGAAAGAGAGGCGGAAGCCGCTCGTGCCAAGGAACGGCAGAGGCGCGAAGAAGCCGCTCGGAGGGCCCACGAGGATCGGCTTAGACTCGAGGAAAGGGTCAAGGAGGCCCAACGCCGGTTAGCCAGAGCTCGTGAAGAGGAAGAGCGGGCTCAGGCTAATTTGGAGGGTAGAATTCCAGGACCGAAGAGAGGGTCTGAGCCGAAATGCTCCATATGTAGGGAGTGGGGGGTCCTCGATCCGGAGGACTGTCCGAGGAGGTCGAAGCACAAGGAGATCCGGCGGCAGAAGAAGGAGAGGTACCGCGAGAACCAGCATAAAAAACAGGGGTAGATGTGTAGCGGTACCTCATTGTAAATATATAAATATGTAAGATAGTGAAATATAGTTTTTTTTATATACTCCCGATGTAGTTCCTTTGAGTGAGTTCATTCTTTGTCATACCCGAGTCGTTATATCCTATCCTTTATTCGTATTTCTGGTGCAGATACCACATACCCAGTATGCGGAATCTGGCAGGGGGATGTAATGGTAAGTGATGTACTCACTTAACATTATACGAATCAGGTAGGTAGAGACGAATGCTATAAATAGATATAGGCATAGCCGACGGCGCGAACGACTGATACCCGCGCAAGGAGAGAAGGAATTGGGGGGAGAGTCGCGCGCGCACGACAACTCGATAGAGAGACAAGATCGCGGCGACACGTGAGACGAGACATACCGGTTTAATTGTATTTTTTTTTATCCGCAAGTTTTCCGTGGAGTTCTGCCGGTTGTTCTACTCGTGCGTCATACCGTGGGTGACTTTTGTTTTACGGTGTATTCGGGTGCAGTGGTGTTATACACGCACACGAAAGAAAGTGATCGGTGGTCGAGATATTCTCCCACCGACATTTTTTGTTTTGAACGGCAAAGAGACGATAGGAGAGAGGAGTTGTTCTTTTCCGGTATTCGAGGTCCGAGGAAGATAAATAAAAGTAAGTGGTACCACTTCCGCGCGAATAATTATTATCTGTTTTATTTGATGCGGTCGTACGAATAATATTAAGTTAGTTATTAAAACTTATTGCATTTAATCATTCGTTATTGTTTAAATAAATCTGTTAATTGTTAATTTAGTTCAACCCGTGTTGATTTATATTTTTTTTCCAACCGGCGTATTATAATTTCATTCCTCCGTCTTCCTTGGAATCGTATTTTAAGATACGGATTCTCGCGGACTCACATTTAATTTCCTTTCCGCGGTCCATTTTAGGAAAGAATATCATCATTTTTTTTTACCTGCTGTTGTTGGAAATCGTAATTCGATTTCCATACAACTTTAACGGCAAGTGTGCGGACAGGTAACCGCAGCCGCTGCGCGGGAAGATTTTGTAAACAACATATATATATATATATATATATTATATCGAGTCATTAAGTGTGCAATATCTAGTCGGCGAAATTGTACAAGTTCGTTCGCCACGAACTAAAGATACGTAAGACGGACGACTCGGTAAGTTTTCCCCGGGCAAGCACACCGTTACAATATGGAGCAATTAATTAATTAATTTTTTTGCAATATTATTTCAGGTCAGCGAGTTAAAATTATTAGTTTATTTTCAGCAAATAGTGCGAAGTTTCCGGCAGAATGTAATTAATTTTTTTTATAATATTTTCTTTTTTAGGTCATCGAAGGAATTAATTTTTTTTTTTATTTTTTTTTTTCAGGTCGGCGATTCATCTTTATTTACAGAAAATAATATCTTTATTTGTTTTACAGGCTGACTGTATTGGCAGTTTATAATTTATTATATTTTAGTAATTTTTAAGTTTATTAGTCTGTTTAGCATTTTCTGTATCAGATCCTTTTTTATAATTGTTTTTTGGTAATTAATACATAATTATTTTATAATGGTATATGATAAGCCTTCGTTTAAAAGAAAAAGAGAAGGAGATACAGAAAATGGTAAACAGACAAAGAAATTAAAATGCGTATCTTGGCAACCAGATTGGTTACAAAAGGACCCGATTAATGAACAAACAGCTGTTTGTTCATACTGTAAAAGTAGTATAAAATTTTATAAAAAATCGGATTTAATTGATCATGCAAAAACTCGTTGTCATATTGATAGCATAAATGCTGCTAAAAAGTCGGGTACTTTTGTACCAGTAAAAATCGAAGGTTCTTCTCTGCATAATAGGATTCAAACAGCTCGAAATGAACGTCGCCTATTTTATTGCTGAGCATAACGTTGGTATTCAATTAGTTGACGATTTAGTCCCAATGATCAAAAAGCTGAACCTTGATCCAGAAGCTGTTGAACACATGAATTTAAAAAAGGATAAAGCCACTAGAATCATTAAGAATATTTTATATGAGAATGAATTTTCAAAAGTAAAGTCAATTTTAAATAATAACTTTTTGCTGTTTTAGTAGTTGAGAGCACAGATATTAGTAATACTAAGTAATTATGCATATCTGTGCAGTATTTTAATAACGAAACCTCTAAAGTTGTACAGCATTTGCTGCAACTATTAGAGTTAGATGGAAAAAAAGGTTCAGCTTTTGATTTGTATCAATGTTTTGAAGAATTTTTTATTCAAAACGACATCAATATGCAAAATATTATTGCTATTGCATGTGATAATACTAGCGTTATGGTTGGAAAAAATAGCGGATTCCAAACTTTTTTAAGGAACAAAGTTCCTCATTTAATTGTATTAAATTGTATTTGCCATTCTTCAGCTTTGATTGCTAAAAGTAGTTGCAGTATGATTCCAAAAGAAGTCGAAGATTTACTTAGAGGAGCTACCTCATATTTTTCCAACAGTCCTAAACGCTTGTCAGAGCTTAGTGACTCAATTGAATTTTTATCGATTCCGGATAAAATACTTTTAAAATTGTCGAGAACACGTTAGCTAGAAGCCCAAAAATGTTATGAAAGACTTCTTTTACTTTGGCCTGCACTTTTAAATTATTTTACAATTGAAACGTTTGATTCTGTTAATAGCAAATCTTAAAAAATTTATTCTTTATTAGCTGATAATTCTATTAAATTGTATGTTTCTTTTTTAAGTTTTGTTTTAAATTATTTTAATTTATTTAATTCAATTTTTCAAACAAAAGGCTTAGTGATACATAAACCGTATCCTGAAATAGTAAAACATTTACGGCAAATTGCTATGAATTTTATAAATGAAAAGGCTCTTCTAAACATAGGTTCGACCGACTTTAATATTATGCAGAATTTAAAACCTTTAAAATTAATTTATTTAGGTCCTCATAGCGAGAAAATTGAAGAAAATATGTCCAAGGAATCAGTAACCCTTGTTCGCGAAAATTGTTTAAAATTTTATATAACTGCAATAACAGAAATGAGTAGACGACTTTTAGAACATGAAAATTTGTTTAGCAAATTAGTATTTGTAGATCCTCAAAATGCTTTAAGCGCAAAAAAAAGAGAAAAAGATTTTCCAGATTTATCAGATTTACAAAAATACTTTCCATTTGTTAGCTTAAACTCATTAGCTCATGAATGGAGAAGTTTGCCGTATGAATTTAACAATGATGAATTAGATAAATATATAACCTTAGATGCCGAGTCTTTTTGGAAAATTGTTTTCGATAGAAAAAACAGTAATACAAAGGAATCAAGTTTCCCATCACTTTGTTCATTAGTGTCCGCTATTTTTTCTCTTCCGCATTCCAATGCCGAACCTGAGAGAACTTTTTTGGACGTTAATGAAATTAAAGATGATAAGGGAAATAAAACAAGTGTTAGTTTATTAAACGCTCGTTGTTTTTTAAGATCAATAGGACAAGCTTTTAATATTAATGGGTTAAACTTTAGTCCTACAGAAAGACATTTTAAACTATTAGAATCTAGTAATTTATATGCAGAATCAAGTAAAAAAAGTAAATAAATGTCTCAATTCCCACTTTACTGTTTTTTCTTTTTTTACTCTTAAAGCATACATTATTGGACATGTTTCCTACAATTAAAGATCTACAATTTTTTTGTTCAATTTAATTATTTCTTTATGTATAATACTTTTGTTTTTTTTATCATAAATTTTATTTTCAGGTTCTATTTAGGATAAGCAAGTAATGTTATTAGAAAAAAGTTTTTTCTTTAAATTAAATTTTTAATTATGTTTTTAATTTTATTTGTTATGATAATTTGTTAACTATTATATTTTGCAAATAATATAATTTTGCCAAAATTTTTTTCTAATGCTTTACAAGACGTGGTTATAATAGGGCTACAGGCGAAAGTACCACGGATGTAATTTAAAATAACATTACATGAATAAAAAAAGATATAACTTACAAATTTAGATTACTTTTATTTTTTTAATTAATTTATTTTCATTTTATATTAATAATAATGTATGATAAAAATTTATGTAACGTATATTTCAAATTAAATCACAAACAACTTAACGCACTTTAAGCAGTACCGCAAGGTCGTGTGGAAACTGCATACCTTATATTAAATTATTTAATATTAAATTTATTTATTGTAAGTGAATTAATTTAATACCGTTATTGTTAAATTTATTTTAATCTTAATTTTTAAATTAAATTATTTTTAATTTATTTTTAATTTTCATTTTTAAATTTAATTATTTTTATAAATTTATATATTTTTAATATAAAAATTTTTATTGTTTTTTAATATATATTTTTTATTATAAATTAAAAAAATGTTTAACACAAAAATATTTAACACTTCTGTTACATAAATTCAATAAATAATAATTATTTTAATAATTAATAGTGTAAAACTTTTACATAATTAATTATTAAAATAGTTATTATTTATGGAATTATTGTAATAAAACTGTTAGATACATAAAAAAAAAAAAAAAAAATTTGGGTCTCAGGATTTGAACCTGAGACCCCATTGGTACTGCACAATGCATACGCCTTAGCGCTCACGGCTACCGTGACTTGTATTTATATCTATATCGGAACTTATATTTAAGTTGTGCCCCCTGGAGGGGAGCTTAGAATTATAGGGTAATAAATCATTATTTAATTATTTTTTTATTAATTTGTTTACAATGAAAATAATTTATTAATTTTATTTTACAAAAAAAAATTTTTTTGGGAGTGAGGTGATTTGAACCCTTGTTGTTCGGGTTCTCGTTACCCCTTCTTCGCTAGGCGAGTTCATACTCCCCGCCGGAGTAGGAACCAATCGGAGCGCGGCTCTACTGCGCAGACTCGAACTCCCGGTACGAGATAGAAACACTGGGTCCAATGCTTGCAAGCAAAGAACCTATTTTCAGCGTTGTCGTAGATTCAACCGCAGTACTTGTAAACTGGCGGTGCAAAGCTTGCCCATTCGGTATAAATAACCCCGGAATTATCCGTGTCCAGACAGGAACTGGCTGAGATAAAAGTCCACTTTACCGTGATTTCTCCCCTTCCACGGGACAATAGAAGGGATGAGCCTACGCGTCCATCGTCCGTGTGGGGTGTCTATTCACCGAGTCTGCCAGGCTTCTAACGTATGCGTTCATTCTTCCATCGCAACGTCAAACCTACCTATGTCCCTACTTCGGGCGTATACGTGCATACTTACCGCCCCGAGTATTTTTCAACAATGTCCGATACGAGCACGTGATCCTCAACGCACCCGTTCACTATGATATCGGTAAAGTCATCAACATAGGCTTGGACTTGGATTGCGTCTTATCCTTGCTTCTTCTTTTGGCTTTTAGAGGCTTCGAGCAGGGGGGCTTTGAGGGCCCTCCCTGCTGCTCTTTTAAGCCTGTATCTTAGCTGCAGCAGCTGTGACGGCTTTAGCGATTATGCCTCTTCTCTTAGACCGACGACGATTCTCGTGTCCAAGTCGATAATCCTCGACTTGTCACTTATAATCGTTGGCTGCCGAAAACATCTCTTTGGTTTTCAGCCCTGTATTTGCGGACATAGAAATGTTAGGCTGCTTTGCGCAAACTGCTCACATTGCCTAAAGTGCGTTCTTTAAATGGTCTTCTTATATTCCTTGCGGAATACATCTATCTCCTATTGACCAAGACTCAGCATCTGTAAGGCGGCTGCTGTTGGGGGTTTCCTTTTAGAACTAAACAGTTTGTGGCTTTCCCCAAAATCCATGAGACCAGCACCGGTCACTTTTACAGCACCGGCGGGCTTTTACCCTATCAGAGCCGACGGCGGGATTTTCTTCTAGTTTGGAGCTACCCTGCTCATAATTCTGCTTGATCTGTTTGGTCGACGGAGGCTTTTTGTTTCATCTCTACCCTTCATTTTTTTTTTTTTTTTTTCGTGGGAAACTGGAGAAATCTTACATAAGACGACGACGAGGGTCCGCACTCGTCGCCAGTGCCGGATTCTTACCGGCTAAAACTCCAAACCCAACGCTTTCACCTGCCCAGCCCGGAACTGTTTTTCACATTACTACCCTTCATTATTATAATTATTATTATCATTATTATTATTCTTTAGCAATACCTATATCTATCTTCTTTCTCTATAAAAATTTTATTTCGGCAATCAAGTATATTGAAATATAAATCACATTATTTGCTATTTGAATCTAAGTAGTATGTATATTTACAGAAATATACATATAATAGGCCAATAAAATTACCGACACGGTGGCGGAATGGCGGAGACGCACCTCGGCCGATCACGAAAGTTAAGCAGCACTGAGTGCGGTTGGCACTTGGATGGGTGACACCACTCTTGTGCGGCTTTCGGGATCGGTTAAGTGTTTTTCCACACTTCACAACGTGAGCGGAAGGTGTGGAACATTCGGTTTCGGTGTTTGGGCCTACGCAAGGTGACCTAAACATCTAAGCAGAATGTTTCAATACACCGTCCGTCTCGGGGAAGGTTTTCCTACAAGGTTTTCCCTTCCTCACGGGCATAACCCCGGGCGAATGCGAGACGGTGGGGATCGGGATGAGAAAAACTGGAATGTCTTCACCCCCACACATAGGTGGTAGGAGTGTCCCTGTAAAAACCCGTTTAATGGGTATACGGGGTGATGAGCAAAGAGAATAAAAAAAAAATATAGTCCAATAAAATTTTTGTTCTGGGTTTTTATTAGAGAATAATGGGCAATTTTGTTTATAATTACTTGTATTATGCCATTATATATGTATTTCTCAACTTGCACATGTTATTTTCTATTCTTGCAGATCCGAAAAAAGGAACCTCCTCATCCAATAAGGGTAGCCAAGACAATCGATGTAATAGCAAGGATTACTTTTCCAGCAGCATACTTCATATTTCTCACTTTCTTCTTCATTCACTACAAGGGAATCTCTTAGCTTAATATAAACTATAAGAAAATTACTTTTTTCGCTGGAACCAAATTGTACACTAATTATATTGCTTATAATATAATCGATACATTGTTTCATTTTTACCATTATTAATATATGTGTATAATTTTAATGATTTGATTTAATTAAAAAAATTGGGTCTTCATGAAGTCAATCAAAAGTGTATATATTCAAATAATAAATCATTAATATATCAATATTTAGCAAAACGAGGATTATGCATTATAATTTACATAATATCGATCATTCAGTTACTTTCCAACACCTGTGCACTCAATAAAGTGTATATGCTCAAAGACCCACACAAATTCACTACCTTCACCGATACTAGGCTTCTTAATTATAGATAATTAAGGAATTGTATATTAGTGTTTTGAGAATATAAAGTACTCTAGGATCGACTAAAATCAATTAGTTAAAGAAAATCTAAAAAACAAAACTATTTACAAATATCATTTTGTCTTTGCCTAATTTTATAATAGTATCAAGTTTATAGTTAATTGATGAAAAAATATTGATATTATATTTTCATAGCATTTGCGAATATTTATTGAAAAACTTTATTAGAAGGTATTGTTATGGTGCATATGGGATTTCTTTTATCTATTTTATCATTGTTTTTAATTATAATATAGTGTTTTCTTTTATTTATTGCCGTATTTATAAATGCAATAGGATACTCATTTACTTTTAGCATTTCTTTAACAATATTTAGATTCTTTTAATGAATATGTTGATGTGACTTATATCATTGCCCTAACTACTACATTATAAATAATATTTCATTTCTGTTGTATTATGTAATTAGAACTAAATTTTTACAACCGATTTGAATTAGTTGGTTTTCCATCCCAGTTTGTAATAATACTATTGTACTCATTGATTAACGTGAGATCAAGAAAGTTTATATAATTATTATTTTATATTTTATATGTAAATTTAAGATGTTTGGAATAATTATTAAAAATGTTGAGAACTGTGTTTATATGACATTTTCTACACATAGAATTGTGTCATCTACATATCTATAATCAAAAATAATCGTATAAATAGTAAGTCTCGAGATCGTCCATTACTAAATTCGCATATAATGTTGAATTAGGAGATCCCATTGGAGATACGAAAATTTGTCTATTAATGACATTAAAACTAAAATAAATAATATTAAATAAAAATTTTATGTTTCTGCAAATATTATGAAACGGGATTTTACATTTGCTTTAAATATGAATAAAGTGTTTATCTGAAATATTTATAACCTGATTATTGTGGTGTTTGGAAACAAAGAACTTACGTCTAATGATATCAAAATATAATCCGTTGGTATATATATTTTTTCAAGCTTTCGTTTTAAATTAAAACTATTATTTGTGCGTGATTTTGGAACTGGTATTGCTTGTTTTTAATTGATATAAATTATTTCTTCTGAATAATAAGTAGGACTGTTCATTGTCGAAATTATCGGTCTGAGTGGAAAAATATCTTTCTGTACTTTTGCTAATCCATATGCTTTTGCTAATGTAGTATTAGTTACGGTTAGTTTTTATGGTTTTCCATAGACCGTAGTTTTTTTAACAGATACTTTTTATTAACCTGTATGTATTTTTATTTAATAGTAAGGCGTTAATTTTTTCTACATATTCAATTTTATTCAAACAAACAGTTAGATGTACCTTTTTCAGCATGCGTATACAACATGTTAGGGTTTCCTTTCAAAAAAGATATAGTTTTACTCAGATTATTTTTAAATTTTCTTTTATTATACTTTACGTGAGGAGACTTCATTGTTACTGATTTTATATAATATAATTATCGGTTTTTCCGAACTAAATGCTTTATTTTTGGCTAATTATACCCTTTGTCCACTATACTTGGTGGAATTTCGCAGAGTAAAGGCCTTTATCAAAAATTAAAACAAAAAATTAAAGGCGTTTCGTCCTCGATCCCCTGTTTGGACTCCTCCGCAAGGAACTGGAGATCAACCTAACACGCCTGTCGCAAGATGAGCTGTGACGCCAGCAAGATGTTATGCGGCTATATATAGAGAGAAAGACGACAATCTCTCCAACGAGTTGTAACGGTCACGCTGGGGATTAGGGCGTGGCGTCAAAGGCGAAATAAATAGCTAAGATATATAAAATAATTTATTAATTAAATGTAATAAAAGGTTTGGGCGCCAGCCGCGTACGATCGCGGCGTATTTCTCTAATTATGCTCGGCTGCGTGCGAGCTGCTGCTATCTGCTGCGCGAGGGGAGGGGAGGGGAGAAAAAGGGGAAGCACACTTACGAGCCGAGGAGGTTACGAATTACCCACTGCAAGGCGTACACCCACCTTGGTATCGAGGAGATCGTCTTCTGAAGTTGCTGCTCTGCGGTCAATTACTCTCGCACACACACACACACTCTAAATCTAGCTGTATACAACATTCGGTCGTAGATCGGTTGGCTGACGTTGCCTCGATGGCGTCCCGATGAGCTCTCTCGAGCTCGGGCTCGTTCGCTGCTTCGCTGCTCGGGCCCGACGTGCGCGCAGCTTCTCGCGTCGAGTCGCCCGTCGGCCGCCGTCGTCTCGCGCGCCTCGTGTAGTGAGTGCTCGCGGCCATGTTTATCAAGGCGGACGACGTTGCCGGGGCTGCTGCTTCCCACGGAGAGGACGGTGTTCCCGGTGATGCTATAAACCAGGTAAGCCTTTATGATCGTTCCTTCGTGATGTCAATTTATCGGCCAATGAGTCCACTCTGTTGCAGGTGCAGACGGGACGGCCGATCTTCGAGTCTTCTCTCTCAGTCGCTCTCACGGTGGCTGCTCAGCTGGTGCGCGTCGGGTCAGTGACTGCTGCTCTTCGTCGGTGCTGCGTTGCTGCGGGGATTCTGGCTGCTTCCTAAGTAAATATCTATCTCCCGAGGGAGTGCTGCGTATTATATACTAATTATTAATTGAGAGTTATGGTAATGTTATGATTACCATAACCTCACTTCCAATCCTCTCCTAGCATGTAGCTGTCAGTTAGTAGTGTGCACTACATGCGTCCTTGTTTCCTTCTAATTGGGATTATTATTAATTATTCAACTGTTTCACAGCTTCCTGGATATCTTGTTGCTGCTCGTGCTGCTCCATCTGGCACCTTGGGCCATCGTAGGCTGCTTCATGGTACCTGGTGCGAAGCCTCCATGAAGTAGTATCGCCTCTCCTGACATGCTGCTTTATTGTGCTACGAGGAAGGAGCCAAGAGAAGTATTGGGAATTTAGGGAGCTTCGTGTAGGATAGGTAGGCTTAGAGATGTGGAGGGTAGGTAGGCTAGTTTATCTTGGGGTTCGCTCGCTATTAACTTGACAGTATTACATACCTTGTCACAACTCCCCCCCACCAAACTGAAGTTACGCGGAAGTCGTTAAATGAATTTTAAACTAACTAACTAAAAGACAATAATTTAAATAAATACTTAATTACTAAAACTAAAAAAAAAAAATGACTTGCTATTATCGCTGCTAGTAATGGTGGGGAGAGTAATTGCTGCTTCTTAATTAACTTATTTCTAACCAGTAGCCGGTGTGCTACTGTTGCGGTGTGCTCGTGTTTAGTCTCCATGACTATTCTGCTTGGCTGCTATCGTGTTAGTGTACACGGTGTATGTGATTTTAATTTTGCTCCTTATATTGCTTATTAGTACGATTGGCTGGGCCCTTACATTATATTTATTATATCTTACCGCTTTGAGAGCTCATTTCGCGTTCGCGACACTCTCATACTGCATACTACATGTTCTCCCTCATTCCTATTAAATAATTTATTTAATAATAAAAATTAAATTCTAAATGCAAATAAAATATCGATTATATATATATTATGCTGCTATTAAATTATAAGATTGGTGCATGCCTTGCTGCTTATTTGCCATATTGCTGCTACTGCGTCATTATTTTGCTGCTCATTAAATCATTTTTAAAAAAAAAAATTTCTTTAAGACAACGTAATTAATAAAAAAAATTGTGCATATTATTTCTTGGCTGCTGGGTTTTTGTTAGTACTGTTAGTACATTAAGCTGCTGTTAGTAAAACGTAAAATAGGAAGAGAGAATGTAGGATTAAATAATCACCAAGTTTAGTTTGGTTGTTTGATTATTTATTTTAAAAAAAATAAAATATCAAAATATATTTTTTTTCTGCTCTTGCTGCTGCTGCGTATGGGTGGGATGAGAGGAGAGGGAGGGAAGGGAATCTACAGTCTTCCGCGCTTCCGTTGCATCTCCCAGTAATGTTCGCTGCACCGCGGACAATCCTTGTGTGGAACCCTCTCATCCCACAGTTTCGGCAGAATAAAATGTTGGGGCTTACGCAAGCCCGCCAACTATGTCCTCTTCCGCCACAGTTCCAGCATCCAGCTGAACATGTGGATGGTGGCGGTCGAGGCATGCGCACGAAACTGGGGGAGGAGGGGTCCACTCGCTGCTCTCTGGGGGATGCTCGGGAAGGCGGGAGACTTGGGGTAGGGTTAGGGATGGTGGGGATCGGCTGCGGTTGGGGTTTAGATATTTTTAGGGACATTAGGGGTTGGGTTTGGCTAAGGAGGCTGCTGCGGTTTGCTGGGGTAAGGATGGCGGAGGGAAAGGTTCGGATTGCTGCTGGTAGGTGGAGGATAGGAGGTGTTGGGTATTGGGAAGTAGGGGCGTTGGAGGGGGAACAGTCACAGGGACATGGATGTACGTATACACCCGGTGACTGGGTTGTATACGGGATGGGTCAGGAAGGGTTGTGTGAGGGAATTCTGGGAAAAGGAGGGTGGACGGATGACAGGTGGGATGTTGTTTTTGGGCGGCGAAGGGATTTTGGGGTAGCTGCGAGACGGGAAGTGGAGGGTAAGGGGGACATTGGGGCTGCGTAGGTGGTTGTTGCTGCTGGGGTTGTGGCTGCTGCTGGGGTTGTGGCTGCTGCTAACAGGAGGGATCCCTCGCAGAGGTGCCTCCCTCCTCTATGCAGCCCCGAGTACCCGGGACATGTTGATGGGTGCGGAGGTATCTCCTCCGCCTCGGAGCTGCTACTGCTGCTACTGCTGCTGCTATTATTGTTGGCGGTTTCCAGCCGGTCGGCTGATTGGATCTGGGGTAGAGCCAATCTCTGGAGCACTTGCTCCAGATCTCCAATAACCGGCCGGCGCTCCGCCAAGTACTGGGCACGGACTCTGCCCCGTCCTCTGCGTAATGCGGAGGCCGTTCTGCTCGTACGATCCATTCTGCAAGGATTTATTTCATTTTGTATTGGTTTTGCATTTGCTTATTTACCTCATCGCTGCCATTCCATTTATCATTACATGCTTTTATATTTTCGCGGTCTAAGCTGACGTTTGGGTGGGCTGCTGGGGGACATATGGGGTATCAGGCATAATTTTCTTGGGACGACCTCTTTTACGGGTAACTCGGGTTATTGGGCGGATTCGTGATTCGGAATGCTTTGCGATAATTGCTGCTGCTGCGTTTGTGGACATTGGGGTGGAATTACATTTCGGGGAGGGACGTACCGCTTTAAATCGCTAATATGGACTTTAGTTTGTCGTTTGCTGCTTTCATCCTCCACTAAATAATGCTAGGGGAGAATATTTGAATTATTTTTGCGGGTCCTATATATTTGGGTGCGTGCTTAGCTGCGAAATTATCGTCGGCTGACGATAGCACACGATTGCGGCGACAAACTAAATCTCCTAATTGGTATTGTATATCTCTACGACCTCTATTGTAATACCGTGCTTGCTTGGTTGTGGCTATTTCTGTATGCTTCTTTACTAGGTCGTAGATTGCTGGCAATCTATGTAATTCGCTCTATCCATTGCTGCGTATCTGGGGCGGGGATTTGGGTTGGGGATTCAATGTGCTTTTTGACCAGAGCTATAGGAATAGGGTTCCTACAAAAATTCAAGAAGGCTGGTGAATATTTGGTGGAGGAGTGCACGACCGTGTTTAGTGCAAAGCAAAATTCGCCTAGATGTGTGTCCCAATTTCTATGATCATCAGCTAAATAGCTGTTGATCATTGGCTTTATATTTCTGTTCACCCTCTCCACAGGGTTGGCTTGCGCGAAATATGGAGGGATTGTCGACTGCGTAATCCCGTAATATGCTAGCTTCTCTGTGACCATCCGATTAACGAATTCTGTTCCGTTATCGGTGATCAAGTATTTGGGACATCCCCATCTATTTATTACAAGCTCGTCGAAGGCTTGCAATACGCTCTTTGCATCAGCTCTTCTTAACGCCTTCATCTCCACGTATCTCGTGAACAGGTCTTCAAATACAATAATGTATTGAAGCCTTGTTTCGATGGTGGCTTTGGGCCCATAATATCTGCTGCTACTACTGTCCAGGGTGCACTGATATTCCTACCTTCCATAAGACCGGCGGGGGCTTGTTGGCTGCTTTTATGGGCTTGGCACTCTTGGCAAGCTTTGACATATTGGCATGTATCCATATATATCCCTGGCCAGTAATAATATGTGGCCAATCTAGCATATGTCTTGTCATTGCCTAGATGGCCTGCTTGCGGCGTGTAGTGGGCTTCGTACAGGGCTCTTGGTCGGTCGTTTTGGGGTAAAATCAGCTTCCAGGCATCGAGGTCGGGGACAAGGGGATCTACTAGGGGATTGGGACGGTGGGCGTATAATAGATTATTCTCTATTCTCAGGTCGGGGTATTTATTGGGGAATTTGGCTACTGCTAATAATTTTGTCTGATACCAGGGATCGCTGCTGTCTATTGATATGGCTGCTGCTGCTTCGGTGTTCTCGTACGCTCGAGATAGTGCATCGGGCACTTTGTGTAACGCTCCTTTGCGGTGCACAAATTTTATATTGTAATTTTGGAGTATGGTATTCCAACGGGCCAATCTCCCTGTTGGATCCTTTATATTGTGCAACCAGAGAAGACTGTGGTGATCCGTTACTACCGTGAACTCTTCCCCTTGCAAATAGCCCTTGAGTCGGTCTACACACCATAACACGGCCAAGCACTCCTTTTCCGTGACGGTGTAGTTCCGCTCAGCTTTGCTTAGGGTTCTGCTCACGTAGTATATCGGATGTTCTTCTCCGTTTATCTCCTGCGTGAGAACTCCGGCTATCGCGTAATCGCTGGCATCAGTTGGAGGGAAAATGGAGGGAAAAATCGGGTCGGGCTAAAATGGGGGCTTGGGTGAGGGCTAATTTCATCTTCTCAAACGCTTCTTGCTGCTCCTTGTGCCAGTGCCATCTGACATCTTCCTTGTGAGATAATTCAAGGGTGCTCGGTAGTCTGCCAGTTTGTCAATAAATCGGGAATACCAACCGATTAATCCGGTAAATCTCCGTAGCTGCTTTAATTAGTGGGGGCTGGGTATTCCAATATCGGCTTAATTTTATCATTATTTGTTTTTAGGCCATCCTGGTTAACTTATAACCTAGGTATGTAACCTCTGCGCAACAAAATTCCGATTTTTCGCGGTTTAGCTGTAAGTTGGCTTTCCTAAGGGCTGCTAGTACTATTTTGAGCCACCGAATGTGTTCCTCAAAAGTTTTTGGCCGTGATGATTATGTCATCTAAGTAAGCGAACACATTCGGTTCCCACTCTGGCTTTATTAAATTGTCCATTATTTTCTGGAACATGGCTGGAGCATTTGCTAGACCGTAGGGTACGCGGGTGAATTGAAATAAACCCTTTCCTGGGAGGGCAAAGGCTGTTATTTCTCGGCTTTCGGGGCTAGGGGGACTTGATGGTAAGCTTGGGACAGGTCTAGCTTGCTTATGTAGCGGCTTTCTCGTAGCTGGTCTAAAATGTCGTCCATGTTTCGCATGGGATAAGCTATTTTCTTCGTAACTGCATTGACTTGCCTATAGTCAATGCAGAAACGATATGCACCGTTCCCTTTAGGGACAATAACGGGGCAGCTGCACCATGGACTATCGGAAGGTTCGATGATGCCTTCATGTAGCATTCTATCGACCTCCGCGTAGCCTGCTTGTAGCATTTTAGGCGAGTACCGGCGGTTCCTCTGCCTAATTGGCTCGGCTCCTTGCGTATCAATTCTATGGACAGTTAGGTTTGTAGTACCTAATGTCTTGGGGGCTGCGGGAATCATTTCGTCCAAAAGCTGCTGCAAAATTTTTTCTTGGGAAGGGGTAGCTCTTTTGAGTCCTCCGATGCTGGCTAGGGCTGGTATGTAGCTTGGGTCTTCGCCATGAGGATAAAAATGATGCGTAATGCCTTTAGAAGTCCACCACGTATCCTTCTCATAATTTATCCTCATGTTGACCTTGCGCTTAAAATCGATCCCCAGTATGCAATCATACTGTAGATCGTCTGCTACTTGAAAGGGCATTATGATGAGACGTCGATAATACCTTGAATTGGTACTGTTGTACCGTCTGCCACTTTCACTGCTTTGCAGTCAGATCTCCTGAGCTTCTGCTGGAACACCTTACTCATTCCTTTGCCTATAAAGGAGTGCACTGCTCCATCATCGAGCAGTGCTATGAGTTTGTGTCCATTTAACTCAATATTAAAAAATAAACGGGGATCAATGCCGGGAATTTGCTGAATAAGGGACTCGTTAGCTGCTATATGGGAGGGGTGAGACCCTAAGGGGGGTTTGGGTGAGAAAATACGGGTCCTTATTTTCTCTGGCTGCCGTTTCCCTGCTGCTTCGTGCTGCATTTAGGGCAGTCTCTAATGTAGACTCCCTGGTCTCCACAACCATAGCAGAATACCTGAGAGCACTCTGCTGCCCAGTGACCCAATTGGTCACAAATAAAGCAGGGCTCTTTCTGCTTTCTAGGGTGGTTGGGGATTATTGGTGCTCTTATTGCTGCTTTAAAATTGCCCCTTGGTTGCTGCTGATGTTGGCTCCTTGGCGAGTTGGGCCTTTGTGGGGTCGCTGCTGCTTTTTGCCACTGCCTATGGCTGGTGTCGGCGACTACCTTGTTCCATGGCTGCTTATGTTGTGTGTTGCTGCTGCTGCTTGGCCTTGGGGAATCGCGTTTCGCTGCTTCTTCATACTTGGGGGAGTTCGGCGCTGCTCTTCTTGGTTGGGCGCTGCTGGGCTTGGTGTATCGCTGCTCTTTGTTGTACTTGGGGTTGGGTGTGTGGTCTTTGGGGGTCTGGGAAGGGTATGAGGCTTTGGGACTGCTCGAGCTGCTTACTGCTGCTAGGCTGCGCGGTTTTTGCTGCTTTGGGTCGACGTAGCCATATTTTGCTAAGCCATAACCTTGCAATGTTGGTGGTGGCTTGTATGTCTCGTCGAGTAACCGCCTAGCTTCTTCCTTTTTGCCTAGCTTTTGTAGCTGCGCAAAATTATCAAATTGGCTTCTTTCTAACTTGCATCTGTAGCTAGGATGCAAATTACGAAATGCTCTGTCCAATTGATCTGCTAGCGGAAGCGGAGGTTTAATTTGGTCCAATATCCCTCGTAATTTTGAAAGATACGTTGAGATGTCTTCATTTGGACCTTGCGTGCGATTTTCTACTATTTGCCGCAAGTTGCTCTGGATTTCCTCCGATCCATATTGCAGTCGCACTGCGTCGACAAAATCAATAAAATTTCGCCAGCTGCTCTTTTCTCTCTTGAACCAATCCCATGCTTCATCGTCGAGCACGGATGGGAGAGCTTTAATTATGTCGTCCATCGAGAGATTATACGTCTCCTTGCATTCTTGGAGATTGCTCAGGAATGTTTCGGGATCGCTTTTCCTTGTCCCTTTGAACTGGATATGATATCTAGAGAAAATTTCTACCGTTCTCTTTTCTCTAGTGAAAAGCGAATCCTCTAAATTGCTGCAGTTGGAATAACAATTCCTAAAAGATGGAACAAATTTGCTTGCTGCTGCTGCTGCTGCTGCTGGTATTGCTGCTGCTGCTGCTGTGGGGGATATTGCTGCTGGGAATATTGCTGCTGCTGCTGCTGTGGGGATATTGCTGCTGGGAATATTGCTGCTGCTGGGGAGGGGGAATACTAAATGTTGTATTTCTTTCAGGGCTTCGATTCTGGATTTGAGGCTCGTCGGCTATGCTGCTTTGGTGTGCTTGATCTCGTCGTTGCTGCTGCTCTGATAATTCATCTTCCCATTGCACGCTGGGGAGAATTTTTCTGCTGCTGCTTGTGTGTGTGCTGCTTCTCGGGTCGTTAGGGTTCATTTGGTTACGCTCGTTTATTCTTCGCTCTGTTGCTGTTTGCTGCACTGCTCTAAATGCTGAGGGTTGTATGCTGCTTGTCGTTCTTGGCTGCGAGTTTGTATATACGTGTGTGCTTTGTGTTGCTGCGGGAGTTGTATTTGGCACGAAGGGGTTATTTGATAAATTTTCATCTGTCGGGATGGTTGGAGCAAGCGTAATAATTGGGTAATACGACGTTGAGTTTATTCCCAATAACGATACGGTTGTGCTTGGCGATGTATATAATAATTCTGGAATAATCGGTTCTAATAAAAATCTTTGCTGCTCTTGCTCACTTGGCGACGGCGTTCTTAACTGCCAGCACGTTGATTGTGCTTGCGGACGATATGCTGGATGTAGCAATCTTTCGTTTATTGGTTCGTTGCATTCCGTTGGCTCCTCCATAGTCAGTGGATCCTGGTACCGTCCTTGCGACTGTCCGGTTTGCAGTTCCACGTATAACATCCGACCAGATGTAATATTCTGTGCTCTAGCTGCTCGGGGAGGGGGAGGGAAATTTGTTATTTCGGATTGTGTTAATGAGAGATCCAGGAGAGATTCTTCTTCATTTGGGTTAAATTCTTCCAAGTGTCGTCCATCTACTTCTGGTCTCCATTCTGCTGCTGAGGGGCCGTAATTTCTAATTAATTCGTATCGCGCTACGCGATCACGAATTGTGCGTATATCGTCGTCGATGTTTAAATCCAGCTGATTGCAGTAAATTGTGATTTTACCATCGGCGGTATTATTTATGGTGCGCCTAATTATCGCTGCACCTTGTGCTACATTATCAATATTTATTTTACTACCTAATTTGTAGTTAGCTGCCGTTTTGAATTTTAACTTAATTATTCTATCAATAATTAAGAAGGGGAGGGTATAAGTTTGGCGCAATAAATCTGCAGCTCAATACTTGTCGCTATTAAACTAACAGCCCAACGTTAAAAACGAAAAATTAAAGCTGAAGTTTCTTATATGCTAGTTATCTGCTTAAATACTATTTAGGGGAGAAACAATCCAAAATAAGGTAAATTAGGCAAGGGTAATAAAAATATATCGGGTTTTTAGGGTTTTGGCTGCTAATAGGGAAAGGCGTAAAAATATATAAAGTTTGCTGCGAAATGGAGTTATTAAATGCAATTAGTTTGAAAGCAAATGAAAAGAAGGGAAGAAAAAAATTAAATTGATTTTTTTTATGTGCTATTTCGCTAAATTATTACTTTGATAAAAGCAAAATTAAGGTTTAATTAATTTTAGTTAATTGGCTGCTAGCTGCGAAAATAAGAAACAAAACAAAAAAATAATGTTTTCAATTTGCATGAAAAAAAAAATAAAAAATTTTATTTGTTGTGTATTATTTATACAGGTTTGCCAAAATTATTAAATAATTAAATTGCAGCTTCTGCCAGAAAGAAAATGAATATATTATTGACTTTTTATATATCAGGGCTAAATTATATTAACAACAAAAAAAAACTATTAATTTGTTGGTAGCACTATGCAAAAGATTAAAATAACGGCTTATATTAATAAGTAGAATGGCTGCGATGAGAGAAGGGGGGGGGGGGAAAGCGAAAGGAAAATGTTAAATTGCGTGTTATAAAATAAATATAAGTATTATAAATTATATGGAAATATTGTGCACAAATATGAAAAATTATTATCAAAATATATATTAAAAAGAAAACAAGTTATTTTGCATAGTTATATTAATTATTAATTGATTAACTAAATAATGTAAAATTCAATATAACGTGTATATTTAACACGTGTTCACTATTTAAAGATGGCCGATAATATGGCCACGCGGCTTCTTCCTCCTTCCCGTATGTGTGCTTCACGCGGGGGGAGGGAAAAATGGCTACGGCTTATTATAATTAAATTATTACTCCGTCACGCTTGACGTTCACAATTTCTATTTTAATCGAAATTTGAAAAAAAAACTTAATTTGCTGCTGCTGAATGTTGTTTTTTTTTTTTTGTATATGCTGCTCCTAAAAAATTTTATTTTAATCCCGTGAATTTACATCGGCTAAATAATGCGTTACGACGCCATTTTAATGTAATGAAAAAAAAACGTGCCGATGCTGGTAAACCACGTTGGGCGCCAATGTAACGGTCACGCTGGGGATTAGGGCGTGGCGTCAAAGGCGAATAAACAAATAAATTTATATAAAATAATCTTAATTTTATTATAAAAATAATAGGATGGTTTGGGCGCCAGCCGCGTACGATCGCGGCGAATTTATAATCAAGCTCGGCTGCGGACGAGCTGCTGCTGCTACTTGCTGCGCGAGGGGAGGGGAGGGGAGAAAAAGGGGAAGCACACTTACGGTAGGAAGGAATACGCGTATCCACTACAAGGCGTACACCCACCTTATTAACGAGGAGATCGTCTCCTGGAGTTGCTGCTCTGCGGTCAGTTGCTCTCGCACACACACACTCAAAGTTATCGATTATAATCGGTCGGCCGATGTTGCCTCGTAGGCGTCCCGATGAGCTCTCTCGAGCTCGGGCTCGTTCGCCGCTTCGCTGCTCGGGCCCGACGTGCGCGCGCAGCTTCTCGCGTCGAGTCGCCCGTCGGCCGCCGTCGTCTCGCGCGCCTCGTGTAGTGAGTGCTCGCGGCCATGTTGATCAAGGCGGACGACGTTGCCGGGCTGCTGCTTCCCACGGAGAGGACGATGTTCTCGGTGATGCTGTTACCCAGGTAAGCCTATATGATCGTTCCTCCGTGTTATATACTGTATCGGCTAATGAGTCTGCTCTGTTACAGGTGCAGACGGGACGGCCGATCTTCGAGTCTTCTCTCTCACTCGCTCTCACGGTGGCTTCTCAGCTGGTGCGCGTCGGGTCGGTGATTGCTGCTCTTCGTCGGTGCTGCGTTGCTGCGGGGATTCTGGCTGCTTCTCAGGTGAATATATATCTCCCGAGGGAGTGCTGCTTATTATTTACTAATTATTAACTGAGAGTTATGGTAATGTTATGATTACCATAACCTCACTTCCAATCCTCTCCTAGCATGTAGCTGTCAGTTAGTATGTGCACTACATGCGTCCTTGTTTCCTTCTAATTAGGATTATTATTAATTATCCAACTGTTTCACAGCTTCCTGGATATCCTGCTGCTGCTCGTGCTGCTCCATCTGGCACCTTGGGCCATCGTAGGCTGCTCCATGGACCTGGTGCCAAGCCTCCCAGAAGTAGTATCGCCTCTCCTGACATGCTGCTTTATTGTGCTACGAGGAAGGAGCCAAGAGAAGTATTGGGAATTTAGGGAGCTTCGTGTAGGATAGGTAGGCTTAGAGATGTGAGGGTAGGTAGGCTAGTTTATCTTGGGGTTCGCTCGCTTATTAACTTGACAGGTATTACATACCTTGTCACAGTAAATTTAAGATGTTTGGAATAATTATTAAAAATGTTGAGAACTGTGTTTATATGACATTTTCTACACATAGAATTGTGTCATCTACATATCTATAATCAAAAATAATCGTATAAATAGTAAGTCTCGAGATCGTCCATTACTAAATTCGCATATAATGTTGAATTAGGAGATCCCATTGGAGATACGAAAATTTGTCTATTAATGACATTAAAACTAAAATAAATAATATTAAATAAAAATTTTATGTTTCTGCAAATATTATGAAACGGGATTTTACATTTGCTTTAAATATGAATAAAGTGTTTATCTGAAATATTTATAACCTGATTATTGTGGTGTTTGGAAACAAAGAACTTACGTCTAATGATATCAAAATATAATCCGTTGGTATATATATTTTTTCAAGCTTTCGTTTTAAATTAAAACTATTATTTGTGCGTGATTTTGGAACTGGTATTGCTTGTTTTTAATTGATATAAATTATTTCTTCTGAATAATAAGTAGGACTGTTCATTGTCGAAATTATCGGTCTGAGTGGAAAAATATCTTTCTGTACTTTTGCTAATCCATATGCTTTTGCTAATGTAGTATTAGTTACGGTTAGTTTTTATGGTTTTCCATAGACCGTAGTTTTTTTAACAGATACTTTTTTATTAACCTGTATGTATTTTTATTTAATAGTAAGGCGTTAATTTTTTCTACATATTCAATTTTATTCAAACAAACAGTTAGATGTACCTTTTCAGCATGCGTATACAACATGTTAGGGTTTCCTTTCAAAAAAGATATAGTTTTACTCAGATTATTTTTAAATTTTCTTTTATTATACTTTACGTGAGGAGACTTCATTGTTACTGATTTTATATAATATAATTATCGGTTTTTCCGAACTAAATGCTTTATTTTTGGCTAATTATACCCTTTGTCCACTATACTTGGTGGAATTTCGCAGAGTAAAGGCCTTTATCAAAAATTAAAACAAAAAATTAAAGGCGTTTCGTCCTCGATCCCCTGTTTGGACTCCTCCGCAAGGAACTGGAGATCAACCTAACACGCCTGTCGCAAGATGAGCTGTGACGCCAGCAAGATGTTATGCGGCTATATATAGAGAGAAAGACGACAATCTCTCCAACGAGTTGTAACGGTCACGCTGGGGATTAGGGCGTGGCGTCAAAGGCGAAATAAATAGCTAAGATATATAAAATAATTTATTAATTAAATGTAATAAAAGGTTTGGGCGCCAGCCGCGTACGATCGCGGCGTATTTCTCTAATTATGCTCGGCTGCGTGCGAGCTGCTGCTATCTGCTGCGCGAGGGGAGGGGAGGGGAGAAAAAGGGGAAGCACACTTACGAGCCGAGGAGGTTACGAATTACCCACTGCAAGGCGTACACCCACCTTGGTATCGAGGAGATCGTCTTCCTGAAGTTGCTGCTCTGCGGTCAATTACTCTCGCACACACACACACACTCTAAATCTAGCTGTATACAACATTCGGTCGTAGATCGGTTGGCTGACGTTGCCTCGATGGCGTCCCGATGAGCTCTCTCGAGCTCGGGCTCGTTCGCTGCTTCGCTGCTCGGGCCCGACGTGCGCGCAGCTTCTCGCGTCGAGTCGCCCGTCGGCCGCCGTCGTCTCGCGCGCCTCGTGTAGTGAGTGCTCGCGGCCATGTTTATCAAGGCGGACGACGTTGCCGGGGCTGCTGCTTCCCACGGAGAGGACGGTGTTCCCGGTGATGCTATAAACCAGGTAAGCCTTTATGATCGTTCCTTCGTGATGTCAATTTATCGGCCAATGAGTCCACTCTGTTGCAGGTGCAGACGGGACGGCCGATCTTCGAGTCTTCTCTCTCAGTCGCTCTCACGGTGGCTGCTCAGCTGGTGCGCGTCGGGTCAGTGACTGCTGCTCTTCTTCGGTGCTGCGTTGCTGCGGGGATTCTGGCTGCTTCCTAAGTAAATATCTATCTCCCGAGGGAGTGCTGCGTATTATATACTAATTATTAATTGAGAGTTATGGTAATGTTATGATTACCATAACCTCACTTCCAATCCTCTCCTAGCATGTAGCTGTCAGTTACTGTGTGCAACTACATGCTTCCTTGTTTCCTTCTAATTGGGATTATTATTAATTATTTAACTGTTTCACAGCTTCCTGGATGTCTTGTTGCTGCCCGTGCTGCTCCATCTGGCACCTTGGGCCATCGTAGGCTGCTTCATGGTCCTGGTGCGAAGCCTCCTGGAAGTGGTATCGCCTCTCCTGACATGCTGCTTCCATGTGCTACGTGGAGGGAACTGAGAGAAGTATTAGGGATTTAGGAGCCGAGTCGCAGGTTTATTAAAACAAAATAAATTTAACGTTCCGTGATAATTTATATAATATAATTATCGGTCTTTCCGAACTGAATGCTTTATTTTTGGAATAAAGCAGGCCCAGTATACCCTTTGTCCACTATGGTTGGTGGAATTTCCCAGAGTAAAGGCCTTTATCAAAAATTAAAACAAAAAATTAAAGGCCTTTACTCTGGGAATTGTGTGATTGCCTTTTTTCTTTTTTACAGTATTTAATTCTAGTCATACCAAAAATAATTGTTAATCAAAAGGCGCGATAGCGCCTGCACGCAAGTATGCAGGCGCGTAAGCCCTTATTATACAGCTAACTAACCCCTCAGATTTTTTATATTTTCGTACATTTAAAATTATACTATCTATTTATGCAATTACAAATCTCACATCTATTTTTTATATAAGTTTTCACTGTACAATAAATCCGGTTTGAATTCATAAGTGCATAGTGGAGAAATTCGATATTATTAAAGTTGCTTGCTGAATTCCGATTCTCGAATTTTGCTATTACGACTTTCTTTTTCATTCGATGCAAACAAAAAGAGATAGCGTCATAGGAGATGCGAAAGATAGAAAGAGACGAAATTTTTTCCAGCCCGTGAGAGAACGCCTACAGACGTAAAAACTGTTGGCAAGTTATTTGAGAAGTGGCCGCAAGGGGGAGCTACTGCGCTACTCTCAGCATTACACACATCGTATATATATAGATATATTTCATAGTGTCAGAAAGAATAATAAAAAAAGATAAGATTGTTATTGACTATTTGAGATAATGTAAGAGAAAAATGATTGATTCCCAGGAGAAAACGAGATGAATGTTAATGCTAATTTCATAGTGTCAGAAAAATAATAAAAAAGATAAAGTTTGTTATTGGACCTATTTGAGAATAAAGATTTATAGAAAAATGACTGATTCCCAAGGAGAAACCAGCTGAATGTTAATTCCAAATCGATCAATAGAAGAGAGTTCCTTTGCGAACTTTTTCCCATGTACAGGGAAAGTATTTGAAGAATGTTGGCCACTGGTACAAAAGGCAATTTGAGCGAGCATTTTGTCCTGATATTATAGACTATTTGAGCCTAAAGATTTGAAAGAAAAATGACTGATTCCGAAGGAGAAAACCAGCTGAATGTTAATGGTAATGCGTAGTCTTTAAAAATACATGAATTCAACCGAAGGACAATCCACATCGATTAATGGAAGAAAGTTCCTCTGCGATTCATTTCCCATGTACAGGGAAAAGTATTTGAAAGAATGTTGGCCACTGGTACAAAAGGCAATTGAGCGAGCATTTTGTCAAAGCAGAGTTGGAGTTTATTGTCTCGTTTAATGATAAACACTCTCACAAGGTAATTATACTTTTTCTTTTAACATTGTCAATTAACTGTTAATCTCTTACAAATTTTAACCTCCCTTAATTTAATTTTTTTTTACTTATCATAAAAAGATAACTATTTATTATTTTTTTTAGATATTATAGACTATTTGAGCCTAAAGATTTGAAAGAAAAATGACTGATTCCGAAGGAGAAAACCAGCTGAATGTTAATGGTAATGCGTCAAAGCAGATTGGACTTTATTGTCTCGTTTAATGATAAACACTCTCACAAGGTAATTATACTTTTTCTTTTAACATTGTCAATTAACTGTTAATCTCTTACAAATTTTAACCTCCCTTAATTAATTTTTTTTTTACTTATCATAAAAGATAACTATTTATTATTTTTTTTAGATATTATAGACTATTTGAGCCTAAAGATTTGAAAGAAAAATGACTGATTCCGAAGGAGAAAACCAGCTGAATGTTAATGGTAATGCGTAGTCTTTAAAAATACATGAATTCAAACCGAAGGACAATCCACATCGGTTAATGGAAGAAAGTTCCTCTGCGATTCATTTCCCATGTACAGGGAAAAGTATTTGAAAGAATATTGGCCACTGGTACAAAAGGCATTGAGCGAGCATTTTGTCGAAGCACAGTTAAACTTTATAGAAGGGAGTATGATATTATATACGTTACATACATTATAATTTGTAAGATAAGAGGTTATTTATTATAATTGTGACTCCAGTATAGTGGATATAAATTAATGATTGTTTGGACGTGGTCAAATTTACTATAGCTCCAGTGATTGGAAATTAAATAGTACAATTATTATTATTTTATATCACTTAAGTAACTGAGAAGTCCATTCAGATACTAGTGAAAACCCAATAGACAATTACAAATCCTTGATAAAATCTTTTGCACAAGCAGAAGAAGAGAAAAAGAATAAGGAAGTTGAATTAGAATTTACATGGGGTAAAGGAGTTAAAGAAAAGACTGAAAAATTACTAAAAGAAAAAATGAAACAGAATCAAAATTTAACTCCGTTTTAACAGTATTTGGAAATAATATTAAGTCATTTCTTTCACAAGTTTGAAAGTCTTTTAATTTTGTAACATTTACATGAATCAGTGACTTTAATTGAAATTCAAATATTATTGTATACGTATTTTAACATCTAAATGTAACCAATTATGTCATTTCTTTGACAAGTTTGAATGTCATTTAATAAAATTTTCTAACATTTACACATATCAGTGATTTTTATTCAAATGTCGAGTGACCTGAATGATTGATGAAAAGCATATTGTTATTTAAGCGGACCCTGTGTCATTCTCCATCCTTATTAATGTTACTAAATGACCTTTTTTTTAACTTTCTATATAAAGCCAATACATATTTATTCGATAATTTGGCAAATGCATAATACATTTAATATAAATAATAATTATATGAACTAAAATAAATACAAGATTATTCTCTTTCCAATGTTACGTGAAAGGGATGTTTAATTCATAATTATACCTTCACTTACTTAAATAATTTTTACAAATGTTGATAAGATATTAATTATGCTATATATACTTCTAAAAAAATGATTAAAAATGATTAATGTCTAGATTTGAACCCGAGCCCCTTCGGATCCGAAAGCGTTCACGCTAACCACTGCGTAGCCCGCACTGGTCGTAGCGCCTGCTTATTGCTCTTGTATACTACCGATACCGCGCCGTCTCGTGGTGTCGGTAATGCAGGCATCTATATGACAAGTGGATTAAATCCACCTTGTCACAATCCCCCCCACCAAACCGTCGAGTGTCTGTAAGACATCGAGACGTATTATAGGCTGGGGAGGACGCATTGCTTTTGCTTTTTGCTCACTAAAACAATTCCTTTATATTATTCGAGGAGCGCTGCTGCTGGGGAAGGCTGCTTAGGAAGGGATTAGGGACTATTTACAGATTTTATGCAGGTGGCTTTTTCACGTTGGGCGCCATTGTGGCATGAGACTTTTAATTTACCGTTTTTTTGTGTGTCGGCATAAGTACCGATACATGATTGAATTTTCGGTGGAATTATGCTGACGTCGGCATAATTCCCCCCAAAGTAAGCACAATTCCCATTTCCCGTAAGAATTTGTCGGCATAAGTACCGATTCATCAATTTATAGATATATATGGGTGGTTCTCTGTGACATCGAAGATGAAGAAAATAAATATTGCTATAACTGTGGGAATATGTTTTAGAGGTATCCAGTAGTTCTCCTGAATTTTTTCAGATTTTTTCTGGGCCATTATTTTAAGTTACAGAGAGTCAAAGTTGACATTTTAGCACTTTTTTGCATTATATGCCCATTTTCATGAATTTTTAGCTCCCAGGGGATGCATTTATCACTAAAAACATAAGTATGACTTTTTTTGTAAAATTTTCCGAACTTTTCATTAAAAATACTTTTAAAGACATAAATGTATGCTGTCACACTCTTGTAAGCCATTTAAACCTTAAATAGTGAAAATCAGCAATTCTGCCCCGGACTCTGGTAACCTAATACTATCTAAAAGATGTCTTTTTATAGTCAGAAACTGCCTAAAAATTTCCAGAGTGGGTCTAAATCATTAAGATCACTTATGGTCAAAATATCCGGGAAAAGTACCCGAAATATTATTAGAAATGTATATTTGTTGCCTTATAACGATGAATTCTATTAGCATGATCATTGCAAAAAAATTTGTGCACTTACCTTGGAGTGGTAGAAAAGTATCTTCATTTGTTTCAGTATCCATCTAATCCCCTGTAAGCTGCTAAAAATACAAATATTATTATACAAATGTAAAAAATTAATTTTTAAACATTTATAATGCTGAATTTTTAGTTTTACATCGCTTACAAGAATTATAATACTAATCTGAAGGATTACTATAAATATATAAACATCATTATTACAATAACTGAATATACGTATTTAATACAAAAGATATATAAATAAATCGGATATATAATTATAATGAATAATATGATAACGTGACAGTGACACGTTTGTGAAATCTAAACAATGTATTGCTGAATAATAATAACAATAATGTTAATACTTTTATAGTAATCCTTCAGATTAGTATTATAATTCTTGTAAGGGATGTAAAACTAAAAATCCAGCATTATAAATGTTTAAAAAATAATTTTTTATAATTTTATAATAATATTTGTATTTTTAGCAGCTCACAGGGGATTAAATGGATACTGAAACAAGTGGAGATAATTTTCTACCATTCCAATGTAAGTGCATAAATTTTTTTGCAATGATCATGCTACTAGATTCATCGTTATAAGGCAACAAATATACATTTCTATTAATATTTCGGGCACTGTTCCCGGATATTTTGACCATAAGTGATCTTAATGATTTAGACTCACTCTGGAAATTTTTAGGCAGTTTCTGACTATAAAAAGACATCTTTTAGACAGTATTAGGTTAC
Organism: Theocolax elegans; assembly: GCA_026168455.1. NCBI lineage: Eukaryota > Metazoa > Arthropoda > Insecta > Hymenoptera > Cerocephalidae > Theocolax > Theocolax elegans. The sequence continues at coordinate 343,744 of CM047431.1, read as the reverse complement.
CAGAGTCCGGAGCAGAATTGCTGATTTTCACTATTTAAGGTTTAAATGGCTTACAAGAGTGTGACAGCATACATTTATGTCTTTAAAAGTATTTTTAATGAAAAGTTCGGAAAATTTTACAAAAAAAGTCATACTTATGGATTTAGTGAAAAATGCATCCCTGGGAGCTAAAAAGTCGTGAAAATGGGCTATAATGCAAAAAAGTGTTAAAATGTCAACTTTGACTCTCTGTAACTTAAAATAATGACCCAGAAAAAATCTGAAAAAATTCAGGAGAAACTACTGGATACCTCTAAAACATATTCCCACAGTTATAGCAATATAATTTTTTTCTTCTTCGATGTCACACAGAACCACCCATATATATACATATATATATATATATATATACTAGGGGGGCTTCGCCCCCCTGCGCGCTTCGCGCGCCAACCCCCCCCCTTTCAAAATGAAATCTATTATATCAATATAAAAGAAATGTAAATTTTAGTATAATGAAGTAAAAATGAAAATTATAAAATAAAGATAGATGTGTATTAAAAACATAACGAGGAAACCCATCGCCGTTAGCCATACACCACGTTATGTCAAAAAAATGATTTTAAACAAAATTCATAATATAAACTTTAACTGCAAATTTTATATGATATGAATTTTTTTAACTTATAATTTACATTATATTAAATAATTATAAATTTAATCAAAATTTAACTTACCTAAAATAGTAAATTTAATTTTTAAACTGATCTAAATAATACTTCACCTCCTAGAATTAATTTATGTAATGGCAAAGGATCATCTTCTAAAAGTTCTATATCCTCGATATTTTGTACTTTTAATATAATAAAATTTTCTTCTAAAATAAATAAATTTTCGTATTAATTTGAGAACTATTTTCACTATTTAAGGTTTAAATGGCTTACAAGAGTGTGACAGCATACATTTATGTCTTTAAAAGTATTTTTAATGAAAAGTTCGGAAAATTTTACAAAAAAAGTCATACTTATGTATTTAGTGAAAAATGCATCCCCTGGGAGCTAAAAATTCGTGAAAATGGGCATATAATGCAAAAAAGTGTTAAAATGTCAACTTTGACTCTCTGTAACTTAAAATAATGACCCAGAAAAAATCTGAAAAAATTCAGGAGAACTACTGGATACCTCTAAAACATATTCCCACAGTTATAGCAATATTAATTTTTTTCTTCTTCGATGTCACACAGAACCACCCATATATATACATATATATATATATATATATACTAGGGGGGCTTCGCCCCCCTGCGCGCTTCGCGCGCCAACCCCCCCTTTCAAAATGAAATATATATATATAATATAAAAGAAATGTATATATTATAAATATATTAACATCATATTATTATTAAATAGATTTCCACACCAACCTGGAGGTACTATTATGGCGTGTTGGGTTTTATACAAAAAATTTAACATATTAAATTTAAAAAAAATTTATAAATAAAAGATTACCAAAATTTTAGTATAATGAAGTAAAAATGAAAATTATAAAATAAAGATAGATGTGTATTAAAAACATAACGAGGAAACCCATCGCCGTTAGCCATACACCACGTTATGTCAAAAAAAATGATTTTAAACAAAATTCATAAATATAAACTTTAACTGCAAATTTTATATGATATGAATTTTTTTAACTTATAATTTACATTATATTAAATAATTATAAATTTAATCATAATTTAACTTACCTAAAATAGTAAATTTTAATTTTTAAACTGATCTAAATAATACTTCATCTCCTAGAGTTAATTTATGTAATGGCAAAGGATCATCTTCTAAAAGTTCTATATCCTCGATATTTTGTACTTTTAATATAATAAAATTTTCTTCTAAAATAAATAAATTTTCGTATTAATTTGAGAACTATTTAAAATATTTTAGTTACTTTCAAACAATAACCTGTATCTTCTATTTCCCCAATAATTCGTAATTTGCACCCTCTTTTAAAATTTGAATTTTGATTTATAATTATATCTATTTTATTTCTTCCGTTAGTTATGGAGCTCACATATTTATTTTGATTATTGTTAACAAATTCATTTCTTAAATAACCTTCTGTTTCTAATAAATAAATATTTGTTTATGTAAATTATTATTTTATATAAATATACATTTCCTTCTCACTTATATATCCATGCAATTTTGAAATTTCATCAAAGGTAATAACATTTAAATTTGATGTATTTCTTCGGATATCAAATTCTCCTAAATTAGTAATTTTTGGAAAGTTTTTCAAATGTAATTCATATTTCATATTTCCACTATTAAAATTTGAGGATTCCTTAGCCATTACTGTTTCTAAAAGAATTATCTACAAGAATACAATAATTTGGAATTATATTTAATTTTTAAATCATTGTATTTTATATCCATACTATATATTATATCTATAGAAAACTGTATGTTAGTATACTTGATTTATATTTATTTTATTTTCAAATAATTTTGCATCTCCATTCCAGGCATTACACTGAATTTTGGATCCGTAATTATTATTTAATACAAATTTAAAAATTTCATAACTTTTATCAGTATTTCTGGACGTAATTGTTTTTGTCTTATCTATTGATTCTACGTATCCAACAATCATTCTATACAAATAATTATTTTTAATTTAATTTTTATATTATATTACGTTAAACAAAGATAATACTTGTAATATTTGTATCATTTGATAAATACTTACACACTTTTATCACCAATATGAATTTTATTTTTTAAAAAATCATTATTTGTAAATGGAATTTCGGAAAAATCAATTTTTGTTTGTTTATTTTTAATACTATCTTCATTACTATTAATCTGTTTTCTTTTGATTGACATGGCTATGTGAAAATAAAATCATTCGAAAATTTCTTTCCAGACGATATTTTTGATTTCATTTTGGTTTTCAGAGTTATTTTCAATATATAAATTATTTGGATTTTTACACCGAGAAAGAGCTACATATAATTGATCATGAGAAAATAGAGGTCTACGATAATATATTCCTAAACTATCAAAACTTTGTCCTTGCGATTTATTTATTGTTATTGCAAATGCTAATATTACAGGAAATTGTTTTCGATGTAAAATGAATGGTAATTTAGAAAATTCACCTGTGTCCAAAGTTATTCTTGGTATAAATGCAATTTCTCCCTTTTTATTTCCTGTTACAATCATAACTTTTATATTATATTTATATAACTCGATGATTTTTAAACGCGTCCCATTACACAAACCATCATTAATGCTTATATTTCTTATAAGCATTACAATCGCGCCTATTTTTAAAATTAATTTATGGAATGGTAGTCCTGGAAGCTAAGAGAATTTAAATATTCTATTGGATAATTTAATTGCATACTTTCATCATTCTGATCTACACCTTTAGCAGTTGCATAATCAATACTTAAATAAATTTTTTCTTTTGAATGAATTTTGTTTAATACTTTTTTATTTAAATTATATATATCTTCATTATGACACGCTAATATAGCTTTATTTGATAGATCATTTGTGTTTGCTATAATAGAACCATAAATTTTTTCGCAAATATCATCAGTTTTCCATGAATCTTTAATTTTTCATGAGGTTAGGTTTCCTTCACCGATTTGTAATAGAAATTTTGAAAAACTTTTATCACACGATCTCATATTTTTATTTAATTTCAAAACAGTGAATTTTGGCCATAAATTAGAATATTTTATAGATTCCTTTACTATTGAATTTCGGCAACCGTTTTTAATGACAGGTAAAATTTGTCTAAAATCACCTCCCAAAATTATTAATTTTCCTGCGAATGGAATTTTTTCATTTGAACAACAATCTCTTAAAGTTTTATCTACTATTTCTAATGCTTTTTTAGGTATCATAGATGCTTCATCCCAAATTATTATGTCACATTCACGTAATTTTTTTTTATCTGATTTGAATTTTAAAAAAGTCGTTTCTATATTTGACAAATCTAACGGTAATTTAAAAGTTCTGTGACTCGTCATACCTTCTGGTAGTAAAATTGATGCAATACCAGTCCAAGCCATAGATATAACATTTTTTCCTTGCCCTAAATAATAATAAATAATTGTTTTATAAAGAAAAGTTTTCCCTGTACCGCCAGGCCCGTCAATAAAAATCATGTTATTATTTGATTGTGTAATATAATTAAATATTTTATTTTGATCTTCATTAAGTTTATTTTTATGATCAATAAATAAATTCATATTTGCGTCCTTCATTAATTTTATAGCATTTAAATCTACTTCATTTTCATTATTAATAATTTCTGGTAATCCAAAATCGGAAATAGAAAGATTTTCTAAATTTAAAATTTTATTAATATGTTTTAAAGCATTACATTCCTTATTTTCTTTGAAATCTTCACATAAATTTTTTTTAAAATTATCCCATATTTTACAAGCTGAAGATGAAGTATCAGCAATTAAAAACCACGAAAAAAATTTTCTAAATTCTTTTGGCATCATAATACTTGCTGCTTCTTCAAAAATTTTTAAAATTTGTTCATCGGTTTCTACTAATCCCATGGCTATAGCTGCTTCTTTAAATGTTTTATATAAAATATTATCATTTGTTTTTAAGTCATTAAAGATGTCACTCCTTTTTTATTATTTAGAATTAATTTTAAATGAAATCTTTCTGTATCTTTAATACTAACATTACATAATCTACCTAAAGCATTAGAAAAAACTTTTCTTTTAACCCACGTTTTTGTTGTTGTATTAAATAAATAAAATTTTGGTATATTTGAATATTTTATATTTTTTGCATTATCATCACATAAATTTAATCGAAACCATGCAGTAAGAGTTGTATTATTATTCTTTTCTAATGCTTCTTTTTCTTTATTTTCCTCAAAAATAATTTGCTGTTGATTTTCCGTATGCACTGCTAATCTAATTACTGTATGAGATCTTCCAGAAAGTGGTAATTCTTCAATTCTCCAAGCGGCTACTATAGGACTTATATACCGCGCATCAATATAATCAGTAATTTCATCAAATATTTCATCTTTTTTTTTTTGTAAACCTATGTATGCTCTATCAGAACCTTTAAGTATATATTTATACAAATATTTAATACTCATTACAGAATACGAAATTTCGGTATTAATATGACAATTATATTTTTGTAAAAGAGTAGCATTATAAGGTACTACCATTGAATTATTTACTTTAATAATTTCTCCATTTACTATCTTATTATATTCATAATTTTATTACTATTATCTCTTCTTTATAATGAGGAAAACCATTTTCATCAAAATATGTAAATCAGTAAAATTTTTTGGAAATTTTTTAGAACATTTATTATTTTTGTAATCGTAACAGGGTGTATTTTCTGAATGTGGTCCATGTAACATATGCTTAATGACTAATTCTCGTAGATTTTCGTCATCAGCTATTTCAGCACTAATAAATTTATCAATATCTTTCGGATTTAGAAGTTTATTTTTATAATCAAGAACAAACAATAAATGTGCATGAGGTAATCCTCTTTTTTGAAATTCAATAGTATATATATATGCAATAATATTTCCAAATATATTACCACTTAAAATATCACTCAAAATAGCACGAAATTTAATAAAAAATAAGCGTGCTACTATATTAGGTATATCAATACATGTAGTACCTGAAGGAAATTTTGCAAGAACTCTTTTTATTTCTGGCCAATTTGGATTGCAAGTTACAGTTATAATAAATCTGGTCTACCAATTTCTCTATTAATAGTCATAGCATCTTGATACAATTGATGCATATGTCTGGGACTACCAATATGCGTTGCTGGCAAAATGAAAATATTACCTAACCTTTCATTATTTCAAGGTTTACAGAATTATTTGAGGCACATTTTTCAACATGATCTATTAATCCTTGACGACATTCAATTCTTAATTGTTTTTGATTATAACGAAAGAAATTTAATCTATTATTTTCTATAATAATATAAGCATGTAAAAAATATTGTTGTGTTAAACGACCACAATATAATATAGGATCAAATTTAGAATTAATTCTATATGCAAGTCTGTAAGAATAATACTGTAGAGCTGATAATCTCTTACAAGTATTTGAATTTTGTTTCAAGATTGGACTCCAGCCTAAATCTCCTGAAGGAAATAAAATAACAAATACCATCGGATCAACATGGAATGATAATTTATTTAAAATCACGCTTTCATGATTATCTGGTGAATTTTTTGGATAAACACGTAAATCGGCAATTTCTGGAATTTCATTATTTTTCGAAACTATTAATGCTGCACATTCACCAGTCCTGGGTGTGTTATAAACATTTTTATTCGAATTTATGCAGCGTGTGAATATTAAATTATACTCATCAATTTCAGCATTATAAGGTACTACCATTGAATTATTTACTTTAATAATTTCTCCATTTACTTCTTATTATATTCATAATTTTTATTACTATTATCTCTTCTTTTATAATGAGGAAAACCATTTTCATCAAATATGTAAAATCAGTAAAATTTTTTGGAAATTTTTTAGAACATTTATTATTTTTGTAATCGTAACAGGGTGTATTTTCTGAATGTGGTCCATGTAACATATGCTTAATGACTAATTCTCGTAGATTTTCGTCATCAGCTATTTCAGCACTAATAAATTTATCAATATCTTTCGGATTTAGAAGTTTATTTTTATAATCAAGAACAAACAATAAATGTGCATGAGGTAATCCTCTTTTTGAAATTCAATAGTATATATATATGCAATAATATTTCCAAATATATTACCACTTAAAATATCACTCAAAATAGCACGAAATTTAATAAAAAATAAGCGTGCTACTATATTAGGTATATCAATACATGTAGTACCTGAAGGAAATTTTGCAAGAACTCTTTTTATTTCTGGCCAATTTGGATTGCAAGTTACAGTTATAAATAAATCTGGTCTACCAATTTCTCTATTAATAGTCATAGCATCTTGATACAATTGATGCATATGTCTGGGACTACCAATATGCGTTGCTGGCAAAATGAAAATATTACCTAACCTTTCATTATTTTCAAGGTTTACAGAATTATTTGAGGCACATTTTTCAACATGATCTATTAATCCTTGACGACATTCAATTCTTAATTGTTTTTGATTATAACGAAAGAAATTTAATCTATTATTTTCTATAATAATATAAGCATGTAAAAAATATTGTTGTGTTAAACGACCACAATATAATATAGGATCAAATTTAGAATTAATTCTATATGCAAGTCTGTAAGAATAATACTGTAGAGCTGATAATCTCTTACAAGTATTTGAATTTTGTTTCAAGATTGGACTCCAGCCTAAATCTCCTGAAGGAAATAAAATAACAAATACCATCGGATCAACATGGAATGATAATTTATTTAAAATCACGCTTTCATGATTATCTGGTGAATTTTTGGATAAACACGTAAATCGGCAATTTCTGGAATTTCATTATTTTTCGAAACTATTAATGCTGCACATTCACCAGTCCTGGGTGTGTTATAAACATTTTTATTCGAATTTATGCAGCGTGTGAATATTAAATTATACTCATCAATTTCACCGTTATTAGTTACGTCATACAAATGTTTATATTTTTTAGCATACGGATTTTCTTTTAATATTTCTGATATTATTTTCATATATTCTAGTTCTAACATATTATTATTTGCATTCGAATTTTATTAGCCGTATCATTATCATATATATAAATCTGACTGTATTGTGGATCAATTCCCTCTTTTGCTAAAATATTATTAGGGCTACTATGACATACTTGACCATGAATTTTTAAATTATAAATTCCTTTTTTATAATCATTAAGAATATTTGCATTAAAACTTGCAAAAGCAAATTTATTATTATAATATCGTATAAGATTTCTAAATTTGGTATCATATAAAAGATTTTTTAATTCATTATTATAATCACTTAAAGGTGGAAGTACAATTTTACCATAATGACAACAACTTTTTTTTGAAAATTCTTCTAACCAAAAAGCTGCAGAACAATAAGGACATATAAAAGTCATATCACCGATATCAGTATAATCAACACTCGTTTTAGAAAATTTTGAAATTTTTTGATTTATCCTTCGTTTATTAATTCGATTATTTGGCATATTTAAAACAACATCTTTTCTTCTCTTCTTATCCAATCTTTTTTCAGTCATACCTTCGACTATATCTTTACTTCTCTTCTTTTCCAATCTGTTTTCAGTCATACCTTCGACTATATCTTTACTCCTCTTCTTTTCCAATCTTTCTTCAGTCATACCTTCGACTATATCTTTACTCCTCTTCTTTTCCAATCTTTCTTCAGTCATTGCTTTGACCATATCTTTATTCCTCTTTTTTTCCAATCTTTTTTCAGTCATACCTTCGACTATATCTTTACTCCTCTTCTTTTCCAATCTTTCTTCAGTCATACCTTCGGCTATATCTTTACTCCTCTTCTTTTCCAATCTTTCTTCCGTCATTGCTTTGACCATATCTTTATTCCTCTTTTTTTCCAATCTTTTTTCAGTCATACCTTCGACTATATCTTTATTCCTCTTCTTTTCTAATCTTTCTTCATTCATACCTTCGACTATATCTTTACTCCTCTTCTTTTCCAATCTTTCTTCAGTCATTGCTTTGACCATATCTTTATTCCTCTTCTTTTTCAATCTTTCTTCAGTCATTCCTTCGACTATATCTGTCCTCCTTTTCTTTGCCAACCTATCTTCGGTCATATCTTTAACTATATCTTTGTTCCTCTTCTTTTCTAACCTTTCTTCAGTCATATTTATTACTTTATCATTTTGTCTTTTACGAAATAATTTTAATTCATTTAAATTTTGAACATGTTTTCTCGTATTAATAATTTCTTTATTTTTATTATAATAAGTTTTATGGTAAAAATTTTTATGATCTTGTTTAAAATGATCATTATTACATTCCAAAATGTCATAATGACCACTATCTATGGTACCAGATAAGAAAAGTATTAATTTATTCCTATTGTCATTTTGACCATACGATAACGGAGATAAATCATTTTGATAAATAACAATATTTATATTATATAATGAAAGAAACGCTTGAATTTCTACATGCCCACCAAATGTTCCATCTTTTGACATTGTTTGTTTGTAATTATCTTTTTTTATTGATTCATCTCCGAGAATAAATAATCCAAAAAAAGACCAATTCTTTAAAACTTCATTAACTATTTTCAAACGTATACGTCTATGTTTCTCTTGGTCATTATATAAAAATTGTGCAAAACTGCGGAATAAACAATTACCGTCACCTTTAATATAGATTTTCACTTGCTTATCCATTGATAAAATAAAAAAATTAAAATAATGTTATAAATAAATTTATATATTGAAAACAACAATTATTTAATTTTTATTAATTTCTTCTTTGTACCTAAAAATATGAATAATTTCATAAAGTCTTAATATTAAAAAAATTATGAAGTATGTAGTATTAAATCCACCAGTTGAAACAATCCTCAATGAAGAGTAAAATAATGGTAATCGATATACATACTTGACAATTATTATAAAAATTATTATTTTTTATACAAAAATTAACTACATATCAGTAATTTCCCAAAACTTTACTATAAAATAATAAATTTAACTATAAAACATTAATAAATTTTACTATAAAACATAATAATTTTTATAATTGTTAAGACTACCTCTCGATTGTAATCGAGTGTTTTTTTATAATTGATTTATAATTGAGCATACTCAATAAAACAAATTTTTGCTACAAATTTAGATATTCGTTGGTCACAAATATTCCTTTCTATCAGTCTGCGTATACACAAAATAAAAATTCTACATTTTGCTATCAAACATTGTAAAACGCAATAACAGTTGCCTTACGGTAGCGACAAATTAACAAATAAATAATAATTCGACATTAACTAAAACTTTCACCAAATGTGTATATGTGTGTAGGATGCGTGTACCTCTACCTCCTGCGCTTAAAAAGATATATACTAAAAATAAATCAAAGATCGGTGAGTCACACCACGTGGTCGCAAATCCACGTGCTAAATTGAAGCGTCCCTATATACCTCGCGTAAAAAAGTGTATGATAAATTTTTTTTATTATTTTAATTTAACTACGCCGCGGCCAATATTGAGTAAGCCAATTTTTTCTGCTCTCCGTACGCGTCCGCGTACTTTTTGACGCGTACTTTTTTACGCTAATTTGTTTATCTGGTTATTTGTTTATTTGCTTATTTGTTCATTTGTTCGTTTGTTTATTTGTTTATTTGCTTATTGTTTATTATGTTATTTGTTTTTTTGCTTATTTGTTTATTTGTTTATTTGTTTATTAGGTTATTTGTTTATTTGCTTATTTGTTTATTTGTTTATTATGTTATTTGTTTATTTGTGTTTTTGCTTATTTGTTTATTTGTTTATTAGGTTAGTTGTTTATTTGTTTATTTGGTTATTTGTTTATTTGTTTATATGTTTATTTAATTATCTATATACTTATTTATTCATTTATTTATTTATTCATCCATTCGTTCATTCATTCATTCATTCATTCATACATTCATTCATTCATTCATTCATTCATTCATTCATTCATTCATTCATTCATTCATTCATTTATTCATTCATTCATTCATTCATTCATTCATTCGTTCGTTCATTCGTTCATTCATTCATTCATTTATTTATTTATTAATTTATTTATTTATTAGTTTGTTTCTTTCTTTGTTTGTTTCTTTGTTTATTTGTTTATTTGTTTATTTGTTTATTTGTTTATTTGGTTATTTGTTTATTTGATTCTTTGGTTATTTGTTTATCTGGTTATTTGTTTATTTGCTTATTTGGTTATTTGTCTGTTTGTTTATTTGATTATTTGTTTATTTGTTTAATTGTTTATTAGGTTATTTATTTATTTGTTTTTTTGCATTTTGTTAATTTGTTTATTAGGTTATTTGTTTATTTGTTTATTTGTTTATTTGGTTATTTGTTTATTTGTTTATTTATTTATTTGTTTATTATTTATTTATTTATTTTTATTTATTTATTTATTTATTTTTATTTATTTATTTATTTATATACTTATTTATTTAGTTTATTTGTTTATTTGATTATTTGTTTATTTGGTTATTTGTTTATTTGTTTATTTATTTATTTGTTTATATGTTTATATGTTTATTTATTTATTTATTTATTTATTTATTATTTATTTATTTATTTATATACTTATTTATTTATTTATTTATTTATTCATTCATTCGTTCATTCATTCATTCATTCATTCAGTAATTCTTTTATTTGTTTATTTGTTTATTAGGTTAGTTGTTTATTGTTTATTTGTTTATTTGTTTATTTGTTTATTTGGTTATTTGTTTATTTGATTCTTTGGTTATTTGTTTATCTGGTTATTTGTTTATTTGCTTATTTGGTTATTTGTCTGTTTGTTTATTTGATTATTTGTTTATTTGTTTAATTGTTTATTAGGTATTATTTATTTGTTTTTTTGCATTTTGTTAATTTGTTTATTAGGTTATTTGTTTATTTGTTTATTTGTTTATTTGTTATTTGTTTATTTGTTTATTTATTTATTTGTTTATATGTATATATGTTTATTTATTTATTATTTATTTTATTATATACTTATTATTATTTATTTATTTATTTATTTTATACTTATTTATTTAGTTTATTTGTTTATTGATTATTTGTTTATTGGTTATTTGTTTATTGTTTATTTATTTATTTGTTATATGTTTATCTGTTTATTTATTTTATTTATTTATTATTTATTTATTAGTTTATTTATATACTATTTATTTATTTATTTATTTATTCATTCATTCGTTCATTCATTCATTCATTCATTCAGTAATTCTTTTATTTGTTTATTTGTTTATTAGGTTAGTTGTTTATTTGTTTATTTGGTTATTTGTTTATTTGTTTATTTGTTTATTTGTTTATATGTTTATTTAATTATTTATATACTTATTTATTCATTTATTTATTCATATATTCATTCATTCATTCATTAATGCATTAATTCATTCATTAATTCATTAATTAATTCATTCTTTCATTCATTCATTAATTAATTCATTAATTAAATCATTAATTAATTAATTCATTCATTCATTCATTAATTCATTAATTCATTCATTCATTCATTCATTCATTCATTCATTCATTCATTGATTTATTTATTTATTTATTTATTTATTTATGTATTTATTTATATACATAACTTATCAATTAATAGCTTTTTAACATTTGTTAATAATATATATATATATATATATATATAAGGTAACCTCTAATCCTGAAATCTTAGACATAGTTAAGGCGAAATAGATATAGTATATATATTAATATTATATATATAAAGGGTAACCTCCAATCCTTAAATCTGGGACACGGCGGCGTCGGCGGCAGCGGCGAAATATATATATATATTATAGAGAGATAAACTTTCTGACTTACCGACAGAATAGAAGTTTGATGAGAATACCCAAGTTAACAAATAAAATCTTTTAAAATAATCCTTAGTATGTAGATGTAATATATATATATATCTATCTGAATCTGTATCTGTATATAATAAACTTCTTGTAAAGGTTATAATCAAATTCTGTAGTTTTTTTAACAAATCTTGTTATTTTCAATATTTTAATTCTTTTAATTAAAAAAATACTGAATATTATACTCAATTAACAACACAATTAACATACAACACAACTAAATTGATTAATTAACTTTTATATTTTTAAAACGAAAAGTTCAATAACGAAACGTAGTAAATGTGAGTTAAGAAATATTTAAACTAATTTTTTTTTTTTTTTTATGTTATTTAACGTCGCTCTATTTATGCTGCCAGGGCTAATCAGCGACTGAGGTGAACGGTGTATTTGTAAACAAAGCACATGTAGTTGAAACAGTGGTGCTTGTGTCCATCGGAAGATATCATCGGTCACTGTAATTAGTCTAATAATTACAGTTTCCTGTCCTCCCGATGGAACCACCGCGATCCTCTTTACATCTTCGCGTCCCTAACGTTCCCTATAGTTCAGATGCCCGTGCCTCTCATGCACTGAAAAGTGCACGAAACGCATGCGCACCTGAACTGGCGTCACATTATAGTAACACGCCGAGCCACTGAGTCACGGTGTTCGAAAAATGCACATGAAAAAATTTTCAGAGGTACACGTCTGGGATCGAACCCACGACCCTCGGTGTGAGAGTCGGGAGCTCTACCCATGAGCCAATTTAAACTAATAGTTAACAGATATGTGAACAAATTCACACTATTTTCACGCGCTAGTGTTTTATTTTTGGCGCGAAAATTTTAAAATGTGAATTTGTTCATTTATCACTACTACTACGGCAGCGGCGGCGAAATATATTTTATATTATATAGAGATATAGAGATATGTACTATATTTATTTAAAATATTATTTCATATCAATATACGTAATCTTCCTACTTATACA
>CM047431.1:283899-330127 GCA_026168455.1 Theocolax elegans | reverse complement strand
TCAAAAGCACAGGTAGAGTGAGTACATTTTGGGCATGTATTTTTGTACGGCATTCTTACCATCAATAGATTCATGGAAAATAATATGAAAACACGCAGTGCCGTACAAAAGTAGTGCGCCACAAAGTCGGAAAAATTTGTGATTTTCCGGCGATTTTTAGGGTAAATTTGGTCATTCGATTATGTACGGCATCAGTTCCATACAATTTCAATACCTCTTCTAATTTATAATTCATCAACGCCGTACAAAAAATCATGCGACAAGGGGAAGAAATCGAGGGTTGCAACCCCCTCCTTTTCCGTGGTCCGGGGGGTGATTTGAAAAAGTACGGCATCGGTTTCAAAATATTATCCAGCACTCAAAAGTACTATTAAAATTAACGCCGTCAAAGAATTATTGTTCGTTTGACTGTATATTAATAATTATCTTAATTTCCTCGAATAGTTGATTTATAAAGCTGAAAGGTTATTTGATCACATACGGCAACTTTTTTTTCAACATGATATTGTTAAATACAATTGCTATATATCATCGCCGTTCAAAAGAAACTGTTCTAAAAAAAATGATAGAGAAATACAAAAAATTAATTTTTTTAATTATTTCAAAAGTTTCAATAATCATAAATCAATAAAATTTTGCAATTTTGTACATATTATCGTGGTTTTAAATAGTATTCAGGTAATGGATTCCCGGGCCCTTCGAGCAAGTGAAGGCAGCCCTAAGTGCGGTCGTCCAAGCCAAAGCGGACCAGAAGTCGAGGGAGTACACGCGAAAGCCTGAACGCTCCCTCGACCCAGCGACCAAGCAGCGGAAGCCAGAGTGACCAGTTGGCGATTTTTTCTCCTTTTCTCTCTTACGTATATTGATGTTTATTAAGCGAGAGCAACAAAGAGAAAAAATCGCCATCTGGCAACCCTGGCGGAAGCAGGAAGGCAGGGACGCGAAGAGAGCGGGGCGCAGCCAGTCCCTGTTCCAACGAGTCAGTGGAAAGGGTAAGACCAAGACCTCTGTTCCGAAACCCTCGTGGGGAGCAGTCGCAGAAGGCTCGGCCTAGCGACTTGCGACGGCCCACCCCGATGGAAGTCGACGCTACGAGGATGGTCTGGGCCATCTCGTCAGCCGACACCAAAGTCGGGAAGTGGGTCTAAACCCCGTACATCTTCGGAGGTATCGGCTTCTTCAGCTGGGTCGACAGCACAATCCAGCAACCGAGGCGGACATTCTCTGATGTGGCACGAGATGTAGGACAGGAGGTGGTCCGTATCCTCAAGGACCGCATCCCTTCCCGCTACTGATTGAAGAGAGAAGAGGACAGCGCGCGGTCGCTAATAGATTGTGCCTTCTTTCGACTCGGCCTTCCCGAGGGAAGTAGAGTCTAGGGGGGGGGCTTTGTGACGGAAATCGTCACACAATCTTTTCGCGGCAAAACGAAGCATTTAAATCCTGTTAAATGTAAGTCGTCCGGAGCCTTTGGTATGTCAAGGCCAACCGACGACATTTGTTTACGTCGATCGAAGTGTACAAATTACGCGCGCAATGGTACGTAGGGATGAGAGCGCGAGTGTGTGGTGTTCCCCACTCTCATCCCTTTTTCGAAAATTAGGAGATACCTAATCAGTATGTCCCGATCCGCCCGCTCGAGGCGAACGAAATAAATCCGGACCGATCGAGAGTTTTCTGGCTAATAAGGCGCGTGAGGCGCAAAAGCCAATCGGGTATCCGGACATCCCTCGTGAGTGAGCCGCGAGTGATTTCTGGTGTGTGTGTAAAGGACGGGGAAGTTGTGTGTGAGTGCGGACGCGGTTCGCGAGGCACTCGCCGCGGCACAGGGCCGCCTTCCACCACCGCAGCCGACGTCGTCCTCCGTTGCCCAGGAGGACAAAGGGACACGGATCGGCTGGGCCATCCACGGGGCGAATCCCGGTAAGTGTAGTTTATACTACCGCGCGTTCCCCCCTTTACCCCGAGTGTGTGTGTGTGAGACCTCGGGAGTGTATTCAGGTACGCCGGTACCCGAATAGCGGAAATCGGGGTCAAGTCAACCGCAGGCGAGGATCTCGATCCGGTTGACTCCCGATATTCCCGTCCGCGCGAAGTAACATTGTCGCGGCACACGGCCTGGATGGCCAATTGTTAAATATATTAAAATAAATGTTTTAATCTTTTTATTTTAATTCATTCTGTGTTTTTGTTATTTCTCCCCGCTCCCGCCGACATTCGTTAATTTTTCATATCGGGCCGAGGCAAGGAGGATTGCCCGAATCCTCCATACCGATCGTCTCAGCGAACTCGCGTTCCTGGCGACAGCCGCAGTTCGGAAAAATAAATAATTGTGTACGCGGTATTGGGCAACGCGGCCCAACGATTTAATTGTAATTATTAAAATTAATTAAATAGATCGGGTGCGCGAATACCACGTCACAATACATTATGGAGAAATTAATATCGTACAAATGATGAATATTAACTTCCATACTGATTTTAGTATTTTCTATTGCATGATCTTTACTATCTTACTATCTGCTACATTCACAACAGTTACAATAGGTAATGAAAACATATTTGTAGACGGTTTCAAAAAGCCTAGTTACAATTATATGAAATTGCTGCAATATATTAGTAAATATATATTGTTCTTCTAATATGATACCGATATGTACAAATTATTAAATTTTAACTTGTATGAAATTGCCCATATTTTTAAATATCAAAAGGCGCGATAGCGCCTGCACGCAAGTATGCAGGCGCGTAAGCCCTTATTATACAGCTACTAACCCCTCAGATTTTTATATTTTCGTACATTTAAAATTATACTATCTATTTATGCAATTACAAATCTCACATCTATTTTTTATATAAGTTTTAACTTTACAATAAATCCGGTTTGAATTCATAAGTGCATAGTGGAGAAATTCGATGTTATTAAAGTTGCTTGCTGAATCCGATTCTCGAATTTTTGCTATTTCCACTTTCTTTTTCATTCGATGGCAACAAAAAGAGATAGCGTCATAGGAGATGCGAAAGATAGAAAGAGACGAAATTTTTCCATCCCGTGAGATAACGCCTACAGAGGTAAAAACTGTTAGCAGTTGTTTGAGAGTGGCCGCAAAGATAATATATATCTCTATAATATATAAATATTTCGCCGCCGCCGCCGCCGCCGAGTCTAAGATTCAGCATTCAACATATATAATATATATGTCATAAATATATGTCATATATCTATATGTCATTTATATGTTATATCTATATGTCATTTATATGTTATGTATATGTCTATATATGATATATATGTCTGTCATATATATAAGTGTGTGTGTGCGTGTGCGTGTGTGTGTGTGCATGTGGGTGTGTGTGTGCATGCGTGTGTGTGTGTATGTATGTATGTATGTGGGGTGTGTGCGTGCGGCGGAATATTAATAAATATATATATATTTTAAAATTGTTTTTTCAAGAATACATATATATGTATTTTTTCCGTGCCCAAAAAAAAAGTTGTGAACATAACATGAAAGAATGTGTATTTGTTACTCATTTTGATAAAACTCATAAAATTTTTAAACGTATACTCAATAATAATACGGATTAAATTCAATGTAATGCTTTAAATACAGATACAAAATTGTTTGAAGATGAATCAATATTAATCAAGTATAACATACACTTTTCCAAATATCCATATCAAAAGGCGCGATAGCGCCTGCACGCAAGTATGCAGCGCGTAAGCCCTTATTATACAGCTAACTAACCCCTTAGATTTTTTATATTTTCGTACATTTAAAATTTACTATCTATTTATGCAATTACAAATCTCACATCTATTTTTTATATAAGTTTTCACTTACAATAAATCCGGTTAGAATTCATAAGTGCATAGTGGAGAAATTAGTTGTTATTAAAGTTGCTTTCTGAATTCCGATTCTCGAATTTTTGCTATTCCACTTCTTTTTTCATTCGATGGCAACAAAGAGATAGCGTCATAGGAGATGCGAAAGATAGAAAGAGACGAAATTTTTTTCCATCCCGTTCAGAGAACGCCTACAGAGGTAAAAACTGTTAGCAAGTTGTTTGAGAAGTGGCCGCAAAGAGATAATTATATCTCTATAATATATAAATATTTCGCCGCCGCCGCCGCCCCGGTCTAAGAATTCAGCATTCAACATATATATATATATATGTCATAAATATATGTATATTCTATATGTCATTTATATGTATATATCCTATAGTCATTTATATGTAGTGTATGTCATATCTATGATATATTATGATGTCATATTATAAGAATGTGTGTGTGTGGTGTGCGTGTGTGTGGGTGCATGTGGCCGTGGTGTGTGTGCATTGCGTGTGTGTGTGTATGGATGTATGTATGTGGGGTGTGTGCGTGCGGCGGAATATTATATAATATATATATTTAAAATGTTTTTCAAGAATACATATCTATGTATTTTTTCCGTGCCAAAAAAAAAGTTGTGAACATAACATGAAAGAATGTGTATTTGGGTTACTCATTTTGATAAAACTCATAAAATTTTTAAACGTATACTCAATAATAATAACGGATCTAAAATTAAATGTAATGCTTAAATACAGATAAAATTGTTTGAAGATGAATCAATATAATCAAGTATAACATACACTTTTCCAATATCCATATCAAAAGGCGCGAGATAGCGCCTGCACGCAGTATGCAGGCGCGTAGCCCTTATTATACAGCTAACTAACCCCTTAGATTTTTTATATTTTCGTACATTTAAAATTTATACTATCTATTTATGCAATTACAAATCTCACATCTATTTTTTATATAAGTTTTCACTTACAATAAATCGGTTAGAATTCATAAGTGCATAGTGGAGAAATTAGTTGTTATAAAGTGCTTTCGGAATTCAGATTCTCGAATTTTTGCTATTCACTTCTTTTTTCATTCGATGGCAACAAAAAGAGATAGCGTCATAGGAGATGCGAAAGATAGAAAGAGACGAAATTTTTCCATCCGTTAGAGAACGCCTACAGAGGTAAAAACTGTTAGCAAGTTGTTTGAGGGAGTGGCCGCAAGAGATATATATGTATCTCTATAATATATAAAGATTCGCCGCGCCGCCGCGCGAGTCTAAGAATCAGCATTCAACATATATTATTATATGTCATAAATATATGTCATTATCTATATGTCATATATGTTATATATCTATATGCATTATATGTTATGTAATGTCATATATATGATAATAATATGATGTCATATATAAGTGTGTGTGTGCGTGTGCGTGTGTGTGTGTGCATGTGGGTGTGTGTGTGCATGCGTGTGTGTGTGTGTGACATGTGTGTGTGTGTGTGTGCATGCGTGTGTGTGTTATGTGTGTGTGTGTGTGTGTGTTGTGGTGTGTGTGTGTGTGTGTGTGTGTGTGTGTGTGGTGTGTGTGTGCGTGTGTGTGCGTGTGTGTGCATGTGTGCGTGTCGTGTGGTGTGTGTGCATGTGTATTGTGTTTTTTTTTTTTTTTTTTTTTTTTTTTTTTCCGAAGAGGTGGAGAAATGCTTAAGCACCATGACTGGAGCCATGCGATACTCCCCGTGTGTGGGACTCTCCTACCGAAGGATGTCGATAGGCAATACCCACTAAAACTCCACCTCTTTTCTTACCTTTTATTCCCCCGCGGAAAACCGCCGCAAGGCATTACTTCGCGGGGGGGAGGCACGGCTAGATTAGCCCACTACTGTTGCTATCGCAACTCGTCTCCTCTTCTTTTTCTGATGAGACCCAGCCTGTCCACTACGGACGTACAGAGGGTCACTACCGCGTTCCATCCCTCCTGGGAAGTCAGCAGGCACGCCCCCGATGCCCTCAGGGGTGAGGGGACCGGCTCCAAGTGACTTGAAAACTGGTCCCGTTCCTCCCTGAAACGAGGACACCATAAGAGGAGCGTTGTTCCACGTCTTCGTCCACCCCTGGACAAGCCGGGCACTCTCGCGCTGCCGTAGACCCCTATACGAATAGGTAGCTACGGAAGCATCCGTGCCCGGTCAGCACCTGGGTAAGCTGGAACTGACGAAGCCGTGTTTCCTGCTCGCCCACTCCTGGATCCGCGGGATTATGCGGTAGGTTCCAGCGGCCGTCCCTGGCTGAGTCCCATCTCCGCTGCCACTCCTCTACGGTCCGCAATGACCATCGGTTATGGCAGCGATTCTCTTCTACGCGTCGCCCACCCTCACGGTGTCTTTCAGCTCTCTCGGCTGCCAGCAGGTCGAAGGGGGCGGTCCCCGCGATCACCGAGAGCGCAATGTCAGATACGGTTCGGTACGCCGGGCCACCTTAGCGCAGCTATCCTGCAGGCTCTCTGACACGGAGCACCAAAGCTCTTGTGCCTGTTCAGGGCATCACCCAGATAGGAGCTCCGTATAAAATTACGGATTGCTCACCACTCACCGAGGCAAGGAGAGACCTTCGCGGTTGCTGGGGTCCCCCGAGGTTGGGCATGATGCCCGCCAGCGCACGGGCCACCTTGCCGCCTTTGAGCCCGCGTTCGCGAGATGGTGTTTGAACGACAGCCGTGCATGTGTATGTGTGTGTGTGTGTGTGTGTGTGTGTGTTGTGTGTGTGTGTATGTGTGTGTGCGCGCGTGTGTGTGTGTACGTGTTACTTGTTTTTTCAAGAATAGATAATATATGTATTTTTTCCGTGCGCAAAAAAAAGTTGTGAATATAACTTGAAAGAATGTGTATTAGTTTACTTATTCCTGATAAAACTCATAAAATAAAACGGACCTAAAATTTAATGTAATGTTTTTAAAAATATGCACAATTTTTCGAAGATAAAATAAATATTAATCAAGAATAACATACACTTTTCAAATATCTATATGTGAAATATACAATAAATTAAAAATTAAATACATTAATTATTGCATTTTTAAGATCATTCTATTATAAACAGTAATGGCAAAAGAAAATTCAAATTTTAACAGTGGCAATATAAAATACGAATTATTTTTCAAAAGTTTTTCGAAAATTATTATTTTAGTAGTATTTAATTTAAATATTATTCAAATCAAAATTTAAAAATTGTATGGTTATATAAGTAAGTAGATTACGTATATTTATATAAAACAATATCTTAAATAAACAAGTATGTATTTATTAGAAACAAAAGGTTATTTAAGGAATGCCTTTGTTTATAATAATTAAAATAAATATATGGGGTCTGTAACTAAAGGAAAAAAATAATTGGATATAATTATGGATTAAAACGCAAATTTTGAAAGAGGGTGCAAATTACGAATTACGGGAGAAATGGAAGAAACAGGTTTTTATTTATATACCACTAAAATGTTATAAATCATTTTTTAAACCTAATACAAAATTATAATTTAATTAAGTAGAAAGTTTTATTACTCTAAAAGTACAAAATATTAATGACATATAGAACTCTTGGCGATGACTTAATAAATTAATCTTAGGAGGTATAGTTCTATTTAGATCCGTTTAAAATAATCTAAAATTTTAATAGGTTTTTACTAAATACTACAATTAAGTTTATGCACTTTACTATTTTGGTAAGTTAATTGTTCATTACCACATATATATATATATAATATATATATATATCCCGAGGGGACAAAAAGTGGCCACGAAACCACCCCTCAGCGCCCGGACTATATATAATATATTACACCTTTTGTGTAAGTTATGTCCTAAAATACGTGAAAATTAGTGATTTTATGAGGTTTATGAGGCATAAGTTACACCAGCGGTCTTGGCCAAGTAATCTAACCCAAGCCATTCGAAAGCTCGCGAAAAATGTGAACTTTTGAGAGGTGTTAGATTAAAATCGATTATGGTGTAGTAGCCTTTTTTTTGATATTCAATATGTCCCGGGTGTTCTAATCTCTTCGAGATTTTAAATTAAGAAATGTAACCAGGGTAGATAAGTTCTAAAGATTAATTTGAACAAAAGTTGTTTGTAATGTTTTTTCAAAAAAATCAACAGATTTTGAGATAAATGGCCTTAAAAATAGGAATTTTCTAAAAAATTGAAAAATTTCCACTTTTCATGGTCAAATAACTCTTAAGCAATTATTTTTAACACTTAAATTTTTTTTGTATGTTCTGGAAGAAGTTCCAGCCTGTTCTCAAATTTTAGAGTGATTTAAAATTTTCATCATACCACTTGACGTGAAATAGCCCATATATGTGTATATATATGTATGTATGTATGTGGGTGTGTGTGCGTGCGGCGGAATATTTATATAATATATATATGGGGTATTCCATGTGAAGTGGTCCGATCAAAATTTTAAAATGCGCCAAATTTTGGGTACACATTGCAAATGTTTTTAAGAATACAGAAAAAAATTTTTAGGTACCGGAATCTATTTGCTCAAAAGTTATTCTAACCTCAAAAAGTGAATTTTTTCCAGTTTTTTTCAACACCAGCTGGGTTCATCGCTATTTAACTCAAAATCTATCAACTTTTACTATAGAACATTATATGTAACATTCGTTGCTAATTATGTCTAGAATTTATCCTTCTGGGTTAGAATTTCTAATTTCAAGGTAAATGTTAAATAAACTACATGTCAATATTCAACTTGAAAAAAATCTAACTTCGCCACAATTGATTTTTTTATCCAAAAGTCCAAAAGAAAGCTTGGAGCAATACCTTTCAAATGATCTGTAGCATTTTTATGGCCTTCAATTCTGTAAAAAGTTATGATAATTTAAAGAAAGACAAAAAATTCACAAAAATTAACATGGTATTTCCCATTTAAATTTTTAAAAAAATTTCGTCTTTCTTTAAATTATCATAACTTTTTACAGAATTGAAGGCCATAAAAATGCTACAGATCATTTGAAAGGTATTGCTCCAAGCTTTCTTTTGGACTTTTGGATAAAAAAATCAATTGTGGCGAAGTTAGATTTTTTCAAGTTGAATATTGACATGTAGTTTATCTAATATTTACCTTGAAATTAGAAATTCTAACCCAGAAGGATAAATTCTAGACATAATTAGCAACGAATGTTACATATAATGTTCTATAGTAAAAGTTGATAGATTTTGAGTTAAATAGCGATGAACCCAGCTGGTGTTGAAAAAAACTGGAAAAAAGTTCACTTTTTGAGGTTAGAATAACTTTTGAACTAATAAATACCAGTACCTAAAAATTTTTTTCTATATTCTTAAAAACATTTGCAATGTGTACCCATAATTTGGCGCATTTTAAAATTTTGATCGGACCACTTCACGTGGAATACCCCATATATATATTTTAAAATTGTTTTTTCAAGAATACATAATATATGTATTTTTTCCGTGCGCAAAAAAAAAGTTGTGAACATAACATGAAAGAATGTGTATTTGTTTACTCATTCTTCATAAAACTCATAAAATTTTAAACGTATACTCAATAATAATAACGGATCTAAAATTCAATGTAATGCTTTAAATACAGATGCAAAATTGTTTGAAGATGAAATAAATATTAATCGAATATAACATACACTTTTCCAAATATCCATATGATATATACAATGGGTTAAAACTTAAATATATTAATTATTGCATTTTTAAGATAATTCTATTATAAACAATTAAATATATTAATTATTGCATTTTTCAGATAATTCTATTTTTATACTTATTTATATTTTAATTACACCTTTTTATAAGTAATTTATACTCCATAATAGTTTTCTGCAATTGAAAGTACTCAAATCAAAAACACCTTTCAAAAAGGTGTCAAAACCCGCAAGTATATGTGTTATTCTAATCAAACTTTGAAAATTGTTATCTGATAAATAAAATTGTTATCTGTCTGATAAATTTTAAAGTATAAGATAAAAATATCTTTGATTCTAATTCCCATATTTTCTCTACTTATTTATAATATCAGTTGAATAGAATTTATCGATCTTCCCAAGTCAGAGGTGAAGGTAAAAAAGAAATTTTAATACATTTTTCTTTTTTCGTAACGTTCGGTAGACAATGCTACCCTCTTCAGACTGTATAAAATTTATTAATTTCGATTAGTACATCTCAGAATATATATAATATAAAAAGGGAACGTAAATGAAAAAATTAAAAAATATACCTTCTAATATCAATATCGTACATTGTTTACAATATTATTTCGCCGCAAGTCGATTTAAATTTTCGCTTCTTTTTCCTCATTCTAACACGAGGAAACGTCAAACAGATGTATACACGACGAAAATTTCTGCTGTATATGAACAATACTAGATTCGCGCTTTCTTATATAGGTATAATTAGTAAGTTTGTGTTTATATTTTTTCTATTTATGACGCATGTTCAAGGTTGTGTACAATACGTTTGATTTCAGATAAATTTAAATTTAAAGGCTTTTCATTCTATATATAATTTGCGAATACTGTTTATTTAATTTAATTGAGTCTTCTTGTTTGTTTATTGAATGTTTTTGTAAATTTATGTGTACCATTTCAGATGCAATTCTTTTTCCGTAATTCGGTTCTTAATCTAAAATCTTAAAATTTTGCCAATCAAAATCGTGTTGATTATTTTGTACGTGTTGAAAGATCATAGAATTTTTGTTAGTTTTATGTTCATTTATTCGGGTAATTATTTGTCTTTTTGTTTGTCCTACATACGAAGCATCACAATTGTTGCAATTTAATTTATATACTATGTTATTTTGAGTTTTTCTATCAGTTTTATCTTTTCCTTTAATTATGATATTACTTAATTTGTTTTCAATAATTGGAATTGTTTTTATTCCGTGTTTTTTAAATTCTGATGATACTTTTTCATAAAAACCATTTAAGTAAGGTAGTGTTATTGTTGTTTTGTGGTTATTGTTTTCATTTCTATAGTGGTTAGTTGTCTGTTGATTTAACACTGCAAGTCGTTTTTTAACGTATCTATTTATAAATTTTTTTGGATAACTATTTTTTATTATATACTCTTTTATTTTATTGATGTTTTGTTTGTGGTAATTTTTATCAGAAAGTTTAGTTGCTCTATCTACTAAGTTGTAAACCATCGCAATCTTTTGTGAAATTGGACTGAGCTGAGTTGAAATTTCACAAAAGATTGCGATGGTTTACAACTTAGTAGATAGAGCAACTAAACTTTCTGATAAAAATTACCACAAACAAAACATCAATAAAATAAAAGAGTATTTAATAAAAATAGTTATCCAAAAAAATTTATAAATAGATACGTTAAAAAACGACTTGCAGTGTTAAATCAACAGACAACTAACCACTATAGAAATGAAAACAATAACCACAAAACAACAATAACACTACCTTACTTAAATGGTTTTTATGAAAAAGTATCATCAGAATTTAAAAAACACGGAATAAAAACAATTCCAATTATTGAAAACAAATTAAGTAATGTCATAATTAAAGGAAAAGATAAAACTGATAGAAAAACTCAAAATAACATAGTATATAAATTAAATTGCAACAATTGTGATGCTTCGTATGTAGGACAAACAAAAAGACAAATAATTACCCGAATAAATGAACATAAACTAACAAAAATTCTATGATCTTTCAACACGTACAAAATAATCAACACGATTTTGATTGGCAAAATTTTAAGATTTTAGATAAAGAACCGAATTACGGAAAAAGAATTGCATCTGAAATGGTACACATAAATTTACAAAAACATTCAATAAACAAACAAGAAGACTCAATTAAATTAAATAACAGTATTCGCAAATTATATATAGAATGAAAAGCCTTTAAATTTAAATTTATCTGAAATCAAACGTATTGTACACAACCTTGATCATGCGTCATAAATAGAAAAAATATAAACACAAACTTACTAATTATACCTATATAAGAAAGCGCGAATCTAGTATTGTTTCATATACAGCAGAAATTTTCGTCGTGTATACATCTGTTTGACGTTTCCTCGTGTTTAGAATGAGGAAAAAGAAGCGAAAATTTAAATCGACTTGCGGCGAAATAATATTGTAAACATTGTACGATATTGATATTAGAAGGTATATTTTTTAATTTTTTCATTTACGTTCCCTTTTTATATTATATATATTCTGAGATGTACTAATCGAAATTAATAAATTTTATACAGTCTGAAGAGGGTAGCATTGTCTACCGAAACGTTACAAAAAAGAAAAATGTATTAAAATTTCTTTTTTACCTTCACCTTTGACTTGGGAAGATCGATAAATTCTATTCAACTGATATTATAAATAAGTAGAGAAAATATGGGAATTAGAATCAAAGATATTTTTATCTTATACTTTAAAATTTATCAGACAGATAACAATTTTATTTATCAGATAACAATTTTCAAAGTTTGATTAGAATAACACATACAGTGCCAGTCACTTACTTTTACCCCCCCTGGAGCAAAATAGGATAAAGTTTAAAGTTTTGTATCTTTTAAAGAGATCATCGTACAAAAACCAGTCGGAGACCATTTGAAAGCTTATTTTAATACCTTTCGATTGGCCTAAGTCACTTATAAAAAATACTATTTTTTGAAACTATTAAATGGCAATAAACTAGTTTCAAAAAAAAAATTTTTGGACACCTTTTTGAATTCAATGCAGTTTTCAAAAGATTGACGAAACCAAAAAGTTATCCAGATAGATTTTTAGCTTTTTTCAACAGCTTTCGACTGCTTTTTTTCATTTTTGTAACTTTATTTTAAACAAAGTTACGGTAGTTTTTGCTCGAAAATAGCTTTTTTTTAAAATGTAAATATATTAAAAACTTTTATAGATACAAAAAAATGATAAAGAGAAAAAATGTCACTTTTATATCGTAGAATACGAAAATGTTTTAAGTAAGAGCAAACAAAAAAATTTTTTATTACCTGTATTTTTTTTAAGTATAATCATCTTTGAAAAAAATCAACCTGCAGAGGTAAAATATACAGTTAATAAAAAATTTTTTTGTTTGCTCTTACTTAAAACATTTTCGTATTCTACGATATAAAAGTGACATTTTTTCTCTTTATCATTTTTTTGTATCTATAAAAGTTTTTAATATATTTACATTTTAAAAAAAAAGGCTATTTTCGAGCAAAAACTACCGTAACTTTGTTTAAAATAAAGTTACAAAAATGATAAAAAAACCAGTCGAAAGCTGTTGAAAAAAGCTAAAAATCTATCTGGATAACTTTTTGGTTTCGTCAATCTTTTGAAAACTGCATTGAATTCAAAAAGGTGTCCAAAAATTTTTTTTTTGAAACTAGTTTATTGCCATTTAATAGTTTCAAAAAATAGTATTTTTTATAAGTGACTTAGGCCAATCGAAAGGTATTAAAATAAGCTTTCAAATGGTCTCCGACTGGTTTTTGTACGATGATCTCTTTCAAAGATACAAAACTTTAAACTTTATCCTATTTTGCTCCAGGGGGGGTAAAAGTAAGTGACTGGCAGTGTATACTTGCGGGTTTTGACACCTTTTTGAAAGGTGTTTTTGATTTGAGTACTTTCAATTGCAGAAAACTATTATGAAGTATAAATTACTTATAAAAAGGTGTAATTAAAATATAAATAAGTATAAAAATAGAATTATCTGAAAAATGCAATAATTAATATATTTAATTGTTTATAATAGAATTATCTTAAAAATGCAATAATTAATATATTTAAGTTTTAACCCATTGTATATATCATATGGATATTTGGAAAAGTGTATGTTATACTTGATTAATATTTATTTCATCTTCAAATATGTTTATTCCTATAAATTAATACCATTAAAATAAATTCTAATTGGGTTTTTTGAAATGTCTACAAATATGTTTTTATTATCTTTGTAACTGTTTGTGAATGTAGCATTGAGAATAGACTGAGAAATGATAGATAATGAAAGTTAAGCAGCATTGACCGCGGTTAATAAGTGGATGGGTGAATAACTAACATAAACAGAAAGATGTGTATACTTTTTTTTATTTATTTTATGTTTTTTTGACAATTTTATTTGTTTTTACCTAATTTTTTTTAGAGAATTATCTAAAAAAATTTATTTTATTTATTTTTTAGAGAAATCAGTACTGAATCAGTGTGAATTTTTTAAACAGGGTATTGATTTGACACTGATTCTGAATTAATTGAATACTGAATTTTTAAGGGCATATTGTCCTTCTTCAATTAAATAATTTCAAAATTGATACAGTACTGATTCCATAATGATACAACATTGATTCATTACTGATTTTGTAATAATTCGGTAAGAAATCAGTTTTGCGTTTTGGTGAGAACTTACTAATGAGTCAGTATTGATTTTGATCAATATCAGTAGCTATTATTTATTAATTCCATAATGATTTCATCACAGAATCAATACTGAATCAATAGGAACTTTTTCAACGGGGAATGCATTAATTGTAACAATCACGTAATTTATTTTTTTTACACGTAAACACAAGTTCTTAAAAACTTATAATTGTTGAACAAAAGTGTAATGAAAAGTTATATCTTGGTCTCTCTTGGTCTGACTTGGAGACCAAAAAAGGGTGGGCTATTACACTAACGCTCGAAAACTTAGGACATGTACTTCATGCTTCCGACTCGATCGAAGAACGATATACGTATAGTGAAGTATTTTGACGTTTTAAAGTTTTTGCAATGTGCTCGAGTGAGTGAGTTTTGAGCGTTGTTGTTTACTGTGTTGAAATGGAATGAATAGAGGGTAACTGTTCTAAACCGACAAATTTACCTTCGAAAGTTATTGTAGTTTTCTCGAAGGTGGGATTATATTTATCGTGATTTTATTTTTTATTAAGTACACATTTGATCCTTTATAATGTTTAATATTTACTGGCGTTAATGAATGATGAAGTTAAATTACAGTACTTATTTAATAAACAAATTGCTGAATATTCTTAATATTCTTATAAATATTTATGGCATTGTAAAAAATAATTTTTTATGTTAATAGCCGAGTATACATTTGCAGCTGAAAACAATGAAACGTAACATTCTTACTTTTTAATCGTTTGCACAATAATTTATAGTTTTATATTGAAAACAGTGGAAACTGAAGAAACAACTTCAATATTTCAAACTTTGTTAAGTATTGAATGTTTTGCAACATAATTTAAATTAACTTGGTTATTTATACAAATTTAGCATTTTAAAAGTCTGCTAAAAATGATAAAGTCAATAATTATACGATAGCATACTTTTCATAAAAAAAAAATAACTGTACATGCCTTTATGCTTAAATTTGCAAAAAATATTGTCACTTCCTGAAGACGATGTCCAGGTGGTCAGGGTAACCTCCAGGTTATCCTGACATCGTATACAGGGAAGTCTGCATGCCGTTCTGCATAAATGTGCAAAAAATATTGTCACTTCCTGGAGAGGATGTTTAGGTGGTCAGGGTCACCTACAGATCATCCGGACATCGTCTAGAGAAAAGTCTACATGCTGTTCTGCATAAATTTGCAAAAAATATTGTCACTTCCTGAAGACGATGTCCAGGTGGTCAGGGTAACCTCCAGGTTATCCTGACATCGTCCGCAGGGAAGTCTACATGCCTTTCTGCTTAAATTTGCAAAAAATATTGTCACATCCTAAAGACGATGTCCAGGTGGGACATCGTCCGCAGGGAAGTCAACATGCCTTTCTGCTTAAATTTGCAAAAAATATTGTCACTTCCTGAAGACGATGTACAGGTGGTCAGGGTAAACTCCAGGTTATCCTGACATTGTCTACAGGAAAGTCTACATGCCTTTCTACTTTAATATGCAAAAAAAATTTTCACTTCCTGAAGAGATGTCTAGGTGGTCAGGGTAACCTCCAGGTTATATATATATATATATATATATATATATATATATATGGTGAGGAACGAAGGTCTGCCTCGAACGTGGATAGCGGTGTCAAATGGATCGATAATGTCCTGCTAAACCTGCGGGTGTCGACGTTACATGCGTATGCTTTTGGAGTCCGATGATTGCCAGATGTCGAAGTCGTAGTTCCTTGACTATGGCTCGTAGATCTCAACGATGCGTCTCGATCCCCGAATACAAGATCTCTCTTGATTTTGAATGCGTATTTCGTTAAAGTCCGAGTAGCAGTGCCACGCCTTCGGATAAAAATCAAAGAGTTGACTAAAAGAGCTTTGCCTTACGACAGCTTTAGTCAGTTTAGTCTTTAGCTTTTAGAACTAGGAGTGACTGTGTCTGTTCTGGGTCCTCTTTATATACCCTAAAAATCTATGCATCTGTCTTTGTCTTACGCTTGGCTTTCGATGGAAATGCGTAAGTAGTTCTCGATTTTTATATGCTTGCACTCGATTGGACCGTTAGATGTGCATGATCAAAAATTAACGAATTCCATGCATTTTCTGTATAGCTTCGTAGTTAATTCGGAGAATTTGCTGTCCCCCTTTTATTACTGCGACATTACCCAAAAAACGGCTTAATTTATTACTTCCTTCTAATGCTTGAGTTTTCTCGTAAACCTACGTAAGAGAGAAAAGGAAAAAAAATCGCCAACTGGTCACTCTGCTCATGAGCAGCACGCGATCACGGTCAAACCAATAATCCGTCTTGATCGACGGGTTATTACAGACTGATTAGGCGATCGCCTAATTTCTCGAAAAAGGGATGAGAGTGGGGAAACACACACAGTCTTTCGCGCTCCCATCCCTACGTATAGTCACGCGCGTAATTGTACACTCGTAGAAAATGTAAACTAGTGTCGTTGGCCTTGACATACGAAAGGCTCCGACGACTTACAATTCGCGAATTTAAGTACTCTATTCGTCGTGAATAAATTGTGTGACGATTTCCGTCGCAATGCGTATTGGATTTGAATAGTATCTTCAACTCTACTTATCAGTCTCTTTTTCGTTTGAAACACTCGTAAATTAATCTATCCCTTAGATCTATAAATTATATTTATATATTACTACATTTACTTAGAATCATTCTTTATCAACCTTATTTTGTTCGTCTTCTACGCCGTAATTTTATTCTAAACTACGCAGTACTTTTTACGAAAAATAATAATATAATTTTCGTCTGGACGCGACAACTTCTACAGTTAAACAAAGTACCAGCACTTGATAAATATTTTATGATTAGACAAAGAATGGACACGTCCAATTCAAAATTAGAAATATTACGTTTTAAAGATTATAGATTGCTTTATTTCAAATTTTTTTAAACTATCATCAGTATACAAGAGGTTATTAGTAAATCATAAAAAACTTTTGAAACACTTAACCAACGGTGGTGCAAGTATTATTTTATTTAAAGAGAATGAAAAAGAAAAATTACTTTTTTATTAGTTTTGCAGAAATTAATTTTGCACAAATGAATATTATTATTATATAAAATTGTTTATCTATTGCTGTAAGACGCGGGAAGGATAGATATTGTGTATTTAAAGGGAATAAAAAAGTGAGAAATTTATTTTTTATCAGTTTTATCAGAAATTAATAAAATTATTAAAAAATTATTTATTTATTGCTTGTAGGGCATGACAAGACTAGAATTGAAATGTAAATTTGTGGGATACTTTTCTAAAAAAATGTTTGTTTTCAATTTAATAGATATTTGTATTTTTAAAAATAAATACTTGTTGATTCCGCTTTGATTTCAGTAATTTCTATTGCAGAAACTTATTATAGAGTTTAAGAAACAATATATAAACGTTTAATTAAAATACCATTTATGGTAAGGAAAAATATATTTGTCGACTATTCCGCTTTGATTTCAGTACTTTCTATTGCAGAACTTTTTCTGGATTCTAAGAAATACATGTAAATGTTTAATTAAACACAAATTTACAGTAAGATACAAATTTCTTGTCGATTATGCCGCTTTGATTTCAGTAATTTCAATTGTAGAAACTATATCTATATATACTAGGGGGGCTTCGCCCCCCTGCGCGCTTCGCGCGCCAACCCCCTATTTTTAATTTCGAAAAAGGTTTTTCGTAATTAATTTATTTAAAATAATATTTTAAATTGTATTATTTTTTCACTGCCATGGACACCTTAAAAATTAAACAGATTCACACAACACCTTGAAGGTATTGCTATAGTTATTATAATTTATAAATAAAAGTTTACCAAAATTTAGTGTAATGAAATCAGAATAAAAATAATAAAAAAAATAGACATATTAAATGTTAACTGTAAATTTTAAACTATATGAATTCTTATAAAGCTTAAATTTATATTTTAATAATTATAAATGTTAATGAAAAATTAACTTACCAAAAATAGTAAAGTACATATACTTACTAAATTGTAGTATTTTAGTTAACAACTTATTAAAATTTTGGATTATTTTAAACGGTTATAAATAGAACTTCACCTCCTAAAATTAATTTATTTAATGACGAACGATCATCGCCAAAAGTTCTATGTCATTAATATTTTGTACTTTTAGAGTAATAAAACTTTCTTCTTAATTAAATTAATTTTTGTATTAGTTTTAAAGAATTATTTATAACATTTTAGCGGTATATAAATAAAAACCTGTTTCTTCCATTTCTCCCGTAATTCGTAATTTGCACCCTCTTTCAAAATTTGCGTTTTAATCTATAATTATATCCAATTTATTTTTAGTATGCAGAGCCCAAATATTATAGACTGGAAATATCTTCCAGAAGATAGAAAAAAAATTTTAGGTGTTAAAAATAATTTGCCATATTCCACCATGAAAAATGGAAATTTTTCAAATTTTTAGAGAATTTACTATTTTCAAAGCCATTTATCTTAAAATCTATTGATTTTTTTGAAAATACATTATAGACAACTTTTGTTCAAAATAATCTTTAGAACTTATCTACTTGGGTTACAATTCTTAATTTTAAAATCTCGAAGAGATAGGGCACTCGAAAATATTTAATATAACAAAAGATCACATTTTTGGAGAGCTTTCGAATGGCTGTGGTTAGATTATTGGCCAAGACTGCTGGTGTAAGTTATACGCCATAAATCTCATAAAATCACTAATTTTCATGTATTTTAGGGCATAACTTACACCAGCGGTCTCGGCCAATAATCTAACCACCGCCATTCGAAAGCTCTCAAAAAATGTGATCTTTTGAGCGGTGCTAGATCAAAATCGATTATGGCGTGGTCGCCATTTTTTGAAATTCAATATTTCTGGGCGTTCTATCTCTTCGAGATTTTAAAATTAAGAATTGTAACCCAAGTAGATAAGTTCTAAAGATTATTTTGAACAAAAGTTGTTTATAATGTATTTTCAAAAAAATCAATAGATTTTGAGATAAATGGCTTTGAAAATAATAATTTCTCTAAAAAATTGAAAAATTGCCATTTTTCATGGTGGAATAACTCTTAGGCAAATTATTTTTAACACCTCAAATTTTTTTCTATCTTCTGGAAGATATTTCCAGTCTGTTCACAAAATTTAGAGTGATTTAAAATTTTCATCGTACCACTGATGTGAAATAGCCCATATATATGGTAATGAACAATTAACTTACCAAAAATAGTAAAGTGCATATACTTAATTGTAGTATTTAGTAAAAACCTATTAAAATTTTAGATTATTTGAAACGGATCTAAATAGAACTTTACCTCCTAAAATCTATTTATTTAAGTCATCGCCAAGAGTTCTATATGTCATTAATATTTTGTACTTTTAGAGTAATAAAACTTTCTTCTTAATTAAATTAATTTTTGTATTAGTTTTAAAGAATTATTAATAACATTTTAGCGGTATATAAATAAAAACCTGTTTCTTCCATTTCTCCCGTAATTCGTAATTTGCACCCTCTTTCAAAATTTGCGTTTTAATCCATAATTATATCCAATTTATTATTCCCTTTAGTTACAGAGCCCATATATTTATTTTAATTATTATAAACAAAGGCATTCCTTAAATAACCTTTTGTTTCTAATAAATACATACTTGTTTATTTAAAATATTGTTTTATATTAATATACGTAATCTACTTACTTATATATCCATACAATTTTTAAATTTGGATTTGAATAATATTTAAATTAAATACTACTAAAATAATAATTTTCGAAAAACTTTTGAAATGTAATTCGTATTTTATATTGCCACTGTTAAAATTTGAATTTTCTTTTGCCATTACTGTTTATAATAGAATTATCTTAAAAATGCAATAATTAATGTATTTAATTTTTAATTTATTGTATATTTCACATATAGATATTTGGAAAAGTGTGTGTTATACTTGATTAATATTTATTTTATCTTCGAAAAATTGTGCATATTTTTAAAAACATTACATTAAATTTTAGGTCTGTTTTTATTTTATGAGTTTTATCAGGAATAAGTAAACTAATACATATTCTTTCAAGTTATATTCACAACTTTTTTTTTCGCACGGAAAAAATACATATATTATCTATTCTTGAAAAAACAAATAACACGTACACACACACTTATATATATGACATATATATATAACATATATATAACATATATATATATATATATATATATGACATATATATAACATATACATGACATATATATATAAAACATATATATATATATATGTTGAATTCTGAATTCTTAGACGGCGGCGGCGGCGGCGAAATATTTATATATTATAGAGAGATATATTGTAACGAGGTGGGTACTGGGGAATGTAAGACCCCGGTCAGGTCCAATCTGTTCTAACTTACCAACCTTAAGTGTACAGTCCCTCGATGCGGCCGGGAATCACTTTGATTCCCGTGCAATGCCGTTGACAACGTAAAACACCTCGTTTGACTTTGATACCGTATGTTGAGCCCTATGCCCAAAATTACCAACTAGGATAAACGCCGGAGAGTGCGGTATTCGTGGGCTAGGACTTTGACCGGTAAAACGTTATCAAGAATCGATATATTAAGTTAATCGGCGAGAAAGATCGTCTCGCCGAGACAATTTATTTAATAAATAATTGAACAATAACAAATCAACGTTAAAAATTTAAGGAGAGTCGTACCTATGACTACCTCCGAGGTCAGCGCGAAAACAAATAGTTAAAACCTATTAACTGTTGAGTTATGAGAAACCGATCCGGGAATGATCGGCTGCTTAACCTGATGGCTACTACATCACGCCGTGTGACATAGATACCTCTGACGTAGGGAGCTCTGACGTAGTAGCTGCCTACGTCACGCGCGCCTTCTCTCCAGAAGTGGCTCCCGAGAACCACCGACCTGTCTACCCTGGCGGGATTTGTCACGAGAGGGGGGAAAAGAGTAACGCTTCCTCTCCTGGACCGTACAAGGTAAATCGGGGTACGAAATATTAAATATACACGCGGGTCTAAACATGGTGCACCACTTACCACGAGTCTAAATATCTTGTCTCGGCGGGAAAAGGCTGGGCAATGGAGAGAGAGCTTGTTCTCGTGAATATCCCTCTCTCTCACTCCAACTGTCGGGAAGGCTGCTGACTCCTGGCTTCCTTCTTTCCCTTCCTGTGGGACGTGCTGCTCCGCACGTTGACGTGGAGGTTGGTGGGGAGAAGAATCTCACACCCACACACAATACGCACCAGTCCTTCAGCTCTTTTATCACGTCAAAATATCACGTCGGTTATCAACACGTTGTTGTTGCCGTGCGCGCGCGAACTCGATAATGCCAGCTGGGCGCCCACGATTTTAACGCGTTTGTGCGCGCGCCGCGCTGTATATCCTCTTTCGCGTTGCTTACCTGATCGATAACTCGCTTACCGTTATACCCCCCTTCCAGATTCCGCATACTCTGTAGGTGGACTCTGTATCTCTAGGAACGGGAAAGAGGGTTAACGAGTTGCTCTTGATCAGGTTTATAAGATGCGAGGAAACTGTTTCAGACGCTTGATCTCCTTGCAGCGACAGAGCGGACAACTAGGTTCGTCAGAACCTCCCGTTCCGCTCGTTAAAGGCTGGGGCTGCAGGTTAATCTGTATTCGGAGGTAGCCTCTTTGAAGGCCACGTCAGCCTTTGGCCGCTGCTGGAGCTTTACGTCCGCTTCGCTCGTGAGCCTGGAGGACGTCCTCGTCCTCGTCTCGAGGGAACTGGTTCAGAATCTGCATTGGCAGACCGCACTACGGGTGATCGGCGCTTTACGGTAGTGGTTGCTTTCCGGGGACGACCACGCTGTCGTCTGGTAAGGCGAGACATATCTAAAGACGTACGCGCGGATTACACCGAGTTCCCACGCCAGGGGACTCGCTCGCATTATTCTCCCTCGCAGGGAAGTATTCGCTCGCTATAGGCGGGTCGCACTTCACCTGTTAATCCCTCGGCGGTTGACGTTGCTCACGCTGATCCTCATCAGGTGACTCAACATCATTTTCGGGGACGTATTTCTTCAGATGCTCATTGTGAGTTATTTCTTGGTCCCTTTGATCATCTTGTATGACATACGTATTCATACCTTTTCTACTGACGATCAGATATGGCCCTTTGCATATCGGACCAACCTGAGCCGAGATACCTTGTGCGCTGGATGAGAGGATCCGGCTGCGTTTCCACCCCAGATCTCCTACCTCGAATTCTGCTGGCCTTCGTCGTGAGTTGAAGATTTCGACTTGCCGGGCCTTACTCGCAGCCGCCTGTCGATTTGCTTTCTCGTGCAGTCTGGGCAACTGTTTGATTTTGTCGTTGGAATCCTGTAGTCGACGGAACTCAAACTGTTGCTGAGCAAGCTGGTCTTGCTCTCGACGAGCTGCACTAGGTGCCTCGGGTTTGCGACCATAGTTCAGCATAGCCGGGCTCCATCCAGTAGAACTTTGCACCGCTGTGTTTATTGCAAAGACTAACTCTGGCAGCTTGTTGTCCCAATCGCTGTAATTATCCTGGATATACGACGCCACCATTGTCTTAAGGGTCCGATTGGCCTTCTCGACAGGATTGGCCTGTGCGTGATAAGGGGGTGTCGTCGAATGATACACTCCCTTAGATTCGAGGTATTCGTCTACGAGTTTACTTTTAAACTCGGTCCCGTTGTCCGAATGAAATTCTTCCGGGGGACCGAACCGGTTAATCACTCGTTCGTGAAGCTCGCTGACTATCGTCTTTGCGCTAGCTTTTCTTATCGGGATTGCTTCAATCCAGCGCGCCAATAAATCCTGGAATACAAGGATGTATTCGTATCCTCGGCTAGAGCGTGGGAGCGGGCCGGTGATATCTCCTGCTACGTTGTTGGCACACTTGACCTCGCCTGACGCAATCCGCAACTTCTGCGTAGAACCGTGGCCAATAATAGTTTTGGGCCACTCAGGCGAATGTCTTTTCTCTTCCGAGATGGCCAGCTGAGGGGTCGTCGTGACACTCTCTCAGAATAGAGTGACGATTCTCTACGGGTACGACCAGCTTCCATGCTTGCTCGTCATCCATCACTTCCTCTAATTCTTTGTCGGGGCGATAGATGTATAGATTTCCTCCGACTATTTTCCTGTCGCGGAAAACACGAAGTCTGTCGGAAACGTTCTTGATCCAGTCTAGGTACCAAGGATCTTCAGTAGTTTAAACCCACGACATTGCTGCTGCCGTAGGCTCGTCGTCTTCATACATGCGAGATAGGGCATCGGGAACGTGATGCAGAGCTCCTTTTCTGTGCTCGATGACAAAGTCATGAGCTTGAAGCTCTCGAGCCCATCTCGCTAGTCGGCTGGTTGGATTTCTCATATTACACAACCAGCGAAGACTAATGTGATCCGTTTATTTTAAATTTGTACCCTTCGATGTAAGGTCTGAACTTATTAATCGCCCAGACCTCGGCCAAGCATTGTCTCACCGTAACGCTATAATTCTTCTCGGGTGCTGTGAGAATGCGACTGGCAAACTCAATGACTCTTTCCTCTCCGTCTATCTCCTGGACGAGCAAGGCTCCTATGCCGGTATCACTCGCGTCCGTGTGTAAGCTATACAGTCCATCTGCACTGAGACGTTGAAGAACTGGAGCAGTCATGATCAGGGCCTCCAGCTGCTGAAAAGCTTGCTCCTGGTCATCTAACCACTCGTACCCTTGGTTCTTCTTCGTGAGACGGGTAAGCAGCTCGGCAATCGTGGCGTAATCCGGCATAAAGCGCCGGTACCACGACGCCATGCCGAGGAATCGTCGAAGCTGTTTGAGGTTCTTGGGAGCCGGATAAACCCTTATAGGCTCTGTCTTGGCTGGGTCGGGACGAATTCCATCCCTGTTAACCAGCACGCCAAGATATCTCACCTCATCTTGACAAAAGACACACTTGTCTTTATTTACTGTTAAGTTAGCTTCGGTTAGTCTTTTCAGCACCATCTCGAGATATTTCTTGTGCCCTTCAAATGTCTCGGTGACTACAATAATGTTATCGAAGTAAGAAAAGGCATTGGCCTCGAGATCAGGACCAACAACTTGGTCAATCATGCGTTGGAAGGTCGCTTCAGTGTATGAATCTGTATGGCATCCACTTAAACTGATACAGTCCCATCCCCCGGACTGTGAAAGCCGTATAAGGACGCAATGCCTTCTCGAGAGGTATTTGATGGTACGCTGAGTTCATGTTCAGAGTACTAATATATCGACATTTCTTCAGCTTGCGCAAGATATCCTGCATGCACGGGACAGGATAAGCGTCTGGTTTCGCTAGCACATTGACTTTCCTAAAGTCAATGCAAAACCGACGTGATCCGTTCTCCTTGCGTACCATCACCACGAGGCTTGCCCAACCGCTGTTCGAGGGTTCTTGCAGAAACTTTTTATAGAGTTTAAACAAAAAAAATATATAAATATTTAATTAAAAATACTTGTTGCTTATGTCGATTTGATTTTTGCAGGAACTTTATAGAGTTTAAGCAAAAAAAATATATAAATTTTTAATTAAAGATACTTGTTGCTTATGTCGATTTGATTTCAGTACCTAAAAAATTTTTTCTGTATTCTGATAAACATTTGCAATGTGTACTCAAAATTTGGTGCATTTTAAAATTTTTACCGAAACACTTCACGTGGAATACCGCATTTATATACATTTATATACGTTTTCAAGATGTAAGAAAAAAATAAAATAATTTTTTTTAATTTGCAATTTGCCGTATCTTCTACATATGTAGGAGCTTTGTGTAAAAAGTTCGTTCCCCTTTGGGATACCCTTAAAATTTATAAGTATATGGGCTATTTCACGTCAAGTGGTACGATGAAAATTTTAAATCGCTCCAATATTTGAAAACAGGCTGGAAATATCTTTCAGAAGATAGACAAAAATTTTTAGGTGTTAAAAATAATTTGCCTGACAGTTATTCCACCAAAAAAAATGGAAATTTTTCAATTTTTTAGAAAAATTTCTATTTTCAAAGCCATTTATCTCAAAATCTATTGATTTTTTTGAAAAAATATTAGAAACAACTTTTGTTCAAAATAATCTTTAGAACTTATCTACCTAGGTTACAATTCTTAATTTTAAAATCTCGAAGAGATAGGACTTCCGGAAATATTGAATATCAAAAAAAGGCGACCACGCCACAATCGATTTTGATCTAACACCGCTCAAAAGATCACATTTTTTGAGAGCTTTCAAATGGCGGTGGTTAGATTATTGGCCAAGACCGCTGGTGTAAGTTATACCCCATAAACCTCATAAAATCACTAATTTTTATGTATTTTAGGGCATAACTTACACCAGCGGTCTTGGCCAATAATCTAACCACCGCCATTCGAAAGCTCTCAAAAAATGTGTGTGGCGTGGTCGCCTTTTTTTGATATTCAATATTTTCGAGTGCCCTATCTCTTCGAGATTTTAAAATTAAGAATTGTAACCCAGGTAGATAAGTTCTAAAGATTATTTTGAACAAAAGTTATTTGTAATGTTTTTTCAAAAAAATTAATAGATTTTGAGATAAATGGCTTTGAAAATAGAAATTTTTCTAAAAAATTGAAAAATTTCCATTTTTCATGGTGGAATAACTCTTAGGCAAATTATTTTTAACACCTAAAAATTGTTTTCTATCTTCTGGAAGATATTTCTAGCCTGTTTTCAAATTTTGGAGCGATTTAAAATTTTTACCGAAACACTTCACGTGGAATACCGCATTTATATACATTTATATACGTTTTCAAGATGTAAGAAAAAAATAAAATAATTTTTTTTAATTTGCAATTTGCCGTATCTTCTACATATGTAGGAGCTTTGTGTAAAAAGTTCGTTCCCCTTTGGGATACCCTTAAAATTTATAAGTATATGGGCTATTTCACGTCAAGTGGTACGATGAAAATTTTAAATCGCTCCAATATTTGAAAACAGGCTGGAAATATCTTTCAGAAGATAGACAAAAATTTTTAGGTGTTAAAAATAATTTGCCTGACAGTTATTCCACCAAAAAAAATGGAAATTTTTCAATTTTTTAGAAAAATTTCTAATTTCAAAGCCATTTATCTCAAAATCTATTGATT
The DNA here is from genome assembly GCA_026168455.1 of Theocolax elegans. Taxonomy (NCBI): domain Eukaryota; kingdom Metazoa; phylum Arthropoda; class Insecta; order Hymenoptera; family Cerocephalidae; genus Theocolax; species Theocolax elegans. Next base: position 303,778 of record CM047431.1, on the reverse strand, counting down.
TTTTTGAAAAAATATTAGAAACAACTTTTGTTCAAAATAATCCTTAGAACTTATCTACCTAGGTTACAATTCTTAATTTTAAAATCTCGAAGAGATAGGACTTCCGGAAATATTGAATATCAAAAAAGGCGACCACGCCACAATCGATTTTGATCTAACACCGCTCAAAAGATCACATTTTTGAGAGCTTTCAAATGGCGGTGGTTAGATTATTGGCCAAGACCGCTGGTGTAAGTTATACCCCATAAACCTCATAAAATCACTAATTTTTATGTATTTTAGGGCATAACTTACACCAGCGGTCTTGGCCAATAATCTAACCACCGCCATTCGAAAGCTCTCAAAAAATGTGTGTGGCGTGGTCGCCTTTTTTTGATATTCAATATTTTCGAGTGCCCTATCTCTTCGAGATTTTAAAATTAAGAATTGTAACCCAGGTAGATAAGTTCTAAAGATTATTTTGAACAAAAGTTATTTGTAATGTTTTTTCAAAAAAATTAATAGATTTTGAGATAAATGGCTTTGAAAATAGAAATTTTTCTAAAAAATTGAAAAATTTCCATTTTTCATGGTGGAATAACTCTTAGGCAAATTATTTTTAACACCTAAAAATTGTTTTCTATCTTCTGGAAGATATTTCTAGCCTGTTTTCAAATTTTGGAGCGATTTAAAATTTTCATCGTACCACTTGACGTGAAATAGCCCATATATTCTACTTAGACTTCATAAGGACGAAAGGAAGCAATAGTACTAAGAAGAGTCCGTGGCTGAGTGGTAAGGTATTCGACTCTAGCTCATGAGAGCATGGGTTCAATTCCCGATGGAATCGATTTTTTTTAATTATTAATCAGATTTAGTTTATATAATAAATAGTTGTTTAATATTTTAATTTAATTAATTATTTAGCTGTAAAGTTCTGTATTTTTATTTTACAATAAAGATTTTTATGAAAATGTTAATAATTGTAAACAACTGTTAATAACTGTAAACAACAGCTAATATACAGCTGTTAAAAGTGGATAATTGTTATTTTCAATATTTGTAAACGACTGTAAAAAATTGTAAAAAGTGTTGAAAATCTATATATAAATAGAATGAAACTGCAAGAAACTGTCAATAGATGTAACAATCTGTAGATAATTATTATTACAAAATTATTACAAATATTTTATAAGATGTAAGATACTGCAAAGAACTAAAAATATCTGTAAAGTATGGTAAAAAGCCGTTTATGACTGTAAACATTAGAAATATACTGTTACTTATGTCCCAAATCCGACCTTTTTTCTACAAATATTAACAGTTTTTTTACAATATTTATAACGGGTACGGATTTTCGAGTGTCGGCGCAGGTTAGTTTCCTGAATTATCGGCGACGATCGTTGATAGGACCAAGTCGACTAGCCGGGATAATTGCGAATGGTAGCGCAGTGGTGAGGCTTCTGCCTCGCACTCACGGGATCGTGGGTTCGCGCCCCGATACCTTCGTTGATTTTTTTATTCCTTCTATTCAATCCGTACCCCGTTACAAATGGCGCCAAACGTGGCGTTCACATAACAGTTTGGTTGCCGCACATAATATCGCGGCTGCTCAGCGGTACGGTTAAACTTACCGTATTTAAATAAACATATTTTTCCCGCGATGCGGCGACGGTTACCTGTCCGCTCTACCAAATCTATTAAATGTTAGTCTGAAACCGAGTTACTGTTTCAGATAACAACCAGGTAAAATTTAAATCTGAAATTGACCGCGAAACAGGGATATCGCGTCGAGCACTTGTCAACCAGAAATATACGAGCTCTTAGGATTACGGAAGGAATCGTACGTGGGTTAAATTCAATTAATCGAACACCAGATTGAATTCTAATAATAATATGAATTTATTGAAATAAAAATATAGATAAATAACAAATAAAATATCTGATTGTCGCCGAGGTCTACGCTTTTATTACAAGTCGGTAAACGCCCGACTTGTAGAGAGAGGGGAAGAAAATATCGCGAACTAAAATAATATATCTAGTCAACGGGACTGGTATAAAGCAACACGATTATTTATTAAGTGCGAATAAAAACACGATCGCGTGAAGTGGTACCACTTACTTTGTACGCTGCTGTAGTCGTTGGTAAACAACGACCAGCCGATCGGTTGCTTTCTCTCTCTCTCACTCTCGCTGCGGTGTCGGATGGATTGTCCGCTCGCCCGTGCACCGGGGTTGTGTGGCTGCAGGCAGATACACGGTGTAGCATTACTCACTGCAAATGCAGGATCGGCCTGCAGTCGAAACACACACACAAAACGCACGGTAAATCACAGCACGGCGAAGCTGAACACGGGACGCGTGGGGGATCACACCTGTCGCGTAAGAAGGTGGCTATCACTCTTTGGAGCGATTTAAAATTTTCATCGTACCACTTGACGTGAAATAGCCCATATATTCTACTTAGACTTCATAAGGACGAAAGGAAGCAATAGTACTAAGAAGAGTCCGTGGCTGAGTGGTAAGGTATTCGACTCTAGCTCATGAGAGCATGGGTTCAATTCCCGATGGAATCGATTTTTTTTAATTATTAATCAGATTTAGTTTATATAATAAATAGTTGTTTAATATTTTAATTTAATTAATTATTTAGCTGTAAAGTTCTGTATTTTTATTTTACAATAAAGATTTTTATGAAAATGTTAATAATTGTAAACAACTGTTAATAACTGTAAACAACAGCTAATATACAGCTGTTAAAAGTGGATAATTGTTATTTTCAATATTTGTAAACGACTGTAAAAAATTGTAAAAAGTGTTGAAAATCTATATATAAATAGAATGAAACTGCAAGAAACTGTCAATAGATGTAACAATCTGTAGATAATTATTATTACAAAATTATTACAAATATTTTATAAGATGTAAGATACTGCAAAGAACTAAAAATATCTGTAAAGTATGGTAAAAGCCGTTTATGACTGTAAACATTAGAAATATACTGTTACTTATGTCCCAAATCCGACCTTTTTTCTACAAATATTAACAGTTTTTTTTACAATATTTATAACGGGTACGGATTTTCGAGTGTCGGCGCAGGTTAGTTTCCTGAATTATCGGCGACGATCGTTGATAGGACCAAGTCGACTAGCCGGGATAATTGCGAATGGTAGCGCAGTGGTGAGGCTTCTGCCTCGCACTCACGGGATCGTGGGTTCGCGCCCCGATACCTTCGTTGATTTTTTTATTCCTTCTATTCAATCCGTTACCCGTTACAAATGGCGCCAAACCGTGGCGTTCACATAACAGTTTGCGTTGCAGCACATAATATCGCGGCTGCTCAGCGGTACGGTTAAACCTTACCGTATTTAAATAACATATTTTTTCCCGCGATGCGGCGACGGTTACCTGTCCGCTCTACCAAATCTATTAAATGTTAGTCTGAAACCGAGTTACTGTTTCAGATAACAACCAGGTAAAATTTAAATCTGAAATTGACCGCGAAACAGGGATATCGCGTCGAGCACTTGTCAACCAGAAATATACGAGCTCTTAGGATTACGGAAGGAATCGTACGTGGGTTAAATTCAATTAATCGAACACCAGATTGAATTCTAATAATAATATGAATTTATTGAAATAAAAATATAGATAAATAACAAATAAATATCTGATTGTCGCCGAGGTCTACGGCTTTTATTACAAGTCGGTAAACGCCCGACTTGTAGAGAGAGGGGAAGAAAATATCGCGAACTAAAATAATATATATAGTCAACGGGACTGGTATAAAGCAACACGATTATTATTAGTGCGAATAAAAACACGATCGCGTGAAGTGGTACCACTTACTTTGTACGCTGCTGTAGTCGTTGGTAAACAACGACCAGCCGATCGGTTGCTTTCTCTCTCTCTCACTCTCGCTGCGGTGTCGGATGGATTGTCCGCTCGCCCGTGCACCGGGGTTGTGTGGCTGCAGGCAGATACACGGTGTAGCATTACTCACTGCAAATGCAGGATCGGCCTGCAGTCGAAACACACACACAAAACGCACGGTAAATCACAGCACGGCGAAGCTGAACACGGGACGCGTGGGGGATCACACCTGTCGCGTAAGAAGGTGGCTATCACTCTCTACAGTGCGCGCGAATCTCCCCCTTACCTCTCTAATGAGGTGCGTGCGCAAATCTTTCGCGCGCGAAGTCGATCCCGCCCGTGTAGCCACGACGAACCGAGCCGAGCCGAATCTCGCCGGCTCGAACCGATGCGAACATTATGATACTGTTCGCTCGTGTTGCTCGAATTCGTCAAACGGTGAGGTATACAGTACCTTACCGTTACACCCCCCTTCCAGATTCCACATAACCGTGATGTGGTTTCTGCATCCCTGACGAATTTGGGATGGGAAGTGGCTACACAGGTACAACAAAAAACCTGGTCCAAAAATCCGGACACTAACTGCAGTTCCGTCGTGGTCTGCCTCTACCTCGTTTGGCTAGCCCGCGGTGGCTAGCGGTCGGAATTACCGTCGACCGATCCCACGGTCTGGCGACGACCCTCGCGTTTTTACGCGGCCTACCACTACTTCGTTTAACGGGAAGCATCACATTCGCGTTATCTCGTTCCTCGCGTGGAACGGCGCTCGCTTGCGTCTCGCCGCGTGAGACGTCTTTGCTCGCAGGAACCGTGTCGCGTTCGGGTTCCTCTTCCCTCGTAGGTAGATCGGTTTCGATGTCGTCTTCTTGGCCGTATTCATCGTCATGGACATCCGATAAGTACGGTTTGAGGTACTGGACATGGCATTTCTCCTCATGTCTCTGAGTATCCTGGATCTTAACAGTATTTGGGCCGTATCTGTGGACGATCAAATAAAGACCGACGTATTTTGGAGCTAACTTGGCCGAGACGCCTTGTGCGCTGGATGAGAGGACTCGGTTCTTCTTCCATACCAAGTCCCCGACTTCAAAAGAAGCCGCTCGTCTCCCGGCATTATAGTAACCGGCTTGCCTATTCTGAGCTTATTAGCTCTAGCTGAAGCTTTCTTGTGAAGCTCAGGTAGTCGTGATAGCCGATCACTCCACTCAAGCAAACGCTGGTATTCCAAACGTTGCTGAGTCAGCTCGTCTTGAACTCGACGAGCAGTGCCGGGTGGCTCAGGCTGCCGGCCGTAGTTTAACATGGCCGGGCTCCATCCTGTCGAACTCTGTACCGCCGTATTTAAAGCAAACACAAGGTCCGGTAACTTCTCATCCCAAGTGTTGTGCTTCTCGGTAATGTAAGACGCTACCATCGTTTTCAGCGTCCGATTAGCACGTTCGACGGGATTGGCCTGAGCGTGGTACGGAGGAATAGTTGTATGAAATATTCCTCGTTCCACGAGATAATCATCTACGAGTTTGTTCTTGAACTCAGTGCCGTTGTCGGATAAAAATACTTCCGGTGTGCCAAAACGCATGACGACTCGTTCGTGTACCTCTTTCACGATCGTCTTAGCGTTAGCTTTCCGGATCGGCACTGTTTCAATCCAGCGCGTGAACAAATCTTGAAGATCAAAATATATTCAAATCCGTGTGTGGAGCGGGGAAGTAGTTCAGTAACATCTCCTGCTACCACTTGCCATGGCTTTTCAACCACTCGCCTACCCATCAAACCCATGGGAGGGCGTGCTCCACCTTGCATTGCTGGCACATCTGACATTTGCGTATATACTCGCCAACTTCGGCATAATAACGTGGCCAATAATATAACTTTGCCACGCGAGCAAATGTCTTTTCTCTACCTAGATAGCCAGCTGCCGGATCATCATGACATTCTCGGAGGATAGTCTGCCTGTGCTCTTCGGGTACGACCAACTTCCAAGCGTCTGGATCTTCCATGGCGTCATCCAATTCAATATCCACCCGATACGAATACGAAGTTTCCACCTTGGATCTTCCAATCAGGAAATTCTCTCGGCCGCTCACTTACGTCTTTGGTCCACGAAAGGTACCAGGGGTCCTTTGTAGTCTGGCTCCAAGAGACCGGAGGATAAGGCCGACTCGTCTTCCTCATACATACGAGAAAGTGCATAAGGAACGTAGTTTAGGGCTCCTTTCCTGTGCTCAATAGTAAAGTTATGAGACTGGAGTTCTAAACGCCCATCTGGCGAGCCGGCTCGTTGGATTGCGAATATTGCATAACCAACGAAGACTACTATGGTCAGTGACAACTTTGAACTGGTAACCTTTGATGTATGTACCTTTCATGTATGACAATCTGTAGCAACACTGCAACCGATACCAGTGTCACTAGCGTCAGTCTGGACCACATACTCACCATTCTCATCGGGAGTTTGCAGAACGGGTGCTGTCATCAACAAAGCTTTAAGCTGCTGGAAAGCGCTCTCTTGATCTTCCAACCAAAGATACTTCTGGTCTTTCTTGGTCAGACGCGTTAGCGTCTGTACCAAGATGCCATACCGAGAAACCGTCTCAGCTGCTTCAAATTCTTGGGAGCCGGATATTCTTTAATCGGCTCCGTTTTAGCTGGGTCAGGTCGTATCCCGTCTCGGTTAACTCGCACACCCAAATATCTCACTTCGGGCTGGCAGAAGACACATTTCTCCCGATTAACAGATAAACCGGCTTCTGCCAAGCGAGTTAACACCTCGATCAACAGTTGCTTATGCTCTTCAAACGTCTCAGTGACAATAATGATATCGTCGAGATATGCATAAGCAACCGGTTCGAGTTCGGGTCCAATCACCTGATCGATCATGCGCTGGAATGTCGCGCCAGCATTTGCCAATCCAACGCATACGAGTAAACTGGAACAAACCCATTCCAGGTACCGTAAAAGCCGTTATCGGGCGCGACTCCACCTGTAGAGGTATCTGGTGGTACGCACAGTTCATGTCGATCGTGGAGATGTATCGGGCTTTCTTGAGTTTGCGTAGGATATCCTGCATATATGGCAAAGGATGCATCAGGTTTCGTCAAAGCGTTGACTTTCCTAAAATCGATGCAAAAACGCCTAGCATTCTCACCCTTCTTCGCCATCACCACGGGGCTGGACCAACCGCTTTTCGAGGGTTCAATAACGCCAGTCTCCAGCATCTCGCGAACTTGACGTTGCATTTCCTCTCGAATCTTATCAGAGACGGGGTAGTACCTCTGTTTGATCGGCCTGGCTGATCCGACGTCGATTATATGTTCGACATCGTAAGAACGGCCGATCTTTGGCAAGGTTGTGGACAACACTCGGTCTAGAAGTTCGCGCAATTGTGTGCGCTCTACTTCTGTTACGTCAGCGACACCTGCTGACGATAATGAAGCATTGCCACTTTCCATACTTGCCACTTCCAGCTGTAGACTTGATCCGTTCCCTTTAGGAATAAACGGTCGGAATCTGGGTCTAGGACGGCTCGGAATGCTCGGATAAAATTTACTCCGATGTAGCATTCAGCATCCAGGTTCGGCATGATCGCAACACGTATTTCTCGAGTCTCTTTACGGATAAAAATACTTCCGGTGTGCCAAAACGCATGACGACTCGTTCGTGTAACTCTTTCACGATCGTCTTAGCGTTAGCTTTCCGGATCGGCACTGCTTCAATCCAGCGCGTGAACAAATCTTGGAAGATCAAAATATATTCAAATCCGTGTGTGGAGCGGGGAAGTGGTCCAGTAACATCTCCTGCTACCACTTGCCATGGCTTTTCAACCACTCGCCTACCCATCAAACCCTGGGAGGGCGTTGCTCCACCTTGCATTGCTGGCACACCTGACATTTGCGTACATACTCGCCAACTTCGGCATAGTAACGTGGCCAATAATATAACTTTGCCACGCGAGCAAATGTCTTTTCTCTACCTAGATGGCCAGCTGCCGGATCATCATGACATTCTCGGAGGATGGTCTGCCTGTGCTCTTCGGGTACGACCAACTTCCAAGCGTCTTGATCTTCCATGGCGTCATCCAATTCAGTATCCACCCGATACGAATACAAGTTTCCACCTTGGATCTTCCAATCAGGAAATTCTCTCGGCCGCTCACTTACGTCTTTGGTCCACGAAAGGTACCAGGGGTCCTTTGTAGTCTGGCTCCAAGAGACGGAGGATAAGGCCGGCTCGTCTTCCTCATACATACGAGAAAGTGCATAAGGAACGTAGTTTAGGGCTCCTTTCCTGTGCTCAATAGTAAAGTTATGAGACTGGAGTTCTAACGCCCATCTGGCGAGCCGGCTCGTTGGATTGCGAATATTGCATAACCAACGAAGACTACTATGGTCAGTGACAACTTTGAACTGGTAACCTTTGATGTATGTACCTTTCATGTATGACAATCTGTAGCAACACTGCACCGATACCAGTGTCACTAGCGTCAGTCTGGACCACATACTCACCATTCTCATCGGGAGTTTGCAGAACGGGTGCTGTCATCAACAAAGCTTTAAGCTGCTGGAAAGCGCTCTCTTGATCTTCCAACCAAAGATACTTCTGGTCTTTCTTGGTCAGACGCGTTAGCGTCTGTACCAAGATGCCATACCGAGAAACCGTCTCAGCTGCTTCAAATTCTTGGGAGCCGGATATTCTTTAATCGGCTCCATTTTAGCTGGGTCAGGTCGTATCCCGTCTCGGTTAACTCACACACCCAAATATCTCACTTCGGGCTGGCAGAAGACACATTTCTCCCGACTAACAGATAAACCGGCTTCTGCCAAGCGAGTTAACACCTCGATCAACAGTTGCTTATGCTCTTCAAACGTCTCAGTGACAATAATGATATCGTCGAGATATGCATAAGCAACCGGTTCGAGTTCGGGTCCAATCACCTGATCGATCATGCGCTGGAATGTCGTGCCAGCATTTGCCAATCCAACGACATACGAGTAAACTGGAACAAACCCATTCCAGGTACCGTAAAAGCCGTTATCGGGCGCGACTCCACCTGTAGAGGTATCTGGTGGTACGCACAGTTCATGTCGATCGTGGAGATGTATCGGGCTTTCTTGAGTTTGCGTAGGATATCCTGCATATATGGCAAAGGATGCATCAGGTTTCGTCAAAGCGTTGACTTTCCTAAAATCGATGCAAAAACGCCTAGCATTCTCACCCTTCTTCGTCATCACCACGGGGCTGGACCAACCGCTTTCGAGGGTTCAATAACGCCAGTCTCCAGCATCTCGCGACTTGACGTTGCATTTCCTCTCGAATCTTATCAGAGACGGGGTAGTACCTCTGTTTGATCGGCCTGGCTGATCCGACGTCGATTATATGTTCGACATCGTAAGAACGGCCGATCTTTGGCAAGGTTGTGGACAACACTTGGTCTAGAAGTTCGCGCAATTGTGTGCGCTCTACTTCTGTTACGTCAGCGACACCTGCTGACGATAATGAAGCATTGCCACTTCCGTACTTGCCACTTCCAGCTGTAAGACTTGATCCGTTCCCTTAGGAATAAACGGTCGGAATCTGGGTCTAGGACGGCTCGGAATGCTCGGATAAAATTTACTCCGATGTAGCATTCAGCATCCAGGTTCGGCATGATCGCAACACGTATTTCTCGAGTCTTCTTTACCGATAATAAATGGTAGCATCACGTGACCACACAACAGATGAGTACTACCATCAGCGAGCTTGGCATTGCCAGCTCGCGACTCGAGAAGCGACCTGCCTAGAGCGGTTGCTGACTGCAAACCGCTCCGACCCATTACGGTTGTCGATGCACCTGGATCGATCAACGCACGGATCCGGAATCCATCTATCTCAACCTGACACCACCAGCGCGTCTCGTCCTCAGGACGATAACTCCCTTCGGCTAGTGCTCGATATCACTAATTTTAGAACATCTGCAGATCTCTGCATTCATTCCGACTTCCCTGGGATCTGTCTGGAATCAGTCCTTTCCTTTCTGCTTAACTGCAGCTGGACTATCTCGGTAATCGGGAGTCAGACCTTTGTCCTCCTTGGGGACTCCCTGTACTTTGGGGTATGCGGTTGTCCCCTCTAACCGCTTCCCCGCGCGTTTTTTGCGCAGTCAGAGCACGTCCTGACGGTGTACCCCAACTTACCACAAGTATGGCACTTGATCGGCTTGGGGAAGTCTTCTTTCCTCTTTATCTTCTTTCTTGAATCCGACGATTCCCCAAGCTTCGAGGATGAACCACTAGATGACCGTCGATCGGGACTTTTACGTGTCTCCTTCCTCCTTTTAAACCGAGGAGGAGACTTGTGGGTTTTCTTCCTAGGTGGCGTATCTTTATCCACCTTAACCCCAGCTGACTGGCTACTCGTTCGCATGGTCCTAAGGGTTTCTTCCAGGACTTTTGTGAGCCATTCAATCGGATCTTCCCGACTCGACTCACTCACCTCCTTAGCCACGCTTGCTACCTTAGGCTTGGCGGTCGACCGCTTTTTGGACTTTGCCTTGTAAGCAAGTTCCGGCAGCATTAAATTTCCTCTGCCGGAGGCGGTCGATATAACTTTTCCCGCTCGAGCGTTTGCTCGGCCTCCATCGCCAGCTCCAATAAAACTTCAACCGATTTGGCTTCAACCCTCTTAAACAACCGCTGCAGCTGAGGTAGCATGTTACGGTAGAGATGGTCCAATTGCCTACGCTCGCTCGGGATCGGGTTGAGTTTGCGTAGGATATCCTGCATATATGGCAAAGGATGCATCAGGTTTCGTCAAAGCGTTGACTTTCCTAAAATCGATGCAAAAACGCCTAGCATTCTCACCCTTCTTCGTCATCACCACGGGGCTGGACCAACCGCTTTTCGAGGGTTCAATAACGCCAGTCTCCAGCATCTCGCGAACTTGACGTTGCATTTCCTCTCGAATCTTATCAGAGACGGGGTAGTACCTCTGTTTGATCGGCCTGGCTGATCCGACGTCGATTATATGTTCGACATCGTAAGAACGGCCGATCTTTGGCAAGGTTGTGGACAACACTTGGTCTAGAAGTTCGCGCAATTGTGTGCGCTCTACTTCTGTTACGTCAGCGACACCTGCTGACGATAATGAAGCATTGCCACTTCCGTACTTGCCACTTCCAGCTGTAAGACTTGATCCGTTCCCTTTAGGAATAAACGGTCGGAATCTGGGTCTAGGACGGCTCGGAATGCTCGGATAAAATTTACTCCGATGTAGCATTCAGCATCCAGGTTCGGCATGATCGCAACACGTATTTCTCGAGTCTCTTTACCGATAATAAATGGTAGCATCACGTGACCACACAACAGATGAGTACTACCATCAGCGAGCTTGGCATTGCCAGCTCGCGACTCGAGAAGCGACCTGCCTAGAGCGGTTGCTGACTGCAAACCGCTCCGACCCATTACGGTTGTCGATGCACCTGGATCGATCAACGCACGGATCCGGAATCCATCTATCTCAACCTGACACCACCAGCGCGTCTCGTCCTCAGGACGATAACTCCTTCGGCTAGTGCTCGATATCACTAATTTTAGAACATCGCAGATCTCTGCATTCATTCCGACTTCCTGGGATCTGTCTGGAATCAGTCCTTTCCTTTTCTGCTTAACTGCAGCTGGACTATCTCGGTAATCGGGAGTCAGACCTTTGTCCTCCTTGGGGACTCCCTGTACTTTGGGGTATGCGGTTGTCCCCTCTAACCGCTTCCCCGCGCGTTTTTTGCGCAGTCAGAGCACGTCCTGACGGTGTACCCCAACTTACCACAAGTATGGCACTTGATCGGCTTGGGGAAGTCTTCTTTCCTCTTTATCTTCTTTCTTGAATCCGACGATTCCCCAAGCTTCGAGGATGAACCACTAGATGACCGTCGATCGGGACTTTTACGTGTCTCCTTCCTCCTTTTAAACCGAGGAGGAGACTTGTGGGTTTTCTTCCTAGGTGGCGTATCTTTATCCACCTTAACCCCAGCTGACTGGCTACTCGTTCGCATGGTCCTAAGGGTTTCTTCCAGGACTTTTGTGAGCCATTCAATCGGATCTTCCCGACTCGACTCACTCACCTCCTTAGCCACGCTTGCTACCTTAGGCTTGGCGGTCGACCGCTTTTTGGACTTTGCCTTGTAAGCAAGTTCCGGCAGCATTAAATTTTCCTCTGCCGGAGGCGGTCGATATAACTTTTCCCGCTCGAGCGTTTGCTCGGCCTCCATCGCCAGCTCCAATAAAACTTCAACCGATTTGGCTTCAACCCTCTTAAACAACCGCTGCAGCTGAGGTAGCATGTTACGGTAGAGATGGTCCAATTGCCTACGCTCGCTCGGGATCGGGTTGAGTTTTCGCATGATTGCGATTGAGCAGGTGATGTAATCTCTCACCGGCTCATCCTCACCCTATGTCCGAGCATTGGACTCCTCGATGAGCCTTTGCTGGAAGCTTTGGCTCATACCGTACCATTTCTTGGCAGATTTCACAAAATCTTGCCACAAGTGCCATTTGTCCTTCTCATTCCGGTACCACGCAGCTGCGGTTCCAGTGAGAAGTTCGGACAAGGACGGCAACACCTCGTCCTCGCTGAGGTTGGCGAGAATCCTACAGTCTTCGACTCTCGCAAGGAACGCATCGATACTCTGGCTTTTGTCGCCAGAGAATCGGACTCCCCACTTACGAACTACCGCACCAACATCGCGCGGTGTCCCGGCCGATCTCTCAGGCTCTACCTGCACGTGTTGTGGTCTGATGTCCGTCTCGTCCAGGGTGTAATACGTATAGGTGTCCTGGAACTGGACATGTTGGGTTGGCTCTCGGGTTTTGTTTGTGCTGGAAACTTGTGCAACGCTTGGCAAGTCCAACTTGCTGTTGACGGTGTGCATCTGTACTTCCAGCTCCTTAACCCGTTCCGTCAAGGTGGATAACTTACTTACTTGCTCCGCTAACATCGAAGCAAAATCCTTTGGTATCTCGAACTGAGCGCCAGTATAAGATACCAAAGTTATCCATTCTTCCTTGTCGGTTTCTCGGTCGGAGGTGTCCGACTGCCCATCTTCCTCTCGCTCGTCCGTATCTTCTACTTCTAGAGCGAGAGTCCTCTGTAGCACCTCTACTACATCTGGGTCAGAATCCGGGTCCGGAATCTCCGGATTCTGGGCAACCATGGACTTAAACCAATATGTCCTCCGCCTGTTCCGCCTGACACGATCCTCATTTGAGTTTATGTCGGCTGCGAACTCTTGAGCCGTATAATTACCCAACAGCCACCGTTGGAGTCGTTCGGCTTTTTTATATACAGAGCCGTCTGTACGCATCTCTAACGACTCCAAGTGCGCCTAGATCTGTTCGCTGGATTGCGTACCAATCCACTGATCGACTTACGTGGTCATCGATTCCGCCATTTTAATCTTAACAAAATTACCGCTACGATTATTTACACAAAAAAAAAATCTGAGTCGCTTTTCGCTTTACCTGTGCAAGGTATGCTTTTCTTCAAATTATTAGGTGGCTTTAAATAATAAAATTATTGGGCCACTAAGTTGAAGAATGAATTCTTTTCCCTTTATAATTACAAGAAGAAAACTTAAGCACACCTATTTGAAATTTGCTTTCCTGCCTAATATAAAAAACTACGTTAAAGAATTATATTTTTGACTATTAATTTTACAAACGAATCGAGAGAAAAAAAAATTAACTATGTTACACGCGGGATTAAATTAATTTATTATAAAACAAATAAACATACAATATTAAACGTAAAAAGAAATTTTACGAATTGTTAATAAATTAAATTAAAAACAAGAAAAAATTTGTTTAAATCCAACTATATACGAAAAAATCGAATTTACTCCGGCTCTCGGTCACCAACGCACGCTGAGTATATTATAAAATAAATAAATAAATAATTGAATAAATAGATAATTAAATATAAATATATTCCTAAACAACTAAATGTGTACGCCGCTATGACCTCTTACAATCGCAATGTTACAAAAAATAATAATACAATTTTTATTGTAACACGAAAGCCTGTCCGCGTTGTCAAAAATATAAATTTAACAAGCAAACTTCAAAAACAGAATATTTTTACCCTTGCACAGGTGTTACAATTTTTATTAAGTCGGAAAACTAAATAACGCCGATTTTCCGACTAACCTACTCGAAATTAGGGACTCGGTCTGTAAATTGCGGACGTCAAGGCGAATCGATCTATATTTCAATTTTAAAATTCAAATTTACTATTATTTACGTGTAATTAATTAAAAAAATTATTATTACCGACCTCGGATTTCTTTTAACCAAAGTAAACAACAATAAAAGAAAATCCGGTTCAAACTTAAAAATTATTGTCTAAATACAATAATTTAAAGGTCAGAATTAATCGCGAACCGATTAATCTAACTGCCGGTAATAACAAATATACTAATTAACGTAACTAGTATATAATAGAAAATTACACGCAAAATCCACACGTACTTAAAAAAATTAAATTTAAAATAACTTGATAACAACAAAAATCAATTAAATTAAATTAGATTCACTACCGTTTATAATAAAATCCTAGTTTATAAGGGCACCTATATAAGCGCAGCTCGTATCACAAAAAAAACGCAATCTAAAAATTTACGTTGTGCGCCTCGTAGGCGCAATTTGGAAATTAACGTTGGGCGTAAAATAACCCAATCTATTAATTTACGTTCCTTATATTCAATCCGTACCCCGTTATAAATGGCGCCCAACTCAAAAACCCACTTGCCAGAAGAGACGAAGTAGTTATCTAGTATCTTCGCCTGGCTCATCTTGGACCGAAGTCGGTCATAAACTCCCATCCCCACCACCACAGTCCCGGTGGATTTCCCCGCGAGAACGTCAAAAAGTGCGGAGGTACGAGTGTAGGAGAAAAGCCTGCGTTGCTCTTTCCACAGTGTGTATACGTATACGCAGTACACCTCCAAATTTGGCACTAGACGTAGGGGAGCTTGAGTTTCTGGGATCTCAAGCGTGGTGATGCAAACGCACGGCTATCCCTAACGAGGCTCCCGGTACTCAGAAAACGGTCTTCTTGGCACCGGTCGAGCAGGGTATGGATTTTCGAGTGTCGGCGCAGGTTAGGTCCCTGAATTATCGGCGACGTTCGTCGATAGGACCAAGTCGACTAGCCGGGATAATTGCGAATGGTAGCGCAGTGGTGAGGCTTCTGCCTCGCGCTCCCGGGATCGTGGGTTCGCGCCCCGATACCTTCGTTGATTTTTTTATTCCTAATATTCAATCCGTACCCTGTTACATATTTTAATCATTATTCAAACCATATTTCACAATTTTTTACAGTTTTTACATTTATTTTTTCCACTAGGGAAATAACGAATATTTAAACTATTCCTCAAAATATAAAAATAAAAAGTGTGTAAATTAGTCATCTTAACGTGAAACATAATGGAATTAAGCGAATAATTGCTGCCATAATTCTATGATGCGCAAGCATCGAGCAGTTCCGTAACTGCTTGGGTTATTCCGTCGTACCGTTTATTCAGTGTAGTCCACTCTTTCTCCCAAGATATAGGAGCATGGTTCTACATGAGCCTACTTAACCTATTTTCGCACTGTCACTTATGCATTCCTCATTTTATTTATCATTTGTATCGATTGTATCTTTTTCTTGTGAAACTAAATTAAATATTTCTCAACTATATATTATATTATATTAAAAGTGTATCTTTGTTTATAATGGCTGAATAGAAAATTCTAAACAAAAAAAAAGTCAAATAATTATGTGTTCGTTTTATTTTGGTGGGGGAGGGGGAGGGAAGAAAATTAAATTTTCTTCACTCCTAATCCTTTTATAAAAATATATATAGATGTATTATTAAGATAGGATGTAATAACATTGTTCACATTGAAGGGGGAATCTATATTGCATAAAAACAAGATATTTATTTTTCTTCTCTTCAACAATTGGTAATAGTAGAATTATTAATTGAATAAATATAAAAAAAAGTGAACTAATATTTAACTCGTTTCTTTAACTATTTAGAAAATATAAATGTAAGCATTCAAATATTATCGAAGAAAATTGTAACTTTTGTAAAAAAAAAAAAATGCGGCTACGTGACTTGATGTATACGAAAAATTAGGAGTAAAAACTAAAGATAAATAAATTTTTATTATCTACAGAAAACACATTTAATAATTATTATACAATTTTTCGGAATATCTAGAATAAAAATTGTAATAATAAAACTTTTTTTTATTAAGTATCTATTTTTATAGGTGAATTATATCAATACTGTTAAACTGTTTGAAATAATGAAATAGAGGTATGCAAAATTGAACTGCAAAATAAATAATTGTAATAAAATTTGCCATAAGGAAAAAAGAAGAATTAAGCGAAATAACGTTTATAATTTAAACTTAAGTATGATATTCATGTTAAGAGAAATAATAATATAATAATAATATTGATCAACGACGAGGGCATCGTTTTTAAAAAGGGGGGGAGTTGTTGCGTCCCGACGAAAATTATATTATTATTTTTCGTAATAAGTACTGCGTAGTTTGAAATAAAATTACGGTGTAGAAGACGAACAAAATAAGGTTGATAAAGAATGATTCTAAGTAAATGCAGTAATATAAAATATAATTTATAGAGCTAAGGGACAGATTAATTTACGAGTGCTTCAAATTAAAAAGAGACTGATAAGTAGAGTTGAAGACACTATTCAAAGCCAATACGCATATAAGCAGGATCGCCGATAGTGAGATCGAAACGTTTGCACAAGAGTTTTTTTTGTACTGCACTATAAAATCAATGCTCGGAGAAGAGCCGGCGATGGGAAACATGGACTAGAAAACCCAAGTATTAGAAGGAAGTAATAAATTAATCCGTTCTTGGGTAACGTCGCAGTAATAAAAGGGGGCCAGCAAATTCTCCGAATTGACTACGAAGCGATACAGAAAATGCATGGGATACGACGTAATTGTCGTGATTTACTACTTAATTAAATGCTCGATTAGATACATGTAGATATCTCCACGAATATTCGAAATGAAAATAGCGAACGGCACGGCTGTAACACGCGTCTTGTAAGCCGACTACTTCGCGCGCAAAGGGGGGAGGGGAGAAGCTGAGGTACACTAAATTACGCGGCGAGCAAGGCTATCGTACAGGGAAGAAGCTAGGAATACACGGGAGTTCGCGACACACACACAGGCAAGGAAACGGCTATTAGTATTGGCACTAGGTCGCACAAACCTTTGGCGATGCTGGCATACGTGCGGCACACACACTTCGCTATGCTCTTTCTCTCTATTCTCGCTGGCGTCACGTCGGTACTTCGGTAGTTCCGAATCGGCGGTCGGACGAGCTCTGAGCTCTCGTCGTCGTCGACGCGAGAGAGTCGCTGCGCGCATGCGCCGTGACCACTTCGTGCGTACGCGGCCTTATGCCGCGTGCGGCTTAATGAAGATGTCCGCCGCGCACGAACGTAAACAACGACGGCGAGTTGGTGGCGACGACGCACAGTGGTTCCAAATGCGAAAAAAATGGGCAAAATTCTCCACCCGGCATGCATTTTATCGTACGGATTTTTTTTCTGTGCGAAAAAGTATCTTTTACTACATGGAATACGAAACCGTGCAGGTGAAATCGCCAAAAATAAAGGTACTAAAACCCGCTGGAAGCGAAACTCGAATAAACGAATTTTTGAGTGTTATTTCTTATATAACTTCATTTTTTCGTGTTTAAAAGCACCTTGAAGCCATTATTTTGATTAGTATTATTGTTAGTAAACGTAGGGTAAGGTGTCCCGCTATAAAAATAGTGTAAATAGTAATTTTGGACTATCAAAATCATTTTTTCTTATGGAAATGTGGAAAATCCCTATTTTCATGCGTTAAAGCACACTGCGTAATACCTATATCGTGTGCGTACGAGCATTTACGCACGTGTATTTAGGACTCTGTTTGTTTACGCGTGTATGTGTGTGTATGTATGTGTGTGTGAGTATGTATGCGTGTTATTTTTGTGTTCCATTATCCGCTTGTATGTCAAAATCCTCGAAAGCTAGCGATTTTTGAAGGATTAATTAACAATAATTAATTACCTAAGCCTGTACTTTTATTGTATCCTACAGATACTTTCCTTTACACCTTTAGGATTATATTTGTGTATTTATACCTAATGAACATATTTAATTTTCATTAATTTCATGTCTAATTGTAGAAATGCCCAAAATCCGGTGAATCTTGGAGGTTCAATTAATAATAATTAATCAACGAGTACTCTTTTTTAGATTCTTAGAACACTTTTAGTTTTCATTATTTTCACAGTTATATATGAAAATTCGCGAAATCTAGCATAATTTGGTTTTTTAGTGATATTCAATAGCTTAACTGTGAATCGGTTTTAAAACTGCTGCGCGCGGAGCGGGACTAACCCAATTCCCGCTCCCATCTACCAGCTAATTTTAGACTTTTTAATAAATTTGTCCGTACAAATTAATATATTACCAAAGTTTCGTTCAGTTTTTATGTTGCTCAATAGCATTTATTTGCAAGAAAATTATTTAATGTATTGTATAATAACGAATATTGAATAAAAAATACTGTTATTATTTTGCGCTATGAACTACATTCATATTCGTATTTTTTATGTAAATTAACATTATACAAATCTTTTTGTTTTAAATCTTGCAAATAGAGCAATATTAACTTTTGTAAAAAGAAAAGAACTGTATGAAATCAAATAACTGGTTCGCATTATAAAATTATTGATTTTACACAAATTTTGCAGTATTACAAAAAATTACAAAATATCGTCAGTTTCACTTTCACTATCACTGCTTATTCTTAAATTAAAAGCAACTTGCTCATCAATATTAGTAAGCAGTAAATTTTTTATTTCCTCTGTAGACAAAATTTGTTTTTTGCTGTGAAGTTTCCTTTTCAGGCTTGTTAAACTAAAGGTGTTCTAAATACTCCCAAGGATCTAAAAAAAAAGTACTCATAAGTTGCAAGAAATATGCAGGGTTAGTTGATTAATTAATGTTAAGTGAACCTCCAAGATTCACACACATACTCACACACACATACGTACACACACATACACACGTAAACAAACAGAGTCATAAATACACGTGCGTAAATGCTCGTACGCACACGAGATAGGTATTAAGCAGTGTGCTTTAACGCATGAAAATAGGGATTTTCCACATTTCCATAAGAAAAAATGATTTTGATAGTCCAAAATTATTATTTACACTATTTTTATAGCGGGACACCTTACCCTACGTTTACTAACAATAATACTAATCAAAATCATGGCTTCAAAGTGCTTTTAAACACGAAAAAATGAAGTTATATAAGAAATAACACTCAAAAACTCGTTTATTCGAGTTTCGCTTCCAGCGGGTTTTAGTACCTTTATTTTTGGCGATTTCGCCTGCACGGTTTCGTATTCCATGTAGTAAAAGATACTTTTTCGCACAGAAAAAAAATCCGTACGATAAAATGCATGTCGGGTCGAGAATTTTGCCCATTTTTTTCGCATTTGGAACCACTGTGCGACGACGTAGCTGTTCGGCCTTCGTCGTGGTGTTCTTGGCTGCCTCCTTCTTCTCTATTACGATCACTGGCTCGAGGACTCGGGAATGCAGTACAGCGTGTTTACCTGGGTGAGTTATAAACCGTACGGCTACTCGGTTTATATGTTGTTGTCTCACCTAACCTCTCCTCTGCACCCATCCTATACACAGCTGTTCACTGCTGTGTGATCCTGTCCTCTTCCTTTGTAAGGTGCACACTGTAAGCAGTAATCTTACAGGTTTATTTGCTGTACTGGATGGCTGCTGTGGGAGGCGATTGGCTACGCTGCTTCTCCAGGCGTGATGTAAAGGACTTCTCCTCACCACTCCCTGGCATTACTTGGACTTCAAACTTCCTTTGGATCTTCTTGGAGACTCCTGAGCTGTTGCTTTTGTGCTCGGTGATGCGGCTTCCCTGTGTGTGTGTAG